>VZRS01013098.1:60401-183708 GCA_013398055.1 Ifrita kowaldi | reverse complement strand
GATGCCCGGGGCTGGAGGCGGCACCCCCGCCCGACGGAGCTCTGGGCGGGGCGGACGGGGCGTGCTTCCGGCCAGCTCAGCAGCCGCCTTCCGCTCCGCCGCGACGAGCGCCGGTAGCCGCGGAGAGGCCGCGCCGCACCCCGCCAACAGCAGGGCCCCGACCGGGAGCCAGGAGAGGGCTGCGAAGAGGAGCGGGAAGAAGCCGGAGAGGCGCCGCCGCCATGCTGAGCGTGTTCCGCTCCATCCCCACGCAGATGGTAGGGCCCGCCCGGGCCTCGGCACCGGGGCACTGCGGGCGGCACGGCCGGGCGCGGGCTCAGCGGCTCCTGCGCGGTCTCGGCACCCGTGTACGAGGCACGACTAGGGGGATGTAGGATGAATTCATGTAATTCCGGGTTTTGACCTGGGAGTTGGGACTTTGAGGTGCTGTAAAGGGATGGTACTAGGCAGCTGTGTAAGGGAAGCCTCTCTGTGCTTTCCTGCCTGTGCTATAGGCGGATAGAGGGAATGTGTCCTCCCAGAGAGCCACAGTTTCTAACGTCATGCAAACATAGATCAGTTGGTTTTGGAAGGAACCACTGGAGATCATCCAGTTCAGCCTTGCCAAGGCATGGTCACCTGGAGCAGGAACGCATCCAGGTGGATTTGGAATGTCTCCAGAGAGAGGGACTCCATGACCTCTCTAGGCACCCTGTCCCAGTGCTCTGCCATCCTCAACATACAATTCTTCCTTCTGTTGAGGCAGAACTTCGTGTATTTTAGTTTATGGCCATTGCTCCTCATCCTGTTGCTGGGCACCACTGAAGAGAGTCTGGCNCTCGGCACCGGGGCACTGCGGGCGGCACGGCCGGGCGCGGGCTCAGCGGCTCCTGCGCGGTCTCGGCACCCGTGTACGAGGCACGACTAGGGGGATGTAGGATGAATTCATGTAATTCCGGGTTTTGACCTGGGAGTTGGGACTTTGAGGTGCTGTAAAGGGATGGTACTAGGCAGCTGTGTAAGGGAAGCCTCTCTGTGCTTTCCTGCCTGTGCTATAGGCGGATAGAGGGAATGTGTCCTCCCAGAGAGCCACAGTTTCTAACGTCATGCAAACATAGATCAGTTGGTTTTGGAAGGAACCACTGGAGATCATCCAGTTCAGCCTTGCCAAGGCATGGTCACCTGGAGCAGGAACGCATCCAGGTGGATTTGGAATGTCTCCAGAGAGAGGGACTCCATGACCTCTCTAGGCACCCTGTCCCAGTGCTCTGCCATCCTCAACATACAATTCTTCCTTCTGTTGAGGCAGAACTTCGTGTATTTTAGTTTATGGCCATTGCTCCTCATCCTGTTGCTGGGCACCACTGAAGAGAGTCTGGCACCATCCTGTTGGCACCCACCTTGGAGATATTTATATGTCAGTCTTCTCCAAAACACAGGTGCAACACACACCGTGCCCTCTCAGGCACACTCTCTTCTGTGGTGATACAGCTTTTACTTAGTGATGTTAAGCTGACTGCAATGATATTTGAACTTGCATTACTTACCCTGATCAGACAGTGCTTGCTTCTGTTTCTAGGTGATGTGGTCAAGCCTGCAGAGGAGGTGTTTACAGACACTGTAAGAAAAATAATTCCAATCTGGTTTGAAAGTTGAACAAAAATGCTGAGAACCCATGGTCAGGTAGACTGTAGGATCTAACCTGAAAGAGTTAAGTGGGCAGGTTTGTGTTTTAAATCACTGACTAAAAAGAGTCTCTTTCCACAGGACTACAAAGGCCAAAAATTAGCAGAACAGATTTTTCAAGGAATCATTCTTGTCTCTGCAGTAAGTATAGTAGACCTGTGGGTGAGAACATAAAAGACTATTTTGTCTTCTGATCTTACAAATATTTTTCATATTGTTTGGGGTCACTAAAAGCTTTAAACAAAGTCAGAGGGGCTGTCATGGCTTAAAATTTTTCTTCTTCCCATCTTTTACTTTCATTGTTGGCCTGCAGTTTTGAAAAGGTTAGAAAGATATATGAACTGTGATTTTGAAAAGCCTGTACTTTCCTACCTAAATCCATCCCCTGCAACTTACTCATGTCATCGGAAATGTTTTTCTTCATTTAAAGTTTGATTTTTTAAAATATATTTTCCAGGTAATTGGTTTCATCTATGGATACATCACTGAACAGTTTGGATGGACTGTCTACATAGTTATGGCTGGATTTGCTTTATCATGTTTGGTAAGAATGTTTTTTCCCCAAACCAAAAATATATATGCCCTATTTAATCTGGAGTAATTGTTAAATTGAGGGGCTGTCAGCAGACTAATGTTTGCTATGTAATTTAGATTTATTAATACATATTTGTACTTCCTTTGATCGGCATAAAGTGCTTTGCAGGCCACTAAGTGCTTTTTTTGAAATGCTAGCAGGATTTTTGCAATTTAATACCACCTTTGAGTTCATTCTTCATTTCAATTAAAAGTTAGTGTTAAGTCCAGCTGACAGCATTGTTAACAGAAAGGACAGGGAGGCTTTCTGTGCAGTAGCAGCTTGTCGTGAAAACTTTGCAGCTGTCCCCTGCTGCCTGAGGAGAGACACAAGGAGGCAGAGTATGGAATTGCAGGAGTAATTCCTTATCCATGCATGAGAGGTGTCCCACTCCTATTGGGGCACTCCAAATCCAGTTTTACTCATGGTTCTTATACCTTCCAAGCATTCAAATACAACACAATTTGACCAATCCCTACTCAAGCCATGCACACACATTCCACTGGTTTCCAAAGCCACTGTAATTCCCTGGCATCATCGTCCATCTGCTCCTTACTTACTTGAACACCCCTGAGTCAGTCTGGCTGCAGTTACTTACCCACAGTGCCGGGCAAGGGGAGGGTCTCAATGCAGTGTTGGAGGTGCTGGGATGCTGGTGTCACCCTCAGGAGTCTGGGGGAATCCTTTTTTCTTCAGAGTGGGTGCTGTCCTCCTCCTTGCAATGACCTGGGGTGCTTTAGTCACATACTTAGTATGAGTTTGCAATGTAAACTGTAAATGAGTTTTCTTAGGACTAATAGATAATGAGTTAGGGATGAAGATTTTCCTAAGCAGCTCTACAAAGCAGCTCTTTAGCATCTCAATGTCCATGTTCTGACTCCACTCCTTTGCCCTCAGCTGACACTCCCTCCGTGGCCCATGTACCGCCGCAATCCCCTCAAGTGGCTGCCTGTCCAGGAGTCGGGCACGGAAGAGAAGAAGGCAGCAGACAGGAAGCCAAAGAGACATGCTAAAAGCTAAAAAATTATGGTTCTTCAGGCTGTTACTTTGTTAAATTTTGTTAAATTAATTTCCACTGAGAAATATTTCTTGGCTTAGTGTCGGGGTTTTTTTCTTAGTACTTTGTATACTACTGTGAGGACAACCAAGCTCTGCAGGGAGCATGAAAGCTTGAAATTGTGTCTGGAGTTTCAGGCAAGTCACTGGGAACACAGGGATGGGGGGATTAAAGTCAGAAGGCTCCTGGAGGTCAGTCTCAAGTATTTCACTAAAAAGGAACACAGTGAATCAAATAAATTCTAGTTAAGCTGTTGCCATAACCTAAAAGATAATAAACAGCTGGCTAACTATGTGTAAAACAAGCTGTCCCTAGTGCTAGGTTGTAACAAATACTATGAAATGGTACATAGCCCACAGTTCTGAAAATAACTGTTCTAGCATAGGAGACTGCAGAGGGGCAATTTTTGTTTAGAATAAATTTCCCTGGGAAGAGCAAATAACAATAGCTCTTGAAACATTGTAACTTGAGCATAGAGTGTGGGTGAGGCAGCAGGATCCACAGGTATGGCATTTTTTTTTCTACTGTCATGTCAGTAACCTCCCTCACAGGTGCTGGAGGTTACAGTATTTCAGCTACAGGCAGGAAAAGAGAGAGGTTGTTCATTTATAATTTTATTTTACAAATTGAATTCCCTTTGACTTCTTTATTTTTTAAAAAACATGTGCTTTTTCTGTAGGGATGGTACACAACAGTGCCTGGGGGCTGTAGTGAGATACTCTGGATGCAAACAAAGAGAAATAAGTGTTTTATCTTTTCCCTAAGTGATTCTGGTCTTGGGCACTTTCATTCCTAAAAAAGAATTAGTAGTTGTAAGGCAAAGGGATTTCTCCAGCTGGGACCATGGTAACCATGGCTACATTCCTTTCAAACATTTTCAGACTTATTTTATCCAGTTACCAAATAACTTTCCCCCACCTTGGTGACTGCCTCAGCAACAAAACACAAGAGCAAAGTGTTTCCTTACAAGCAGTACAGCTGCCCCCTTCAGCACTTGGACTTGGCAATTTACAGAACCTGAGGACCTTGAGTTCTACAAAAATTAGTAATTGTCTCTTCATGCTAAATCTTCACAACTATCTGATGTAATAGCTTCTAGCTTATCACACCAGAGTCTTGGCAGGGATTTTGTTACTGTATTTAGTATGAGACCATACCAAAAACCTTTTGCTATGACAAATTCAAACCAGAACATAATCTTTTTTGACACTTCTTAGTATACAAAACTTGGTTTCCACCCCTATTTGCATCTATGAAAAGCTTTTTAAAGTTTCATTAAGAGAATAAAAACGAAACTAAACAGTTTCTCTTCTGAGAAAGTGATAGCCTGGTTCACATTTTACCATGAAAGATATTCCCACAAACTCTAACGTTTTCTGCAAGTTCACCTCCTTATTCCAGCAAAGGAGATCAACAGATAAACGTGCTTTGTAAGCTGGTCCAGTCTATCAAAGGAGCTAGAAAAAAGTTCTTTTCTCCAAGGAAAAGATTCTGGTCAGAGCTTCACATTTTCTTCAAGAAATTTCAGGTGCCGAGCCTTCGCACTGTAACTCACGTACTTGTCTCCCATGTGCTCCCGCAACTGCAGCTGTTTAGACACACAAAACAAAACCCACAACATTACTGACACTGAAAAAAACCAGGAGCTATCAAAATAGTAACAAAAAAATACCAAAGCACTCAGCTGAAATCAGAGCGTGAAGCTTGGCAATGTAGATGGGAGAGAAGAGAAATGGAAGTTGTTGTTCCAAATCCCACCCAAAAATTTAAAATATAAGATCTTCATAAGTTACAAATCAAATACTGCCTGGCTAAGCATAACCAAGTTTTGAATCAAAGGAGCTGGAGGTATTGCTCATTCACCTCTATTGGGGATTGATGTTAAACTATTTCTTATTTTGGACATAAGGGGCATGAGGCAAGTAATGTGAAGGCAAAAATTTGAGAGACAGAAGAAGTTATTACTGGGGAAACAGCACAGAGTAAAATTATTTGCATCCCTTGCATCTTCCCCAAACTCAGGCACCATGGTACAATTCTAAAGCTCTGATGGTTTCTGAAGAAGTTGCAGTTGAACATAGTCTACATCTAGAATCAAATTTAAGAGTGAAAATTACAATATACTTAGGCCCTTGCCTGCCCATGACTACATAAAGACTTTTTGGAATCAAGGTTTACCTATCTCAATAGGGTAAAGACCCTGCTCATTTATCCAGGTTTATAAATAAACAATTTAATTATGAAAGACATTCACCTCTCTTTTTGCTTCATCATCTTCTTCCATGATTCTGTACACCTTCTCAAGAAGTTTCACTCCCAATCCTTGCACCACATCAGATCTCAGGATTTCAACCATTCTCCTAATCTTGTAAGGGACTGATAACATATCTGTTAAAAATAGAATACAATCAAAAAATCAGTGCAGTAGTAATTACTTTCAGTATAGACAATTTTCATACTCTGCAGAAGAATATGGGACGACTCGAAGTATTACCACAGAATCCTAGAGCAACAGACCTGAAGGAATCTCTTCCATTTTTAATTCTTCTGATTCATCAGGTGATTTTCCATGCAAAATCAAAGTATCTCGATATTTCCTATTTAATTTAAACTCTGGGGCTGGGGTTGAGGTTACACAGCACTCAGAGTTCTCCTTGGAGTCCATTTTCAGTGTCCATGTCATCAGCTGCACCAAGTCATTCATTTCATTCACGTTGCTTTTCCTAGGAGAGTAGGAAGAAATAATTCAGTCACCATCATAATGCAACTTCCACCCTGCATTCCAAGGACTTTCAATAAGTTTAGTGAGGTCCTAGTAAGTATTCCATGTTAAATTACTTGTTGTAGTGCAGTTTTATCAATAGCAACATCAGTACTATTTCATCTAACAAAGGCTCAGAGCCCGGTCACCACAAAACTCCACAATCCTACTGGCTACTGCTGACTCTGGTCATGCAACAAATTGCATCTTTTGAAAGCTGCTTACACTGACAAAAACCAGAAATAAATTCAGCCTCATTCACAGTGGAAAGGAAGCACATTGGCACCTTTTAACTCGTGCTTTTAATGCATCCTGACAGTAGATATCCTTTGGTGCTGCAAGATTGGTTTCCTGGGAAGCTACAGTTCACAAAAACCAGAAGTATGCAATCACATGGCCCAGAAAGTTCAGCATGGGAAGTGTACAGTCACAGAGAGACAATAGTTCAATGGAGCTGTTTTCCTCTATGCATCACATACTTCTTCAATCACTCACTACGCAGAGATAAAGTGTGAATGCCACTTTTTTTCCACTCCAAGTCAAGGTCCAATATAGCAGTGAAAATTCTTGCACAGTATTAAACAAAATCCTTACCTCTCCTTGGAATCACCATCAGACTTGTCTGTAGAGCTTGTGGAAGAGCTTAACTCATCATCAGACAGGCAACAGGCTTCTTTCTTTCTCTAAGGGAAGAGGGAATAAATGACAAAAATTCTAATAACTGAAAGTAATTCAGCAGTATGGCATAAATTACTGTTCTTACATGGAAGAAATACTTTTGACAAAGTTTACCTGAGAAATACTGGGATCTGATGAGGACTGAGGAACTTTAACACAATTTTCCACAAGTGATTTCACTTCAACTACTGCACCATTTAATGATTGTCTTGCTGGAACCACTGGAAGGATGATATTTTGACAATATTTACAACTAAGCCCCATGTATCCTGAATTAGTTTCATGCTCATGCAAGAAAAAGTCTGTCACCTGGCAGAAGACAGGCAGGGAGGTATTCTGCTAAGAGAAAACTGAACCTTCTGTCTGAAAGTGAGTATTCTACATTTCATGTACATTTCAAAGACAAGTTATCAACAGAGGGCACAATTGAACATAACTAAAAAGCAGAAAAATACAGACATGTTAACAGAAATTTTTATTTAGCACAGAACTAGACCCTTAGTGCATCTTTCTGAGGATGGCAGTGAAGAGCAGACAAGAAGTTATCATTTCTTCACAAAGAAGTTTTTAGCCTATTTATACATAAAATATTAACATGTAAACATAAAAATTACCAGAGGGAAGCATCTCCCGAGACTGTTTCAGCCTCCTTCGTTCTCTTGCTGACAAGGGCCGCTCCTTCAAAGGAAGAGAATTTGATATTAATTTGCAATCACCATTATGGCTTTTGTTATCTAATTACCTATAAAGCAAAAAATCCTTTTCAAGTGGCATGGCAGAAAGAGCTATTATTTAATGCTTAATTGTTTACTACAAAGCTGTCTTCAATGAGACCAATCTGAATTCTAGAGAAGGGGCTTCTGACCTCCAAGGCTCAGTGAGGCTTATCCCACACTGAGCAGGTGCTTGACAGGGCTTCCATGAGGTAGGAAGCTACTACACATTTCTTTACTCACTATGCACACACTCATGGAACGAACTGCTCAGAAGGAATGAGACAAAAACAAGCAGACAGTATTCATCACTAACCTTTGGAATGGCTGCTTGACTGGGTTTGGGACTATCTGCAGGCTCAGGGTGCTCTGCACCCCTCTGGGCTGTCTTTGGGGTCACACCAGAAGGAACAGGTAGAGGCCGAGGAGAAACTGCTCTGAACTTGACAGAGAAGTAAGAAATAATTTTTTTTTAAATTAAAAGTTTAAGTGCTCTGCAATCTAGAAGACATTCTTGCATGGTAAAGCTGGATGCCAGAGATTGTGAATCCTATTGTAACCTCTTCACATCTCCCAGCTTCATCCTTCCCTCTCCACATCTCTGCTTGCATCAATTTCCTTTCTCTCTATCCCTGTATCTTTTCCCCTTCCTCCCAGACTATTTTTCAGCCAATGCCTTTGCAACAACTGTCCCCACCCCTAAATAGCAAAACCCAAAGAGAAAAACAGGTTATCAATCACCAATCACCCTCTTCTCTAGCCTTGTGTAGCCAGTGCCTTTCCCAAAGAAACTTCCCTGCTCAGTGTGGAAGAACTGACAGGAGTTCTATCCTGTGTGCATGCCAAGATTTTCTTCCTACAGTTTGCACTCAGAAGCTCAGGGCAGCCCTTACACATCTGTTCTAAAGCACTGCTAAGCTACTACCCTCCACAAGTAGCCTTATCCACAGAGGTACTGACTTGCCACAGTGAGAAGTCCTGATGGAATTTCCTAGGAAAGACTGCAGCCCAGCAAAGGCACAGCCCATCTGGCACACCCACCTCATCCCTGTGAGGGTTATTGGGATTTTCAAAGATTTGCTCAGGCTGCTTCTAACAGTCACCTTCAGTGATCTGCATTTGTTACTGATGAAGTTACACAGACACACATGAAACAAGAACAGCATTAAAACACCCACCCTTTTTTAGAAAATAGGTCCCACGTTTAAAGAAGAAAAACACAGGAGTCTTAAAGGAAAGAGGAGAGGTATTTTTCAAGTATCTGCACCTTCTCTGAGCAGCCTTCAGCAAGCTCTCTCTTCTGCTGCTGCTGCTGTGAGAGAGAGGGTTCACTGACAGAGCTGTGAGGCTGCAAGTGGAAGGTGATTTTTCCCTGAGCATCTCCTGAAGCTCCATGACTGACATCATCCTAATAAGCAAAAGCAATTTAAAAAAAATGCAGGCATGTAATTTCCAGATTTACACACACACTTTAAAAAAAAAAAAAAATCAAACCAGGTCACTTTACTATTTGGACTGCAATCACCTTAACATAGCACAGGTATAACCACAATAAATTCTTACTTGATAGACAGATAAAATACCTGCTGTACCAGCATCTTTAGCTACTAAACCTTCAAAGAAGGACACTTACTTGAATTACAACAGGAACAAAGGGTGCTAGCAGCTTGTCAGTAGAATCCAAGCTCTACAATAAATAATGATTTCTCATTAAAAATGTCATGGTACAATCATCACCAATTAGCCCCCTACCCAAAACAAGATTATTCAGGCCTATTTACAACATAGAACAAAAGTTACAAAACTATTCTTACCCTCTCTGTTCTCAGCTGGAAAAGCAAAATTTTTTCTCCCATAAAAACAGAATTCCAAACATCTAAATAGATGCAATCCCAAAACTATTTCACCATAGTGCCTTTGCAAATTTGAAACCAAGGCTTCTAACTACTTAAGAATCTCAATAATTGCATCAGCAGCATCCTACTTCGACAAAAAAACATGTGCAGCAGGTCTCTAAATTTTAAGAGCTGGCCACCGGTTAAATCTACTTCAAATAAGCATAAATGCATTACCAGGTTAGGTTGTTTTTGGTCTTTTGATACAGGCTCCAGGAGTTTCAAAGTGTTGTCATCATCTTCTACAGAATCAACAGAAGATGGCTTAGACTCAACACTTCCAGCTTTAAAAGCCTGTTTTGCTCTTTGCTGTTGTCTATCTTCCTTAATTGGTGGCTTATTAGATGCTATTTTAGAGTGGCCTGGAACATGTAAATGCTTTGCTTTATTATTCTCTGGGATACACTCACTGCCACACTTTTCACTTTCATGCTTCATCCTTTCAGACAGGGAGATATCAATGTTCACGCCACTGACTGTGGCTATGGAGTCTCCCAAGCTGTTCAGATCATTTTTGCTTGGTTTTCCTTCCAACTCAACAGCTGGTTTCTCTGAGGGACAAAATTTGGTGGCTTTACATTTGCTGATGCAATCTTCTTCATCCTGGGATTAAAAGAAAAACAAAAAAAGTCATTATCTTTTGGGTTTTACACACATATGAAAGAATTCTCTAAGCACCAAAGGAAAATCAGGAACATACCAGCTCATAAAGGAAGTTATGATCAATAACAGATTAGGAGCCTCAAAAAAGTCAAAATCCACATTTTAAAAGAGATACAGATTTGCAAATGACCTGTGTCAGGTATTGGTTTATACACATGGAGTACACCTACTTTTCACCAGGACCATGAAAGAAAAGTTGTACTCACTTGGCTCTTGCCTTAGGGAGGAACAAGCACCAAGAGTTTTTAAGATGTGCTCTGCCACATATATTCAGTATTTCACCACTGAAAGCTCAAACCCAGAACAGCAGACTTATTACAGAAAACAAAAAACCATGCACAGGATTAACCATTATAAAAGGTTTGTTCTAACCACTGGAAAGAATTTCAACAATAAACAATTTTGGTTGTGACTCTAATTAGTTTTTAAATATATGTTTTTGACTGGAAAAAACTATTACCACTTGTCATGAAATATTTGAAAAATTATTTGACCTCAAATACTCCAAGAGTAATTCACATAAAACCAGGTGTTGTTTAGTTAACATCTTACAGATCTTGCAATTGGCTTCACTGATCCACAGCTGTTTAATTACTTCCACTCTCATCTAAAAACAGTTCCTCCCCTAATATGAATTTTACACGTTGCTGGGATTCACATGTTCTCAGGAATGCTCAAGGCACTTCTTATAAAACTGAGATTTTTATCTAGAAAAAGCAAGAATGAGTTGCATTTTGTTGGCTTTTTTTTAAGGTAAAAAACCCCATATCTTACAACTTTGTATTTTCTGGCTTGCTCAGAGGAGTGGTTTTGGTGTGTAACATTCCTGCTGTGAGATTCATTCTTTGCTGAGACAACAGAACAAGGCTCTTTAGGTTTAGAATTCACTGTTTTCTTATGATTTCTAGCAGCTTTCCTGTAAAGAAAATGAAAGTTGCTCATTCAGTCACCATCAACAAGGTCTTAAGATATTTCTTTAGATTATACTAATTAAAAAAAAATCCACTCCACTAAAGAGCTTTCATACAAAGAGTATCAGACACTGGGCTTTTTCAACAGACTGTGCACAACACCCTCATTTTCAACTCTAGAAAAGGAGCTTAAAAACACAATTCAGACTCTGCCAGCAACAGACACTTGTTCTGCAGAGCACCAAGGTCAGTTCTATCTGGAAGCAGTAAAACAACTGACTAAACCTGACTAAGAAAAATAATTATATCAGTGTATATCAAAAGGAACTTGGTTTTTCAATTCCCAGATGACAAATGGCCTCAAGAACCATATGGAAAGGTGTGTGTTTTCTACCAGTTCTGTATTCCTAAGCACTGCACAGTTTTATTCTGCATTTGCAGAAAAAAACTATTTTCCACTCTAATTCCCTCATATTTCTCAAAGAGTTCAAATAAACTCATGTTCACATGCTTTGTAGCTGCACATAACAAAACTTATTTCATCCTGCTACAAAACCCAGGAAAAGTTTTTTAAAAAAGACAATAATAACATGAATATTTTGCACAGAATCACTCAAATGAAAATGCCTTACGCCTTTGTGGCTTCCAAAAACAAAGAAATCTGTTGTTTGATATAGGGCTGTCGCAGGATGCTTTTCACACTAGGTCGTTCCTCAGGTTTTTTACTGAGCATAGTTTGTATTATTTCTACCAGCTGTGGGCTGTAATCCTTTGGCATGGGTGGCAGCTGTAAAAGGAAAGGGAAGCCTGATATTATTTAATATATTCATCAACAGAGGCTACTGCTAGAATGTTTATGTGTGACCATTATGGTCAGCTACATACTCTGCATAAAAAATAGACTCATTGTTCAAATGCTGGAAGTTACCCAATTGCTTCATGTTAAACAAAATATTGAAATTCCAAGTGTGTGTCTAAGAACTGTTCCTAATTTTATTAATATGAACAGTAAATGTTCTGTAGATAGGCTTAAAAATTTATATAAAATAAATCCATATTAACTTCATAATATGCCAAAGCAAGAAGACACTTAAATAAGTTAATCTTACATAACAGGAAAATGGCATCACACATTAATTTCATTTTTATGCAATGTTTATGCAAAACGAGGAGCAAATTAAGAAAGTCATCTCAGAACATTGAAAATTAATCAGTATATTCTTTACATGAAGGGGTAACAAGATACTCCAGCCATATCTACAATGGAACAACTCCCTTGGTCTGGTATCACTTCATACACCACCACAAAACAAGTCTTACATATGATGATGTATGTTACATTTAAGTATTTTTAACTCCATGCAATATTTCTAATTCGAAAAGATAATCTCAATTTCTAGATAGAAAATCCAAGCACATATAACAAATTTTAGGAGTTTTTACCTTCCCTTCAATAATTCGATAAGCCAAGGAGTTCATGTCCTTGGCATTGAAGGCGTGTTTCAGTGTAGCCATCTCATAAACACAGCAGCCCAAGGCCCAAACATCAGACTGAAAAAAGGGGAAGAGAAGATGTTTGGGAACTTCTTATTAGTTGAACAAGTTTTATCTTTGGACTTAGTCACCTGCTTTCAAAGAGGCTTTTAATGACACTAAGCTAATTAAGCCCAAATTCCAGTGCAAGCCTTTGGCCTCAGTCTCACTCTTCTATTTTTAATTTTGATCAAATGAACTATTTTCTTACAAATATCCCCAATTTTTTCCAAAAGGAAGTGTAGAAATTAGCTATTTTCGGGGAAGGGGAGTTGCTTGTTTCCTTTTTTAGTACAATATCAGCCCTGACTGTAAATGAAAAATCTTGATTTTTCATTGGAAGAAGTTTCCCCTCAGCTCTTGCTCATTGCAGACACTCGTATTTATGGTGTGTGTGGTTTACAGCAAGAGCTGAACATGTTTGCTTTATTCTGTTGTATTTTAAATTCACAGTACCACTGCTTATTCCTCTTCTTAGAAATTCCTTTTCCTTTTTTTGTTTTTTAATGCTGCTGTTATTTCTAATACAAACTTTTGAGTGTAAAACTTCCTGACTGGCATATAATAAATTTAGAAAGTGCATCTCTCTAACACAGACTGATATTTCTGTTCCCATTCCATATCTCTCCAGCTGGGAGAGGTACAGGCAGCCTGCTGAACACCTTGGCTGTGATAACTCATCACATGCTATGAATTCCCAAACACAGTTCCAGAAATAAACATTCCCACAAATCTCTCTCCTATTTTTTGTTCGGTCTTTGGGAAGATTAAAAAAACTTGGAAGCAATAAGAAACCAAAAACCATAGATAAGATTGTAATGTTCTCAGACAAATAAAATAAGGTGTTTAAGAAAGGAGAAATGACATTTTCATACTGTACCTTGTAGTTGTAGGGTTTGTTAGAAAAGAGTTCAGGGCTCATGTAGTACGGGGTGCCTATGAGAGTGCTGGCCATGTCATACTGGTTTTCCAACACTCTGGCTATTCCCAGGTCTCCCACTTTAATTATATTGGTTCGTGTCAGGAAAATATTCTGAGTTTTAAGATCCCTGTGCAGAATGTGTTTTTCATGTAAATACTAGAGGGAAAAAAACCAACATATAAATTGGGTTAGTTAACTCCTAATTGGTTCTTTTACACTGAAAAGTAAAATTTCATTACACAAGTGAAAGAGGTAAAACACAAAAGAAGAAGAAAAACATAAATCACTCTCAAGGTCAGGAGTGCCCTGCTAACACAGTATTGGTGAAATAACATTAAAAGTGATTGACACAGGCAGGGGCCCAAAACTTGGCACTGCTTTAACCAAATCTCCCTGCATGACTCTTGTAAATCAGCAGAAAAGAGAAAATAAAAAAGCAAAGTTAAGACTGTAACTCACATTCTGCTGCTTTCATTTCTTGACAATCTTAGTTCAAAGTATAAAATTTCAGAGGAAATTACAATGTGAGCTTTGTGTAAACAGGGAAGAAAATCAGTCATAATAAACAAGAACAGGCAGTACCATAGAGTTGAGTATGCTTGATCAAAACTGCCAACTTAAGGATAGAATTTTCTGTCCAATTTCTTATTCTTTAGTATTAACATCTATATCTGATCTTCACTGCTGTAACAATTGCCTTTAAAGTTTGATAAACCCCAATTACAAATTTAAAATAGTAGGATAAGACTTAATAGAAATGATGAATTAATAATCTAAATTTACCATTAAAAACAGCAGTAAAAAGACTGAACACCAAAATGCTTCTAAAATAATCTGTTGCTTTTTATTTTTTTTTCCAAAACTACATTTTGTAAATTTAATCTAAACTTTCAAACCAGAGAAGCATTTCAGACAAGAGTTGCAAACACTCCAAAAGTAACCACTGTCTACTGTGCTACAGAGGTGTGGACATAAAATGTCAGCAACTTCTTACTTAAAATAGTTGTTTTGACTGTGATGACCCATTTTTAATGTACTAAAAACCATTGTATTTAGATGCTAACCCAGCCACACAGGAATCCAAAGGCTGCAGCTTAGCTGCAATTTTTAAATGCATAAAAAGCCAAATTAAGTTTATATCTGAAGGTCACAAAATTACACTTCATTGTACCTGCAGGGCCATGGCAATCTGGACAAACCATTCCACCACCTGATTCTCAGGCAAGAGTTTGCCCTTCTGCTCTTTGAGTTTGTGGTAGAGGTCTCCTCCCTCGCAGAAGCCCATCACAATGTAGAGGTGGCCATCGTCCCCCTGCCAGGACTCTCTGTAGGTGACGATGTTGGGGTGTCTCAGCTGGGACAGAAGTTGTGCCTCTTGCTCTGCTGCTCTCCTCTCACGGCTGGAAGCACTTCTAAGGTTTAACTTTTTGATGACATACTGTAAAAGACATGGCAAGGGGGATGGTAAGAGATGAAAGTAACTCTGCAGAAGCTCTAGGAAAGAATTCCCCAGACCTAAAGGAAATGCAGTATTTGAAATCTCCACTCATCATTCTACACAGAGGCTGCAGTATGGCTAAATTTATTTCTTCTCTTCTACCCTTACACCATAAAAATGGAACTGGTGTGTTCCATTCATCCACCTGAATACAACTCTGCTCAGGAATTTTGTGGTGTTTGCTTTCTTCTGACTAATGTTCACATTTCTCTGTTTTTCCCCACTCTCATTTTAAATGTGTCTGGCGTTCATCTTTTAAACCTGTTTGTGCACCACAGTTACTCTCAAATAGGCCACATCAATAGTAACCTTAAATATATATAAGGAAAGTATGTGGTCATATGCAAACAAATTATAAAAGTCATCTGAAAGAGAGAAAAGGCCGTATGCTCATTCCTAAATTTCTTTTATTCTTTATTAAGATGGGTCAAGAACTTTTCAAAGCTACATGCAAAAGTTAACTACTTCCTTAATATGTACTACATTAAAAGTAATTATAAGGAATTTCAGGTTTCAGCAAAAACATTCATGAAGCTGAAGCTGAGACAATAAAATCCATTTCATCACACCAGTATTTAGGTCTGACCTGGCCCCATCCTGGTGTAAATTTTGTAGGCATCACTTTAAGGCATCATCTTTCCACAGAACAATCATGTTATGGTTACATTCGACCCTGCTCTTCTCAGACAGATTTTAGATCAAAACTTTTACAATATTTTTACCTGCTGAATTTTAGCATCCTCAGAGACGGGTCAGTGTCTGCTCTCCAGGCTGGGCCTACTACTTAGCCCAGTACATTTAATTAGTGCTGAGGAGATGCCCCCATATACCAAGGGAACCAATTATCCAGAAAATCCACAGCACCTCTTGACTTTGTGCTTCAGAAGCCTGCTGGATATAATCTGTGATGATGCAAAGCTTCCAAGAGGAATATTGCAAAGCTAGTTGTGCACTGCATCGCCTGACTTTAAAATAAAATAGAAATGCTGCAACTACTGTGTTCTGTGTGACAAGTCAATTACAATTCTATCTTTGGGCATGGAAACCATTTAAGCATATATCAGCATCTTTTAGACAATACACTGCCAAAATGCAAAAAGCACATATATTAGCCTTAATTTAAACTTGGCATTGATTATATTTAGTTTAATGAGCCCATTTTCCTGGCAAGATTCTCTACTGAAGTCTATTGCAATGCTCTTCCACCCTATTTGATACCAAATTTGTGTACAAATTCCATTTCGTGTTAAACACTTAAAGCCACTTGACCTTCTCCACAAAAAATCCAGCATTCAGTTAACAGCAAATATGCTTTAATAAGACACAGTTTCTTTCACAGAACATGTGGCACTGTGCCAAAGGCACAACAAAAAATCCTGATCATCATGCTACAGAAGAAAATTTGTAAAAGTTGGCAAAAGATAAAACACAGTAAACTGCACCAAATATTTAGGGTGCAACTACAAAGAGGAAGCAAGGCTCTCGACAGTGTTAATGACCAGCAGCACGACAATGAAATCCAAGGACCTGTATCCAAGTGAAAGTGACCTCACAGCGCTGTTTACTTTTAGGATGAGGTTAGCAACTCTTTGAGGACATTGGACTATGCACCGTGGTGATGGCCTGGAGGGAACAGGTCCTGCCATCACTGCTACCCAAGCCACAGGTCATGGGGATTCGCCTCGGGATTCCATCCAGAGAACTGCTCTCATCCGGGAAGGACACACCCTCTGATCCCTGCTGGGAACAAACATTCTCCCATCATCTGCAGTAAAATCCCGGGCATAAGGCTCACACACAAGGTTCCCGTGGCACTGCTCTGTGGATGTTCTCCATCCCCATTCCTCTGCCCTCTCACATTCCCTATCAAACACCTCTCCTTCGGCCTGACAAGACAGATTATTTCCGTTTTCCAGCAAAAATGCTTGTGCTTCTACTCTGACACAACCAAAACCTTCCCGGGAAGAGTCTTCTCCACACCTTTAATAAAAGTTCTTAAGAAGAGAACAGGAACAGCAGCTCAGGTGGCTGCAGCCAACACCTGGTGATGGTCACAGCCCCACCCTGACAGGATGCCACGTCCCTGGTCATGCCCAGGGTGGCTCCGGGCCACCAGCCAAAGCCGGGCCACAGCCGGGTGCCGGTCACAGCCCAACCAGACGCCACGGCACCCTTAGCCCAGCCCGGCCCGGCCATTCCCCTCACGCCGAGCGGTGCCCGTACGCCGCGGCCCAGCCCCTCGCTACCTGCTTGCGGTCCTGGCGGTGCCGCGCCAGGCTCACCTCCCCGTAGCTGCCCTTGCCCACGGCCCTCAGGAAGCAGTAGGCAGCCAGGGGCATCCTCCTGCCGCCGGGCCTGGGCAGCGCCCGCTGCCATAGAGATGCTCGGAGCGGCCGCAGCCATGGAGCGCCCGGCGCGCAGCTTTACGGCGCGGGCGCGGCGCCGCGGCGGCCATTTTGGAAGCGGGCGCGGCGGCCATGTTGAGAGCGGGCAGCGCGCCTGAGGGAGCGGAGCCGCGCCTGAGGGAGCGGAGCCGCGCCTGAGGGAGCGGGCAGCTCGCCTGAGGGAGCGGAGCCGCGCCTGAGGGAGCGGGCAGCTCGCCTGAGGGAGCGGAGCCGCGCCTGAGGGAGCGGGCAGCTCGCCTGAGGGAGCGGAGCCGCGCCTGAGGGAGCGGGCAGCTCGCCTGAGGGAGCGGAGCCGGCCCTCAGCAGCCCCGCGTGAGGCGTGTCCCTGGCGCGCTGCTCCGGCCGTGCCTGTGCTGAGCCCGGGGAAAGGCTGCCCACGGCACACGGCTGTGCCACTACACCCCACCTGCTCTGAGCCCCGGCAGAGCCATGCCGTGCCTCTGGATGGAGCAGAGAATTGGTTAAAACAACTCCAAGCTGGTTGAAAAGGAGCTCCTGGAGCTCCCCCGTGTCCCTCCCGTGACTGAGCGCCTCATAACACTGACTGCAGGAAAACCAGAAAATAGAATATTTTGTTATCACTGAGCATTTAACCCCCAGTCCTCAAAGTCTGTGTTTCATTAGCGGGTGAACTGAACCAGCTAAAAAGTTTAAGAGAGAATTAACACTGTCAAGATAACAAACACAGGAAAATGTGTCTGCAGCTGCTGGCTGGGCGCACAGAGTGTGTAAGATGCAAGACCTGGGAGCTTGGACCTGGTTTCAGCCAGGTGAAGATGAATAGGAACCCGTGTAATGGGAAGTTTCTAAACAGGATACATGTCAAATGACGGTACCTAAATCGGTACCTGAGTGATATGGAGGATTACAGGGGTACTTTTGAAATGGAGCTTAAATGGCTTTCACAGACTGCAAGCTCTGTTGTGGATGCAGTAAATTTGAGCCACGGAAAGCCTTTAAGGAAGTATCAGGAAGATGACAGTTTTCATTTGGGGAAAAAGTGAGTCTGGGGTGGAGATTAATCTCAGTTGCCAGTACAGAAATGGCTGTGAATTTCTGTTTGGAGCTATTACATAGAAGAGACATTGCTGAAATAGTCTCTAAATTCTTTAACAGATTTTCTAACAGTATTCTGTAGATTATACTAATTCAAAATTCAGCATCTGATTTTTCCCAAATGCCTAATGCTTAATCCCACTTCTCTCATTGAGTTATTTATTAACACTTGGTAAACAAAGCATTAGATATTTACGCATATCATTCCAATTGGAACCTCACTTTTTTTCCAAAATGGAAAAAAATCTATTGCTTTGTATTTTAGTATTGATTCCCGCCTTTGCATCTTCAGACTTTTTGCTAACACATGTCAGAAACATCAAGGTAAGTAATCAACCATGTATGGGGCTCCCACTCCTCAGAGATTCATTTCTTGCAGTTTATCAGCATTTATCAGATAGTTCATACAATGCTGGCAGCAGGAGCTTTGTGTTCTCTGGTACCCCTGGACACAGGATCAAAGCTGAAACTCAGACTGGTTGACCTCTAATCAGCCTCAGTTTTCAATTAGCTCTGAAGTCCTTTTATCTCTCCTTTAAAAACATCCCTTTCCTCTGTTTTCCCTGTCATCACCACATAATGGTGACATGTTTCAGTAAAATATTTAAATGTGTAAAGCAATCGGTGCTGCCAGGGAACTGACTTTGGCACCTGTTTAGCAATACAAGTGAAAAGATGGCTCTAAGAAGCAGAAAACAGAGATGTAACATGGCATCAAGATAAATGCCCACTATCCAAATGTCATGGTAGGATTTTTCTCAAAAGATTTGCATGTTAGCACAAGATGAGATACATCTCTCAAAGGGGCCATTCTGGTTTTGACTGGATCTCTGAGTAAGGCAATGCTGCCTGATGTTTTCCCTAGTTTTCTTTGGTTAAGTTGCTGGCCACTACTCCTCACCTCAATATATTCTTTTCCTCTCTCTCAGTGGTTATGCATTCTGAAAAGTTACAGAGGGCAAATCTCTTTAGGGAGCATTCTGAGTTACTGGGTAGAATAGGACAAAGCAATTTACAGTTGATTGCTGTTGATTAGGTTATGATCTTTGCCAAGAATTTTTCTTTGAAAATCAGGATAGTAACATGTCTAACTTTTAAAAGTCAGCTTGAGATTTAATGCTGCAAACTGGAAATGCCAGGGATTCTTATTATTTAACCATTATGTAGCCCAGATATAGTGTAGCTTTTTCCTCCTGACTACCATAGTGCCTGTTGTTCTCTGTACATCTTGCAATGCTACAGTCTTTCTAAATGGAAAACTGCCAAAGCTCTGTGCAATGCTCCATCCATACATGCAGAGCACTATGGAAAAGTCAGTTGATTCTCCCTGTTTTGTTCTGTACTTTATGCAAATATGATTTGATTGAAATGGAGGAGGTTGCTCTGTAGGGTGAAGGTCTCGGTGCCCATCTGTGTCTTGGCCCCTTTGAGCAAGCAGTATCCAGTAGAGAGTGGTGGAGCATGGCTGGAATTCTGGCTGGCTGCTGACCTTCACGCTGTCAAAGCTGCTTATAGAGCCACGGCCAGGCAGACACAACTGGCAGACCCAATTCTGCTGAAAATGGAACAAAAATCTGCATCAGAGTTCCCTGTGTGTGCTGGCACACCTTGCTCCTATTCATGCAGCTACTGAGGCTGGGAAGGTTTTTTCTGGATTAAAAACACCCTGTAGAACTCCATATTCAGGGCATGCAAAGCACAGGTAGCAATGGCACAGCCTGGCCTTTATGGTGCTTTCATTTTGGCAGCAGTGAGGCTCCTGCATAGCTCACAGGGAGGTTTGCTTTGCACAGCTGAGCTGCATTATGGGCTCTTCTCCGTGGAACCCAATTAGCATCACTTCGGGTGATGAAATCTTCAATGTTGCTGTAGATTCAGAGATCATTTTCATGCCTTGTTTTTCCTATGTAGCACTTAGGGATATATGTAAATACCTTGTTCAGTGTTGTGAATTCCCAGAGGTCACTTCAAGTTAACAGTACAGTCTTTGCTGAGTTTTTTAGTCATGCTGTGGTTTAGTTTCCCAAGGTGTACAATCACGGCTTCTTTCAGCAAGTACAGTAATGGAGTCCTCTTTTCCCTCCCTGTTTTCTTAGGAGTTCAAATTTCTCTTTTCCTCTCTAATTTACATAGGTTTCTTGTACTTCTATTCTTTTCTGTTGCCACAGCAAAACAGTATTAAACAAAAGAAGAGTTTGTTGCTGTTACACAACTAAAGAATAAAAAAAATTATAATAATTGGTGTATCTGGAAAATATGTGAAAATAATACAGAAACATTTTAGCAAGCAGCAATTATCCAGGGTAGAGGATGTTAATTCTCATTTTCGTCTAGAATTGCGTAATCATTTTGATTGGCACACTGTTGCTTTCTACCCACATAGCTTAAAATGACCTTGATGTTAGTGATGGCTCAAGTTACACCCAAGTGAATCATTAAAAAAGAAAAAATCCAGAAGAAAATCACAGACTTAGAGTCACGTAATCCCCTCCCCTGTGCAAACCAGGGTCAGCTAGAGCAGGTAGCTGGGTGATGTCCAGCTGGGTTGAGTATCTCCATTGAAGATCAGCCCAAGTACAAACTGGGTAATGCCTTTCACAGAGAGATTTTTCTGTAGTTTCAATGGAAGTTGCAGAGTACCCCTCAAAATATTTACAGAATCAAAATAGAACTCCTTCAAAACTACTGTTGAACCCATAATTCTGATAAAGAATGTGCACAACAGCAATTCTGTAAAACTTAAATGGGGTACAGTATCTTTCAATTTGGAAGCAGTTGTTAGAATTGCAGAATTTGTAGCTATACACGTTTTTATAGGGTTAGGGGTTTTGTTTGTTTGTTTGTTTGTTTGTATTTTGTATGAACTGCCTGCTAATTCCACTGTATGGAAAAGTTTGTACCAAACAAACTGACAGTTCATGGACTTCCATCTTTTCATTTCCCATGCCTCAATTTGTGTTTTGTAAGGGGAAATTACAAGCTGTAATGACAGTATGGATACAGAAAGATAATTCCAGTATTGGAAAGGTTGGTGCACACTCTATACAGACATTAAAGGAATCCACACATGCTTTGAAACAGGAGAGATGGACACACAGAAATCATGTGGATGGCAATTACTTTTTGAAAGATGAACCTAAAGAAACATACACAGATTTTTTTTGCCAGACTCTTACAGCAGAAGAGAAGCCTCCTCCCTCAAACCTTACATTACCACAGATTTAATACAGTGTCTTGAAAATAACCCCAAAATAAACAAAAAATAACCTTCTGTGTTTTAGTTTCCAACTTGTAAAACTCCTAACTGTGAAAGGTACTGAAAGCCTTAAATGTACTTGGGATGTTTATCTGATTTATTGGGTCCTTACCCCTGTATTTGGTGGAGCAGGTAAACACGATTCCACAAAATGTGACCCCCGAGGCTCTTGAAGCCAAACGAGATAAGGTGTTTGCAGCTGAGCTGATGGGAATTGAGTTACACAAGCTGTTATTTTAACAGCACTCAGGAAGTTTGTTTAATGCCTGTCCTCTCTTTCAGAACAGAGTACGTGATATTGTTGTACAGCTTCTGATATTTGCACCTACTCTGGGAGCAAATATGGAAAAAAAAACCATTTTAACTACGTATTTTCCCCCCTCCATGCAGCCCTTTGTAGTGACAGCCTCTCCTCTCTGTAATCCTGCTGAATTACCTTCCTACCTAGTCATGTTAGGGTAAGAGGCTGCTGGGCTGAAATAGGAAAAATTTAGGAGTCTGAAAAAATGTAAGGGTGCATCTGCCTGATAGTTTGGATGTGTGTGACTGGAAAAAATGTGCAAACTAGGTTTTTATGCTTTGGTAAAACCTGTTTTTTTTAAAATTACAAAGGAGAATAAGTTTGAAAATATGTACTACAGGACACAGATACAGGAATTCCCAAGAAAAGGATGTCACTATGAGGACAAGATACTTTGGTTTTACTTGAGTTCACCATACAGCCAACCTATACTCAACGAAGACCTATTAAGCAGATTTTAGTGTGTTCTTTAGTCTCGATAACATTTAATTATGAATGGCATTGAGCATTTCAGTCTCTTTTCCTCTCATTCTCCCTCACATTTCAAGGGTCCATGTTTATTTTCAGCTGGAAGAAGACACTTTTTGTGTCACATGAGCAAAATACAAAATGAGCAACATTCAAAGTATAATTTACCTTTCAAAACCACAGCATTTAAGGTACACTAACATCAAATGACAACCAAAAGATTCACCAAAGCTGGGAATGCCATAAGCAAAATAACTACAACCTGCCTCAGATGCCTTGCTTGCTCTTCCCTCAAACTGACTTCAGTTTATTAATGAAGACCTTTCTCAAGCCTTCCTTCTCCTGGACAAATTCTTTTGACTTGTGACAACTACAGAGGTGCTAAGATATTTATTTCTAAGTGCAGCTTTCCAACCTAAGCCATGATTTATTCTCTTTTTTTCTCTTTACAGAAGCAAAATGCGGACAATGACTTGGTGAGTAAGTCTTGGTTTTGTCCAGGCTACCAAGATTTTATAGTGACAAGAATATTGTTACTGTGTTCACAAAATGTTTCTGTGAGTCTAGTCTGAGCAAATGGATATTTCTGAGTGTGTGTGACAAGGGAAACAGCCCAGAGCTGCCTGCTTTAGGCAGTAGGACTAATTAGACAGTTCCTTTCCAAGCTCTGATGGGAGCTCCTGGGCAAGGAAAGAGAATGAACAAATGATTTTTAATCTCGTTGTATTTGAATAAATACCGAAGTTGTTCTGTATCTCTAACAGACATGCATTCTATGTCGGTTTTGTTTTTACTTTTATGTTGCAGTTATTGCTAAGGAAGGCAAGAGACCTCATCTCTGAGGCTGATTCCACTTGGCACCTGGATTGCCCTTCAGTAATGCTTAAATGCTTTGATTGTTTGGGGACCTTCTTAATCAATCAGCCAGAGACCAGGCCCATCATAAAAACTCCAAGGTTCTTTCCAGTGCTGTTTTTGCTGCAAGAAGCAGACCTTGTTGTGCAGCTCCTAATGGGTCACATCTGTTGTTACCATGCTATCGCTTAGTCTCCAGCAACCTTATACCTGAGCATTCAACAAAAACAAGTATTGCCTTGCCCTTTTCCTTGTTTAAAAAAGACTGAGCTCCAGCAGGGAGGAAGTTGAGAATAACATAAAATAGAATTTGGAGGCATTTGGTCTATTTTTAAACAAGAGGATTACTTACATCCCTGCTCTGGGAGTCATCCATGCCTCTGATAATACAGTCACTAGTAGAGTGAGGCAGCAGTAAACAGTTGTGCTTTTTGAATAACCATAAAAAGTCACTCTCTCAAGCAGAGAAAAAACCTGTTCTTATAATGGCAGTTTTTTTGCCACAGTGGTAGTATTTTTTTGAAGATATAGGTATAACTTGTGGAATAGCACTATCATGTCAGTGAAATAGATATCCAAGGAAACACAGCTATGCTCCAGTTCTTATATTAGGTCTCTCTTGTTTTTTTGGGTTTTTTTTTGCTTTGGAGGGATCAATGTCCTGCTGTGGTTTCTTTTTAAAAATATGATCATGACTGATTAACACATACATCAGTGTAACAGCTAGTGTTCTTTTTGTCTTTTTTCACTTCTCAATCTACAGGTTGTCAATGGGATAGAAATCTATAGCATGAAAATTGATAGTAAAGTAACTTCCCGATTCGCCCACAATGTCATCACCAGTCGAGCTGTCAATCGTGGAAATGTGTCCAAAGAAGTCTTCTTTGATGTTGAACTCCCTAAGACAGCCTTCATTACCAACTTCAGCATGTGTGTAATCTTTACAATATTGTTAAAGAAGACTAAAAAATCTGTGCTAATTCAACTGGGAGAAACTGAATCCAAATATTCATTTTTACTTTGCCATTTGAATACTTTTCTAAACGCCTCCTGGGTAATTTTCTGGTACTATTAACTTAACATGCAAGATATGTGGAGAAAGGCAAACATTGGTACATCTACAGAAAAGATGACTAATTTTCAGTTATTTCTATTCATCATCATGAATAGAAGGGAACCTTAGGGAATGGGGGACCTTTCCTGCAGATTCTTCACCTTTTCAGAAATACCACTTACTTACTCTGGTATTATCAAACCAGGGAAGTTCCATTACTTAATTTCCCTGATGGCAATATAGCTTAATTTATCTTTTCATTTAAAAATCATATTTGAATGAAAGGCAGGAAGTAGAATTATTCCTTTACATTTGTACCTTTAGTTGCAATCATATGCAGTCCTCCACCATGATGAGGTTTGATTCAGTTAAGCACATCCATCTCTGCTGATCACACTGTGCCTGCTTTATTCCCAGTGAAGAGAAGCAGTAGCTTTAGGCCACAACCACTCATACTGCATGTTAGAACTCCTGTTATAGAATGAGGTGATGAGAAATGTCTGCTTAGTCATCTAAGGAGTTCAAGGATGAAATGCTCCTCTGTAAATGATGACATCTGAGATGAGTCACATCCAGAGAGCTGGTTTGCCAATAGATGAGGTGGTGAAGCTGCTGAAGTGTAGCAATATGGCAGGTGTAAGTCGTGTTGCTATAGCCCAGGTTTGATCTAATTCAAAGTAAAAATTGGTTTAGATTCTTTTATGATACTGAGCACAGAGCTCTTCGTTCCAGCTAAATTCTCTGAGGAGCCTGGCTTCAGTGAAAGGGCTCAAATCTTGGCAATAGCATGTCTGTGAAAGTGGTTATTAGCAAACCAGTCAATAAAGGGAGAATTCCTGTCGTAACATTCAACTAAACTAGGACTTTTTAATCTGCAGGACAATTGATGGTGTCACCTATCCTGGAACTATAAAGGAAAAAGAAGCTGCAAAAAAGCAATATGAGAAGGCTGTATCAAGAGGACAGACTGCTGGTCTTGTCAAGTAAGGATGATGTCTTGTGTGGCTTCCACACCACCATGCCATAGCAGACTGTGAGATTGGAAATGCTGTGTTCTGGCACATTGCTGACATAGGGGACCAAAGAACAATCATTGAGTTGTAGTTACTGTAGCACAAATCGTAAAAAAGGTATACAGCCTCTGACTCCACAGGCACTGTCTGCCACTATGGAAAGGCTGCTCCTGCAACTTTCACTTTGTGTGACCTATTCCTGGGATTAAGCTCACTGGGAAACTTGAATAAATACTGCAGATTGAGTATGATTTTGAGTATTGATTGATGATTTTTAGCAATAGATCAAAATTCCCATCTTTGTTTTACTTCTTTTTGAAAATCATATGTGACCAACAATAAATATTGTGAAACAGTATAAAGATCTTTTTCCTACCCACTTAAATACAGGGCTTCAGGAAGAAAAACAGAAAAATTCACTGTCTCAGTCAACATTAAAGCAGCCAGTAAAGTCACTTTTGAACTCACATATGAGGAACTGCTGAAGCGACAGTTTGGAAAATATGAAATGTTCATCAAAGTAAAACCAAAGCAGCTTGTCAAAGATTTTGAGGTAAATGGCAAACTGATCAAATTTGACTGTAATTTAAGAGATTTTGGAATTCTTTATATCTGTTGAAAGTGGAGTACCATGTTCATTCCCATTGGTTCACAGGTGAGCTAAAGACCATGATAATATTTCTCATTAATCCCATGGGGAGTCCTCACCAGCATGCTTTAATGCAGGTTTTTACTTGTAAACCTGACAAATTTGCTCATCTACTGAGCATTCCAAAAGAAATCTTGTATGAAAACCTGAAAAAGCTATTACAATGCCTTGGAGTACTTGTGTATGCCTTTATAGCATAAACTCCAGCTTTCTCACACCACCGTGAAACATCATCATCTTTAAATCATAGTGATGCATATATCACATTCTGGAATACTGCAGCTTTTTGTGTCTATCTGCCGTGGTATAATACCAGTATCTAGCTTTCCAACAAGTTATATTTCTATTAAAGTTTATATATTTCTAGCTTTGCCTTTAACTTCTGTGTATGAAAAGGCCTGTTTGGCTGAAGATGTGTCCACACAAGTGTAGATTTGGACTGCCATTATGAATTACAAAAGTCAACTTCTTTTGCTTTTATGAAAATCCCTCTTTCATATCTGTAGTTGCTGATCCTCTTGTAAATAGCTGAGTTGATGTATTGTGGTTTAATCAATGACAATAAATTTTCAATTAATATTTCAGATTGAAGTAGATATCTTTGAGCCCCAGGGCATCACTGAGCTGGAAGCAGAAGGAACATTCATCACCAATGAGCTGCAAAATACCATTAAAAAAACTTTTTCAGGAAAAAAGGTACATTTATTACTGCATTCCATGATTTACTTATTATGGTTATAATTCTGAAATAATAATGTCCGTGCTAGCAATGGCAGCAAGAGGAAACCTGGATATAGTAAGACCATCTCTCTTACAGAAGAACTGAATCAGTAACAAGGAGTTTTCCCTTGTCTGGGGATGGTAAAATTCCTAAAACATACAACAGCCTTATCAAAGGTGTCATTCAGAGTGAAGAGCTGACCCAAGGCAGATGGGGAAGTAAGCATATGGAGAACGCCCTAGGTAGCAGCCTTCATGGACACATAAAAACTAGTAGCCAACCCGATAAAACAGGTTATTCTTATGTCTGTGAATATAAAGATACCAGCTTTAAAAAAATGCAGATGTGTTCTTTAGAAGATTTTCATCTATTAAGGTTCAGATCTAAGGAAGGCTTTTCTTTTCAGGGCCATATCTCTTTCAAGCCAACCCTTGATCAGCAGCGAACCTGTGCAAATTGCTCACAGTCTGTCTTGGATGGGGATTTTACTGTAAAGTATGATGTGAAGAGAACAACTCCAGATAATTTGCAGGTAAATCTAACAACTTGAAATTCTGAACTGTTGAACAGTTTAACTTGCCCAGTAAAAGTCAGGGAGCAGTGAGGGCCAGCTGTTTCCTAAGGGACAGGGAGCTGAGTGTGAGCAGGAAGTCAGTCTTCAGGATGGGATCTAAAACAGTGGAGTCCATGGACAGGAAGAGGTATGGCTGTGATACAGCTGGAGACAGATGTTCTGACACTGTAGCTCAGGCATGGACCAAAGGCCCAGAATTGCACTTAAATGACACTCCTGGGCCCATGGACAGAGGGAGGTGAGACTGGTCAGGGCCATTAAAACCTTTTAGACCACCCAGAGGCTAGACATTAAATGAGAGTAGTACCTCCTTTATCTGTTTTACCTTTATAATATACCAAAGTTTTTTGTGGTGGTGTGGGGTTTTTTTAACATTTTATTTTTCAGATTGTCAATGGCTACTTTGTACACTTCTTTGCACCAACAAATCTTCCAAAGTTGTCCAAGAATATTATTTTTGTATTGGATACCAGTGGCTCAATGCATGGAAGAGAAATTGAACAGGTGAGTTATTACATTAGGATAGAGTTCCAGTGAAAGAGCTGGAACAAAGTGCTGGGAGGGAGATGGTGCTGGAAGGGACACGACACCTTACAGTGCACATGTGCTGCTTAAAGTGTACCAAGTGGCCTGATGGTGTGACCTCTCTAATGCCCAGTACCATATGTATTAGTTTGCAGTGTTACTGCAGAACAAAAATCTGTACATTTAGGCCATATTTACTTATAAATGTCATTAGTTCAAAACTAAATATCAGCATTTCCAGAGAGTGCTGTCACGTGTACTTGACAGTTCCAAACGAAGCTGTGCATACAGATTATGTGCATTTTCTCTGTTCATTCTGTATCTGGGAAGCAGCAGCTCTTTTCAGAGTTACGACTGAGCTAATGCTCAGAATTTTCAGGTTTTGGTGCTGCATCCAAATATCCAGGCATGCTTGTTTATGAGCTTCTCCACTAATCTGTAGCTACCCATTTGCCATCCCAGCTTATCTCAGCATAAGCAACCAACCGTGATGGAAAACCTGATTTTCATCTCAGCTACAAAGATTTACCAGATATTATTGCAGCTGACTGACTTCCCTAGAGTTACTCTGAAATTGTCTGAAAGAGTTACTCCAGACACAATGACTGGCAAGAACAGAACAAGCTCAGAATTTTTGCAGTATATATTGTGTAGGAGTAAAAAATAGCCCAATGCTCAGAGATAAATAATGTAAAATCTGTAAGCACCTATTCTGTTAAATGTTGAATCATATATTTAAATGTCTTTGTCTTATAGACAAAAGAAGCACTGCTAAAAATCCTAGATGACATTAAAGAAGATGACTTCTTCAATTTCATATTATTTGATAGTGAAATATCTACCTGGAAAGAAACATTAATCAAGGCCACTCCTGAGAATTTGGATGAGGCAAGGAAGTTTGTTCAGCACATTTCTGCTCAAGGCAGTAAGTACTTGACTGGCCTTGCTAGTAGGTCATTGTGTAAGTTAATTTATTGATTGACTCTGTGAACACAATGCTACAGTTTGTTGGGGTTTCAGATTGCTGATGAGGCACTCCTGAAGTTCAATTTTACTCAGAACACGACATCTATTTCTCTTTATGTTTCCAGAGTCCAGGTACTTTTCTATCTAGACATCTCCCTGCTTGTGAATCCAAATCTTTCATTTTCTTACTCTAATGAAATCTCTTCAGACCCCAGTGAAAAATGGACCTTTATTTTGACAGCCTTTGCTGAACCCAAATTTCTATGTCTACCTTATAGTGACAAATTTACATGGTGGTTTGATGAGAGGAATTGATATTCTGAATGCTGCTCATGAAGAAAACCTTGTACCCAGGAGAAGCGCTTCTATAATTATCATGTTAACAGATGGCCATCCAAATGTAGGTAAGTTTTTGTTGGATGGAATAATAGAGTTCATTAACTAACAAAAAATGCTAGTTAAAATTTGCCTTCATCTTTGACTTCTGGATATTTTCATGATTTAAATCCTACTACACCAGCATCATAGTACTAAATCAAGTTTTTGGTAATGTCTCCTAAGGAATCTGAACATGACAAGTCATATTTGATTTTGTGATAATTTTATCTACTTTTGAAAACAACTCAAACATTTCCTGGTTTGATGCAGGTGTATCAAATACCCAGGAGATTGAGACAGCGGTAAAGAAGGCCATTGATGGCAAATACACCTTATACAATCTTGGGTTTGGCAGTGGTGTTGACTATGGATTCTTGGAGAGGATGGCACTGGAGAATAAAGGATTGGCTCGTCGGATTTATCCTGACTCTGATGCAGCTTTGCAGCTTCAGGTGTAGTAATTACCACTTACAGGAGATCAGAGATACATTAGGTCAGATAACAATACACACGTTCTTATTTTCAAATAATCAAAATCCCAGTGTTTAATCTGATACTGAGGTACTCCAGAGTCTGCTGCGATCAGAGCATTAAAATCATAGAATATTTGAGATGGAAGGGACCTTTACTTGCATGCAATTTCCCCCTTCCCTTCTATAAGCAGGAAGTGCAAGGACAGTAAAAGGGAGATACTGGGGGCTATGGCAGGGAGTTCAAAACTTGGTGTAGGGTGACACAAGTCACAGTTCTGAAGGACACTGGTGGTATTGCTGAAATCATTGTATCTCCTGCACCTCACAGATCAATATCACGTCAAGGGACAAGAGGGGTAACAGATCATAAAGCTCTAGATATTCTTTCTTTAGAAACTTACTACAAGCAGGTGTATCTTACCACACTCCTGAGGCATTTTAGAGCTGTATAAGACATGGAAACAGGTATAGGCCATACAGGGTTGACTTTTTTTACTTCTCACGTTCCAATAGCAGCCATTCAAAGAATTCACCAAAGGATTAGATATTGGATTTCATTGCAAGATCTGCTAAAATCAAATACCCAGTCTCCTTGATTATGTTGCCATGTCAGTCTCTGCAGAGAAGAGATCTAGAAAATTATCTCTATCAAATAACAGGAAGCTTGGGATCCCTCTTGATTTATATTGATGGAACTCACCATCCACAGAATGTTGTTCTCAAATATTTTTCCTCTCTCTTAGCAAGACTGAAGAGTTTGTTTGTCCTTTCTCATTTCCATTATTTGTAGATTTCTAGGCCTTGCACTCTGAGATTTAACCAAATTTCTATATATTTCTTATAAATTACACTTTTAGTTTTTATTGCTGAAATAGCAGGATGTTTCTGGTTACAGATTGACCCACGAATTAAAGAAACAATGATAGTTAAATGTTTCTTTTTTTTTTTTTTTAATCCTACAGGGGTTTTATGATGAGGTGTCAAATCCCATGCTCATAGATGTGGAGTTAAACTACCCAGAAAATGAAATATCAGACCTAACTACCAACAGCTTTAAGCATTTCTATGATGGGTCTGAGATTGTGGTGGCTGGGCGCTTTGTAGACAGCAACCAAAACCATTTGTCTGTAGATGTAAGAGGTGAAGGTGTAAGTATGGATTTCTTTGACTTATGTAAGCTACACAAAATCTCTGAATGTATCTCTTACCTCCATTCTGATGAACAAAAATGCCATGTGAATGTGGGAACTGGGTTATGTTCTGTCGTATACACCTCTATACTTCCCAAAAACAATGGGACAAATTCCTCATACAACGCTGGCAATTTCCTGGGCAAGTGCTATGTAGAACCAGACTGGTTTTCAATTTCATAAGATTTTCAGGTTTGAAGGTCTTAATTTTTGGGAAGTTCTGACAGTCCCTGGCTACTTATGATACTGAGAATATTCTTACTCCCAACAGGCTGACAACGCCCTGTCATACACTACACAGCAAGGTGCTGAACAAACAGCTCAGGCTTTCCAAGAACAACAATACATATTTGGAGAGTACATTGAAAGGCTCTGGGCTTATCTTACCATTGAACAACTCTTGGAAAAACGGTAATTGTGTCTGGAATAATACCTTAGCTCTGAACCCCTTACACCCTCTGACTCCTGCAGCCTCTGACTCTGCTTCAGTGGCATTCACACCCCACTGAGCTGCCAATGGGAAAACATAAAAATCAGTGAGGGAAATGCACCAACCTGTTCTCCTCCCTAGCCTCAGTAGTCCTGTTTCAAGTTGCAAATTAAACAATTTTAAATTATTGCAAGTATAAAGCACAGTTTTGCCTTTCACTTGGATAGCCACTAGAATCAGAAGTGCTCTTAGACTGTAACAAAGATGTCTTATTGATAAATTACCTGCAGAGACATGACTTCACTTTAAAGTAAAATATTTCATCTGAAGGTTGGTGAGTAATTCAGCAATCACTGATGCTGGGAGTCTGTTCCTGTATTCAGCATTACAGCTACAGGAGAAGAAAAGGAAAACCTTACAGCTCAAGCCCTGGCTCTCTCACTAATGTACAAGTTTGTAACACCACTGACATCCATGGTGGTAACAAAACCAGAAGAAGATGAAAATGAAGAAGGGATTGCTGATAAACCCACTGAAGGTATGGACATCTTCACAATTGTACTGTATTTGAGAAAAGAAAGGCTTTTATGTGGGCACAGTTTTAAATATGTATCTGAAAAATCTACTTTCCAAGCCTGGCACATGTGTGGTTTATGCAAAACTACTTCTCATTGTAAAGTTCATTTCGTCAAACCATCCTTCATTACTAAATCATATGGGCAAAGTACTATAAATTTAAAATAAATGTATTTTAACCTAAATATAAAAACTATTACAGAAAAAGACCCTGAAAACCAAGAAGCATTTCTAATATAATAATCCAGCTATATTCAGATGACTTCCCATCACTTTCTCCTTTATTTTTCTACATACGTCAGCCTAGGAGTAGATGTAGTAACCTCTTTCCACATGAAAAGAGAAAATTTGCATGAGCTCTTCCTCAGGCAGGATGTATCAGGTTGTAAAAAGTTTGAGATTACATATGTAAAATATATGACAGTAGTCATACCTATTGCCGAAAGAGAAGCAATTACATTGAAAGCACAATTTGTTTTCAACTCCTCTGGTATTTAGGTTAATTATGAACTCCTTGCTGAGTGAAACATTGTCCTTTCCTGCAGTTCAGCCTCTCTGTTTGAACCCTGTGTAACAAATACTCTTCCCCTTTGGCCAAGCAGGGCAATGCTCTCTGCTCAGTGTGCCCCCAAGCCACCCTAACTTCATCTCCATGTATCGTTTGAGACACCCTCCTCCTGCAGGTCTGACAGAGGCTTTCCAGTCTCTTCTATCAGCATCCTTTATTTTTTCCCCAAACTTTTGCTTAGAGCCCCTAAGAGTTCCTGTGTGGGTTCTCTGCTGCCTTCTGGATGAAAACCTTTCTAATCTCCTGATTGTGGCATAGGAACTTAAAGCATTTTAGAATAACAGAGATACTGGAGATCAGTGAGATTTTTTTTCAGCTGCAGTAAGTCCTGAAACCAGTGAATTGCTAAGTGCCCTTCAACTCTGAATAATTCTTCAGGCATTCTGCTGATAAATATTTGCATTTTTTTTTTCATAACTCTCATAATGGAATGCTGACATAAAACCACTTCATGATTAATTTAACATTCAAGTCACTACACAGCATAATGACTTTAAAGTTTGCAGCTGGCCTCCATAAGATGGAAACCCCCAAACATCTGACAGAAGTGGCATCCACTCAGTCATCTTCAGTTCTTTGCTTTCCCTTTCTAGGTACTTGTAGTGCAAAGGCTCTTTTCTGAACCACTTTCCAAGGAAATCCTCTCTGTATATAGATAGAATAGAGCAGTAATAGGAGAAAATACTCAAAGCATTGCTCCTGTATAAGAAAAGAAAATAATTCTACTCACCCTGAATTCTGAGTTCACAAACCAATTTGCTGAATCATCCAAATGCCTGGAAAGCCACAAAATAGTAAAACCAGTAACGAACATTTTGCAATATAGGTATGGCACAACAATAAAACAGTTCCAAATAGAGCTCTTGTCCCATACATAACAAATTGCAGTTCTGCTGCCCCATATAACAGATTTTTACTTTGAGTATATTTCTGTTTGATCTACAAATACTGGGTTGTATCATTGGGAAGAAATGGCATTGAAAAATACTGAAGATAGCTGGTTGAATTGTCAAACAGTTTTTTGTTTGTTTTTTTTAATAATGCTTTAATAGGGTCAGAATCCTTCCTGTTTAATTGTATAACTGAAGCTGTAAATTTCTGTTTTTCTTCCTTTTACTTCTTACCTGCCTGTGGTAACAGCTGAAGGTATGTACATTTCTTATTACATTTACTTAATATTTTTAACAGAGATGGATTTCCGACATTACTCATTTGATCTAGGATGCAAGATTTTCATAAAGTTCTTAGGGAATTAATCAAGATCGTTTTATAAACAGATATACAACTTCTCAGATGGATAAGTTTGTAAATAGTGCTTTCAGTTCAGTTCCTGTCTCTGATGATTGCACCATCCCACCACCACGGAATTCAGGCCCAGTACGAGAGTAAGTTGCTCTCCAGGGCTGGCACTGGGGACTTCCAGGTACCTGTTTGCAGCAATCTCATACAGAGATGTCTTCATTCATGCCATGATTGCCACTTCTAAAGCACAAAGACCTGTCTTCAGACACCCTGACAGAATTTCAGATGTAGAAAGAGCAGAAGACTAGAAAAATGTGGAAGCAGGTGGGCAATTCTTACTTGCCAGAAGTGCAGTTTTGAACAAGGTGGCACAGCAGGATCAGGGAAAAGCAGGTTTTCCCAGTCCCATGCAGAGCAAACCCGATGCTCTTGGAGAAGTAACATTTTTGCTGGAAAGCAGGGTGTGCTTTCAGCCCCTTCAAGACTGTTGCTGTGTAGCACTATTAAATAAACTGTTTTGACTAAATTTTTACTTTGTAATATTTAGAAATTTATACATAAATACAAGATTTTTGGGTTGGTTTTGGAGGAAGGAAGGAAGTGGGTTCTTTGTAGCCTCTAAAATAACATTTTGTTTCATTCAAGCAGGGATGTTCACAGGTCCTTTGGTGGGTAAGTCATTTAATTTCAATTTCTGAATGGAGCAGGATCTGTCAACTGAAATAACCAGATGCAGAGACACCTTTTCTGGCAGTACAACAGTACTTGAATAAATACTACCAAGTTCTGCTCACTGCTGAAAACACACTTAAAGGTTGAACAATATGAGGTGACAAAGTTTCAGCTAAATAGTTTATAAGGAGTAAATGCCTGCTCATCAAACCACCATTTTTTCCTGAAAGCTGTTTCCCAAGAACAGGGGATGGACTTCACTTTGCGTTTCCTTTGGAATTATATAAAGCAAGGGACTGTGATGTCAGCATCTCTGGCTAAATTAACATGTTCACTCACTTGTGCAAAAAGCATCTATTTTATTCAAGAGACAGCAACTGATTCACCAAATTGCTGGCTGGGCAATCCTGGAAATGGGAGAGTTAGATTTATGTTTTTGCTCTGGGGATTAGTGCCAGTCTCTCTCTTTGTCTGTCTAATTTTTTCAAGTCTTCACTGAAAAGACTTAAATGCATTCTGGGGAAAAAAAAATCAAAAGCCAGAAGTTTTCAATGGATGATGTTGCATTTCCTTGCTGATAGCTTAATCCTCACGTCTGAAATGTTTGTGTCCTACAGACAGATTGCTTGGGCTTTATGGAAACCCTCAGAGCAATTTAGACTACAAGTGAAATCTGTCTCTGTCCTGAAGCTTTTTTTGATTCAAAAGCAGCACACAAACTGACATTCCATAGACTACATGCATTAAAAACTAGGATGCAATTAGTGATTTACCTAGCATATTAACTCCCTGACATCTTGTATGGACCATGCAATTTTCCATTTTGGTGTGTTTTTCTAACAACTTACTTTCCTTCTGCAGCTTCACCACTATATCACACATATGCATCACAACCCACCTGGTATACTAGTGGTGAGTAGTTTGAGTAGTGTCTGTCTAGGAGAACAGAAGAGGGTATTTAAGGCTAAATTACACAATTCTTATGAATATTTTCAATAATTCCATTTTTCATTTTTAAGGGGCAAGTATTTTGATTTGCTTTAAGCATCTCTCAATGTCTGTTAAAGATCAAGTAATTGAAATTATATGTGGTCATTTTCTCAGTCCTCCTTCCCATCAGTAGGTTTTATGTTGATAATTGCCTGTTTTCTATTAAATAATTTATATTTAGTTATTAAATTTAAATATTAAGCAGTATCAAATGCTCTTGTGGAGCTTTGATCCTATGTATCACTATACAGACACCACTGATTTGCCTTTACAGTTGATGGAGATCCACACTTCATTATATCAGTGCCACAAAAAAAAGATGCCATTTGTTTCAATATCAATGAAAACCCTGGTATGATCTTAAATTTAATAAATGACCCAGTTACAGGTGAGTTTTTAACTTTTTTTTTAAAAATACAGGATACTTCTAACAAAATGTGTTTAAAGGCTATTTCTCTCTTTATAATGCATAAGCTTTTTTTCCCAGCAGTTAGCAGGAGGTCCTGTAGCTATGATCGGGTATTATTACCATGACTGTTTTCACTTCTTGGAGCAAAATGAACTTTTAAACTTAGTTTGAAAACCACTGTGAGGGTTGAGAGTAGTAATTTGTCTCAGTGAGTTGTAGTAGAAGTAATAAAAAAATCCTTATGCTGCCAATTCATGGAATATCTGGTAAAGAGAGACTGATGTCACCCAGACTCTCTGTGCCCATCACACAGTCTCTGTTTTCTGGGAAAAATGGAACTTTTCTCAACAAAAGGATGGTTGGCTTTGTGGAAATTCACAGAACAACCCCCAGAACTTTATTTTACTTTGGTACAAACATGCACAAGTAATGCTCATATGTTTTTCAACTCATATTTAATTTCTTAAGTTGTTGTTCTTAAATTTTCAAGACACTTCTTGACATCAGTTGTTCAGGTCCTGTCTATAAAACAATACTTGTTGTTTCATTTCTGTGTTAGGAATCACAGTCAATGGAGAACTTATTGGTGATAAGAGAGCAAATAGTGATGCAAAGATCCAAAACTCGTATTTTGGAAAACTTGGCATAGCAAATAAGCACCTGGATTTCAAGCTGACAGTAACTCCTGAGACAATCACAATTCAGAATGGTGATGAAAAAACAGCTTTCACCTGGCTGGACTCAGTCACCTTGCAACAAGCAGGGTAAGACTTACAGAAACAGTATCAGGCTCTTGTATTACTTTCTACTCTTCTTAAAATATTTTAAAATGTTGATCAAAAATATACTTCTAAGATTTGTTGTGTGAATTTACAAAAGAAATTGATTCAAGCCCTGCTGGATTCTGCTCTCTACTTTGTTGTGTAACTGCTGAATTATTCACAAATTCCTCTGCTTGGAATAAGTAAATGAAGATTTTTCCCCTGATTTTGTATTACTATGACTAAGGTAAAATTAGATTTGGTATTGTGCTTAATGTAGCAGTGTCTTGCCAATACTTAAGGAGTAACTTCAGACATACTGAAGCATAATAATGCATAATAATCCATAAAAAAAGCTCCATTTAAAAAATGGAATTTGTGGCAGTTACAGAATTGATATTTTTTTCTTGTCTGCAGGTATATTTCTCATGGGATCTATTACAGAATCATTAATACTTGTGCAGAAGGTTTATAAAAGGAACAGGCAACATTGTCTCTTCCTCCTCCTTTACATTTCATTGTGTAGAATAAAATTCCTGCCTTCTCAAGGCCTGGCAGTGCAGCAGAAAGAGCAAACTGTCATTCATACACATGCTTTTTTTATTGTGATAAACACATGGATGATATCACTAACACAATCAGAAGCAAATCTTCTCTATCCTAGCACTAACATAGGCAATTTGGGAGTTGACTTCTCTGAAAAACTAAAGGAAAAATTGTCATGTATCATCCAGGCAAGGAAGTGATGGTTTTATCAATAGAATTTGTATCACTGAGCACAAGGTGCTGTATCTACATATCACAAACCTATCTGTGACCAGTTACACTGTTAAAGAACAGGTTTTGCTAAAAACATCTTACTGGAAAGTTTAAAGGCCCTGTAGCCTTTTCCAGTGTCATTTAATATGATTCTGTGACTGTCTGTGAACACACAGAGAGACTCCATGGACCAAAATAGGCAGCAAACCCTCTCTTTTAAAAAACACTGAGCAGTTTATAAAGCCACATTTGTTTCTTGGACATGTTTTGTCTTCTCACATTTCTTCCTGTTGTTAACTCTGGTAAACACAACGCTCTAAGTCATATTTTTCTTTTTCCCTCAGTTTAACTTTGATAATTAACAGGAAAAAAAATCTGGTGCTCTCAATGGGCAGTGGTGTCTCATTTGTTGTTGTTTTGCACCAAGTGTGGAAGAAACATCCTCTCCACCAAGATTTCCTAGGACTCTATACATTGAAAAGTGATAAACTGTCTGAACAGACCCATGGATTATTAGGTATGACTTTGTTTAGTGTTTCCCTGCTGGTCTTTCCTTATGAGGCTACATAATTTATAGACAGAATATTGTACTTGTGCTGAGAATAATCACACCCAGAAATTTCAGAGATCAGCACATGCATTATTTGATTTTAAAAAAGCTGAGGACTTGGAAAACATGTAATAAATACAATGGACTAGACAAGACACCAAGGGAGTGTATCTTGAAGGATATCCAGAAAAGGCTGTAATTGTTTTGTGCACTCAGAAGCTGGAATTTACACCCAGATGATGTGGATACAATTCTGGGTTATAAACAGAAAATAATACCAATAATACCATAGGCATATGTTCAGCCATACCTGTAACTTGGTTTGCTTATCCAATCAAAACCCCGAAGGCACATGGAAACCAGCTCGGGAATGTAGAAATTCTGGGATTTCTGTTTGATTTGCTTCTGCTTTGATGCCTGAAATGATAATTTTGGCTCCTCTTTCTAGGACAGTTTTTCCAGCCCATTGACTTCACCATACTTGAAATTCATCCTGGTTCTGATCCCAAGAAACCAGATGCCACAATGATTTTTAAAAACAATGAACTGATAGTAACAAGGTACAAAATAATGAAGTCCTTAGCAAAGACTTAGGCAAGATTGCCTTGTCCAGGTGCAGTTCCTACCTCAGTACTCCCATGGCTGTGTTTTCCCTTGCAGGGGCTGGCAGAAGGATTACAGAAGAGATCCTAAACATGGGGTTGATGTTCCTTGCTGGTTTGTCCATGACAATGGAGCTGGGCTGATAGATGGTGTTCACACAGATTATATTGTTTCCAGTCTCTTTTAAGCAACTACAACTTCCTCCAAATTCACAGGCAGACAATATTTGTCTGAAAGAACAGTATTTTCAACATATAAGAACTATTCAAAGCATATAAGCATACCATGTTTAGCCAGGCCAATGGTCCTTGAGGGATGATGGATTCTTATGGAGGTTTGTGTATTTGATCCAACCTGAAGTGCAAGATCCCTCATCCTCTGAAATGTCCTCCTTATTAGGCTTAAAATTCTGACTTTAAATGTTACTTTGTAAAACATAACAGAAACCCTCTACCCAATTTTTAATCAATAATTGAGTGTCAGGAGTGATTAAATAAAAGCATCAGTACTCAGTGCGTGGTTCTGTTATTCTGACATTTCAATGTTCTCATTCCAGTTTCACAAAGCACAGGGTGCCAGATGTGTTTTGAAATTGAGCATAAGAGGGCATCTGACAGCCCAGCCCAGATTTTGGGATAATCCTGTGGTACTTGGAACCACCTGACCTCTTGACTGTGCAGTGCTGAGGACTGCTGCCAGCACAGGAGGTGACTGTTGGCATCCAGGACTTCTGTATTTTAGCATTTTAATTTGAGCCTAACTTTTGAATGTCTGAATCTTGATAAATTAATGAAATACCACAGTTGCAAGCAGCACTCATATTTAAGTAATGATAGCTCTTTTGGACTGTATCTTTCTTGAGTAAGATCCTTCCTTCTGTTCCCAAAAAAGAATTTATGAGCACATTCAGGGCAAGTGCCCCATTTATTTATATATTCGGTTTTTACTGCAAGGAATTGCAAGCTCTTACTTCTAAAGCAAAAAACACAACCAACCAAAGACATGTTCTCTCCTCCCCATATTTCTTATTTACTTCAAGATTTTTTTAAATCAAATCAGCCACAAAAAGGCAGTTGTGGTCTCAAATGGCAAAGCAGAAAACTCCTCAACAGTAGTAGGACAAGGGAAGTCATTTTGTGGAAAACTAGAATGCAGACACATGGAGAAAAGAGAAGTGTAGTGGGAGAAACAGATGATATAAGATGTGATGGGTTAAATTAAAAGAACAAGGATAGAGGTGAACAAAAATGCATCAGAAAAATCAAGGAGGAAAAAAACTGAGGAAAAATATACTTACTGTAAATTTATGGGAGATACAGGCCTTTTCGAGGAGCAAAATCCTTTACTGAAAGCAGCAATTTTGTAGAAGAAAAATAGGTGAGGGGAGAGGGTGTCAGAGTGGCTGCAGATCTTTGCCTGCTAAATCCAGACAGAAATGGTGAAAGAAAACAGTAATTTCTACAGAAGGTAAGAAGTGAGTGAAAACCAAGGAAGGCAGGGAGAGCAACAGGAGGGAGTGAGAAAAGACCAGAACATTGAAACTAATAAGGTTAAGTTTACATGGTTCTAAATTTTTCTTGTAAGAGAATTAATTAGATGGAATAGAATGAAGTAAAGCAATGATCCATTTTGGATCCTGAGACAGGAGCTGTGGCACTGCCCATCAGGGCTGGTCCTGTCCTAACTTGCTCCATTGACACAATAAAACAGAGCAGTGGACAGCAGACCTCAACTTACCTTGACCTACTCTGGCTGGCAGAGTTTGGGCACAAGGCAATCCTGGGCCAGCCAGAACTTTCCTGTTTGATTTATGGGGATGAGGCAAATCTCTGGAGCTGGCAGAAATCTTGTCTGTGACTGAATTGGGAGCCACAAGTTGCTCTCAGGGGCTCTGGTCTGCTTTTGCATGGCTTCTGTTCAATAAGTGCTCCAAGATTCCTGCAAGGTAGGAGATAACAGCAAATATAGCTAAAGGTAACAGGGAGGGCAGAGAAAAGCAGCAGACAGATGCTCACAGGTAGGTAAAACATTTACTCCTCCTGTAGATGGCTACAGTGCTGGTTAAAAGAGAAGTGTGGGGATATATCCTGTGAGATACACATAGATCTGTTACATATACACTGACACTATTTTGCATTGGAATTAGAAATTACAGAATGCCAAATATTCATTACTGCATCTGCCTTCAGCTTGGGAGCAAGGGAAGGGAACATAGGAAATCAGAAACCCACCGCAACTCACACTGTGGCTTGGAAAGCACAGGAGAGGAGTCACTAAACAACAAATTAAGACACAATCCAAGTGAAGAAGAGTGGCATGGCTCCTGCTTACAGAATGGAAAGCACACATGCAGAGGGGAAGCAGCACTACACAGATTTTGGAGCTGCAGTAGCCAGGCACACCAGCGACTTTGGGCTGCCGCAGAAAGCACAGAAATCTCTGTCAGCACAACTTGTCTCTTCAAAGTCAGATAAAATCTTTGAACAACGTGAAGAGTTTCTATTGTACCTTAATAAATTCCCTGGCCCAGAGCTTCTTTGCAGCAAGGGAGAACTGCATTAGCAGGGCAGCAGCTGCCTGGGGAACCTCAGGCACTGCAGTTTGAGTGCAGCTCTCGAGCATGGCTGTACCTGCCTGATCCTCACTTAAAGCAGAGGGGCCCAGGTGAAAGCTGCCCCAGCCATGAGCCACTGCTCCCTGAGCAGCACTGTTTCTATCCTTGCAGCTGGCAGCAGGGCAGGAGGGGACACACAGACACCCTATAACTGAAAGCAGGGAATATTTAATTTGCAGTAAGTCTGCTGATATAACCCAAGATCAACAGCTTGTGATTCAAATCCCGAGTTCATCTATAATGGAAACAATCAGATTGGGAAGCCTGTTTTTGATGCAGTGAAGTGAGCAATCTGGTGCTTCCAGTTTCCAAATCCTACATTGTTTGTAATGTAATTTGTCCAGCAAAATCAGCACCTTGAAAGTACCAGCAATTCACACAAACATATCTTGGCATCGTGTCTGCACCATTCTTTTAAAAAACAGGCTTCTAATTACACAGTTTGTTCTAGCTTATTGACTTTGGCAAGAAATTGTTTCTCTTTGAGTACATTGCTTTAAAATAATAAGGTTTTTCCAGTTATATATTACTGGCAGGATAGAAAGCAACTTCTGTTAAACTGCCTACAATCCGGGCATATTTATGGGTTCAAAGATAAAAAGGAACTGAAATTGTAAAACAAAATAATTTTGGAATTTAAACTGACAAAAAGCAGAAGACTGAAACTACAGCTTGGATTCCTTGGGCAGAGGCCTCTGTGTGTGTTTACTCTGCAGTGTTACCTCCGTGCACAGCAGGTTGGGTTTGAGCTGTTCATTATTTGTAAAACATCTTCCAATGTTTGCAAAATGTATGAAATGGTGCCAAAAAAAGCTGCTAACTTTTGGGGTTGAAATGCTGTCTTTTGCAACAAGGGGTTTTGCAACCAGTCAATGGCTGTTCTGCAGATGTTTTCAAAAGGGAGCCTCAGAGACTTTTGCAGCAATGAACCCCACCACAGCTGGTGTGGGTTTGCATCCCACACACAGCCCTGTTCACTGCTGCTTTCATGCTTTGAATGGTCTCACAGAACAACCTCCAGGAGAACTGTGATACAACAATGAAATAGAAAATGAGAGACATGGTAAACTAATACTGCCTTAAACTTCATGGTGTTTTCACAAAATGTGTGGTTCAAGAACACCATCATTTATAACTGCATAGTTTTAGAAATCTATTACTGTTTGCATGACACATTTGTTGGCTTGGATGATGCCCCTACTGATTTTTATTTGGAAACCTAAGTCCATATGTCCATATCAAATTGTGAGCTGATAATGTCAATTTTATTTAGTTCATTCATATGAATCTTCAACAACAAAACCACATTGCAGATTAGAAACCATTTTCAAATAGCAAACAAGCAAGCACAGTCGTATCTTGAAAGTATAATTATGTCAAGGTAAAATATTTGTGACATTTACGTGTAGAGTAACAGTAAGGCTTTAACTGTGTGGTTTTCGTGGTGAAAGTATCAAAAACACTTGGAACAGCTTCATTTGCATAGTTTTCTTCAAAGAAACTTTTTTTCTAGGGAGTTAGATCTATTGACCAGCAGGAAACAGGATCACTGGCTGACTCAAGCCTGTAATCTTTCTTGTACAATCTGAAATGAAATCAAAACAAGAGAATTTGTGATAACACAATCAAAGGGCAGGGCCAGAATTGCCCTGACGTGCAGATGGCACCAGCACTCAGTGGCCTGTGTGGGCAGAGGTGCACCTCAGCACTCCCAGGACCTGCACCCTCACACCATTTTTTCCACATCACAGACATGTGCTAAAAGCAATTGAAGGACAGAAAATTTTTCTCATGGTAAATCCAACTGAGGAAACACCCTCGCTGTCCAGGAAAATGATGCAAGCTGTAGCCCCAGGGTATAATTATTTTCCCCCAATGAAATAGGAGCCTTGAGCCCTGTAACATCATTTAAACAACAAATTCAGGCTGTTAGGGAAAAGCTAAAGTGCAAGTTACGTACACCAAAGAAGTGTGTTCTTACAAACACTCCCTCAGTTTCATTTCTTTTGATCTCTGGCATTTGCTGATAAAGTACATCTCAAAGCACACACATACTCCATGTCTCTTACCTGGAAACTCTGTGCTCAGATCCAGACACTCTCAGGAGTCTTTCCACAGCTCTCTGATTGCTGTTGGAGTTATCCCCAAATTGTGCTTTTGAATAAAATTGACCTAAGCAACAGACACACAAATTATTTAAAAATACAAACCAGCTGAGTGTTGCTGTTTATTTAACCCAAATGGCAGCTCTAACACCAGGAGAGCAGCTCTTTATCTCAGAAAACAAACCAAAGACCACGTTTGGATGCTCCATTATTAAGTTTAGAAAATTCCTGTTTCAGCTGTGATCTCCTGTTATCCTTAACACCCTCCAAGGCAAGGTTCAGCCTTGCTCTGATGAGTTTTCACATTTCTTTCTTTCTTGTGGTTTTTGGAATATGCAGCCTCTCCGTTTGCAAAGTTTCCAAAACAACTTCAACTTGGGTTCCACCAGGATTTTTGGAGCCAAGACATTCAGGAGCAGCTGGCTTTCATTTTCTAACCATGATTGTTTACAATTTTATGTCCATTATTTATAGTCTATTATTTGACATCAAATGAATTTGCTGCAGCAATCATGTCATTCCACAGCACTGTTGGGGTTAAGCCCAACTATTATTAGTGTCTTATTTTAACATCTTCTAAACCCTTAATGGGCTACTTAGGGTTGTGCCACTGGTGAGTGGAAAAGCATTGTGTTATGTGTGTTATGTTTCCAGGGTGAGACCTCCCCTTTTCGGGATTGTTGGGGAATAAAAGTTAAATGTCCAAAAAGACTTAATTAAATGCAAAGTTTCTCAAGAACTCCCTGAAACAACCCCCCGACTACACTCTCATTCCAGGAGCTGAGTTACAAGACCATTCTTTGCTGCACACATCCATAATGATACACACCCAGAACTCCACTGACTTTGTCTGAAAAACGGTCGGTGTTCAAGAAATAGAGCCCGAGGAAATCATCTGGAAACCTGACCAAGGAAATTTTTACTGTGACCATATCAGGCAGTGATGCTGTAACGCTCCTTTCCTTTTCAACCGACACTCTCAGCCTAGGAAGTAAATTATGAAATTATATCCAAGAAGAACATGAAGAAAGAAAATATATTTAACTGACATTAATTAATCAAAATAATTTCATTTTTGCCTTTTATCTCTTTGCAATTGCATTTTTTCTGCAGTTGTTTTTAAGCTAGAAAATATTGAGTAGAATATCTTTTCTCTCTGTGCTGCACAACAGGTCTTGCAAATATACCAGGGGAGAATTTTTTGCTGATGAATACACCTTATTATCCATAATGAAAAGAAATGCTTGGATGGGAAAAAAAAGAATTCTCACCATTTTAATGAGAAAAAAGGTAGACTAAGAAAATAATTCAATCTGTTTTATGAACAAGTCAAACACTGTTTTCTTGGATATTTCACAAGTTTTTTCAGACCTTGCCTTTCTTCTGAACCATTAATGTTATTGTTATCCCAGGTGGGCTTGCAGAACACAAATGTCACTGTCATTTTACTCCTGCAGACAGGTTTGAGAAAGCCACCCCCTGAGTGCTGGTGCAAGGGCTCGGGTGTTGGATTGAAGCAGGAGGATCATTCTGCTTGGCAAATTATACTGGGACATAAATCCAGCAAGTTCTTGGCTCTGTTTGGATTACAAGAATAATTGAAAGCAGTTGTTGTAGGACTTGTTATTGTCTAGAACTGCGTGTGGGGGAGCAGCGATGTGTGTCCTGTCTGCCTCAGGCCAGCACTGGATCCTTGTGGAGACTTATTCCAGCAAATAAAAAGGCTGGGGGAGCCAGCTACACTCAGCTCTTCCTTGTGCTAGTGAAGGATCCTGCTCTAATTACTCTAACAAATAAAGTCTGCTTTTAAAGTATCCCTTCTCCTACAGGAGGCATTTAGTTACAGACAGCTATTCCAACGCTTTATGCCTGCCCATAAAAAATGTCAACTGCCCAGATGGGAGTTATTGCTAAAACTGAGGAGAAAGAAAACCCCAGCCTGTGTGGAGCCAAGTGCTGTATAAAAGGGACAGTAAATGTCAAAGCCATCACTTGGCAGTGCTCACTTTGCCCTGGAGGAACACAAAGTGGCTGCTGGTGGCACCAGGGCTGCTCTGCATGGCTGTGGGTCTTTTCCTTTGGAACATAAATACATGAACAGCAGGCTGGTGGTGTAGTTGTTCTGGTTCTCTTTACACAGGCATGGAGAATTAAAATCAAACCTATTTTGTTCTCTGTATTTGAAATGGGGGATTGTGAAGAAACCCTGCTGCTACTCACACTGATATACTTGCTGGATAAGGACATTTGGAAGCACTTACTTCAGGAAAATGGGAAAGTAGACGCCTGAATGAACAAAGATCTGACACATCTTCAAGTTTAGGAGAGGACAGGGAGGTGTTTCTTACCCCTGGATGGTGGAGGAGGCTGACTTCATCCATGACAGCCAAGTGCTCTTGTTATTGTGGCTTACAAGGATCGCATGAGTGTAGACATGGATTTGCACAGGGGGATTCACATAGTTAATATCAAACTGCACAAAGTGATTTATTCCATTTCCAAGTCTCCCCGTCACACTGAGCCCTTTAATACAAATTTGTCAGGTGATTCTTCTCTTAAGGTACAAGTGATCTTAATAAACCCGCTCCAGTTTTGTTACTGAAACAACTTCAGGGTCTCAAATCTGGTTTTGTGGGGCACAGTACCCTGGATTTCAGCTCCACATGCCACAGGACTGTGGTGGGGTCACTAGAGCCTGTTTAACCCCATGCTTCCACCTCCTGCATAGAGGTGTCTCTGTTCCATAATCAGAGCAGGTGCCTGGGGCTTGGGCCATGGTTCCTTGAGTACAGGAGCACAGAAAAGCTGCTGTGCATCCAGAGCATGCACCTTTCTGTTGGCACACAGGGACCATGAGGTTTAAGGTCTCTGCATCCTCCAAAGCCCCAAGGGCTGGGTAGGAGAAAACCCTAAGGACCAAGGATGTGATACCAGGAGGGGAAGGTGACCCTCAGCCAGACCTGTGAGAAGTGCCCCCAGCTGTTGCACAATTAACATTGCCTAACAGAAAGGCAGAGTTTACCACAGCCTCTCTGGTCAGTGCAAGGCAGCAGGTATGAGATGGCTCTTCATGAGAGGGGGTTATTCCCAAAGACACCAACCACACTCACAGACCCAGTGACTCTCCTTGTCTTGGTATTGGGGTAACGTGGCTCACTCACCTTGCTCTGGATCTGACAGCAGGTGGACAGAGCTTTGTGCTGTTTTATCAATATTTAAGCAGATTCTTTCATTTTGTCTGGGTAATTGCAAGAGAAGTTGTGGATGTTCGTTGGCTGAAAAGACAGAAGATATATATCAGCAACAAAAAAAATCTAACCTGTGCCCTGGATAGGCACAGCAAAAATAATTTATAGATTTATACCTAAAACATCAATTATAGCTTTTATAGGATAGAATGATTAAAAACAAAGTAATAATTGTTGAAAAGCAAACCCAGACACAGCACCTTGATATAAATGAAACCATCAGATTTTTAAATATAGAGTTTACTAAGGACAATGAGCCCTTAAAAAAGCTTAGGCTGTTGAAGATCTGTTGTACTGCATTTCTTATATCCTGGAGCCAGAGAGGTTTACTCATGGAACACGGGGATATTTTTCACTTAAATGGAAAGAACTAGCCAAGGTTTGCAAGAGGAGGTAAAAGATTTTCACAGAGCTGATGCAGTCAGAAAAAGCATTGTTGCATGAAAAAGTGTACATTGGTGTTACATTAATAATTGAAATGGGACCAGGATGTGTATCACTTACCAACAGGTTGTGCTCTTATGCTGTCTCTGAACCTGGAGACTGAAATAGTTAAAATTAGTAAGAAGAGTTTAATGAAATATTTTTCTCTAAGTCAGCTGATTAACCAGGACAAATGCTGGACAGAAGCCTTTTTAGCAGAGCTCTTCACTGACTACTATGAAAAGCTTTGCCAAAGACAAGATGTCCCAATGGGAATAAAGCCCAATATGCAGTGCCTGATTCTCTCAGGATGGACCATGCCAGGGGGCCATGCTCAGCTGGAGCTGTGGGAGGGTTTGGAGCTGTGTTTTCAAGGGTCACTGTGCAGTGTTGAATGCAGCACACCCAGCCCAGCTCCTCTCACCCCACTGTGTGCAGTTACCTGTTGAAGACATCTTCCTGTTGCTGCCACTTTTGAGCTCAGAGCGCCTTCGACCTGAAGAAAGGGGTTTTCCCAATGTTTTGTTGCTTTGGGTTTATGCCTTGCCCCTCCCTCCCCACCTTTTGAAACAGGGAATCTATCCTGCTTGTTGCCCACTGCATTTTCTAGATACCCTAGGACTGGTGAATTATTTTGTTTTTACATCCATTTCTTTCAGCTTATTAATACATACTTTTCCAGATATTTCACATTTATTTTCAGGAGGTATAATACGTTTTTATTTCTGAAAAGGGACCAAGATTGTTTTCAAAAGTTTATAGTCCATTACAAAACATCTGTGGACAGAAATACATATAATAAAAACTAAATTGTGTATCAAGTGGGCATCTTCAATCCAAAGGCATTTATTAAAATAAGGTTGATGTGACCCTACATATGAAATTAACTTCATAGAATTATTCTGAATAGAAACAGAGGAGGAGTCCTTACCAGCAGGTGACCCATTCATCATTCTAAAAGCACCTGGAGAAAGAAAAGAGAGTATCTGTGTTTTACTCATGGTTGCATCACATACCTTACAGGAGTGTTGCTGGTCAGGGAGTTTTCTGCTATTAAACTCCCCAGCACCACTTTGAAAGAGGCAATCTCCAAAAACAGGGCAGCATTCTGATTCCCTCAATATAGTTCTGTGAAATAACTAGAGCAAAATCCAAGGTTCTTCATCTATAAAATTATTATTCAAATAAATGCTGTTTTCAGAGAGGAAAAAAATACCAAAATCGTCGTCAGAAGGCATTCCTGAGCTGAATTTTTTGAAAGATGCCTCACATGTGGTAGGAAGAAGCAGAAAGCATCATTAACACCATTGACTGGAAGAACTACTTTTTCTCAAGAGCATAGATACTTTTAACCTTTGAGACTTTCTGAAATATTTATTTCTGAATGGAAGATTTTCTCCCATTTACCCTGTTATCCACCCAAAACCTGCACAGACTGTGGTAGGCATTGCTTATAATTGACTTCACACATTTTTTCAAATCTCAGAGTTCCCTCTATAAAACAGCCACCATGAACTCTTTGGTTTGGTTGGTTGATTTTTTATTAGAGACTATGAAAATATGCCACTGGAAAAGAAGAAAACATTTACCTCCTGCATGAAGATTGCTGGGCTTCTCATTATCTGTCAAGAGGAAGAGGGGCAGGTTAGTATTATACAGTCAACACTGAATACTTTACCCATGTAAACAAGCAAACTGGTGCAAGGGCAGCAGGTAATGAGGTGTTTTATGTTAAAGGATGGGTATATCCTTTTATCCACATGCAAAACTCTGACTGAGGCCATGCCTTCCCACCTGCATTCATTTTTCCACTTAAATGTCACAGAGAAAAGCGTGGAACCCTTTTGCATTGTCAGGAATGTAATAGTAACAGCTATTAGACTACCTTTAGTTAATATTTAAACAAATTATTTTCCATTTCAATAGTAGTGCCCATTTCATCACTTCACCTTCCAAAAAAATCCTGCATGTTTTATTTTGAAAGGAAGCCAATCCCTGAACCCCTGCCTCCCATTTGCCTGGTTACACCACTATCAAATGAACCGAAGTGGAAGTCAACAACAATCCATCAGGAAGAGCAGAATGTTGCAGGGGAGCTGTTCTTACCGGCCTCGGTGGGTTTGTTTGCCAGCTCGTTCTGCTGCTGGTCAGAGGGTTTGGTGACCACCATGGAAGTGAGGGGTGTGACAAAGCTGTACTGCAGGGACAGATCCAAGGCTTGGGCCTCCAGGGCCTTCTGGTCCTCTTCTTGGGCTGAAATACTGAAGTCTGTGTTAATGATGAAGAAATAACGTGTAGAGACTATGAACAAGTAATCTTCAGATTCCTTTGTATATTACCTATATCTTCACAGATATTTGTTAGTATTGAAGGGTCAGTAGTCTTATGGGGATAACTCAGCTGTTCATGTGCCTGAAATTATGGAAATGCTTAATTCTTTGCAACACTGGAGCCTATGTATGGTTTGAATACCTAAAAATAATAGATACATGATCTATGAATTATCTTATGGACATACATACTGTTCTATTCCCTACCTATTGCCATTTCCTTATCTATAGACAATATTTCTGGGTGTGCAAGAACAGCTCAACACAATCCATACAATTGAAATCTATTTTGTAGTAATGTCATGAAGAATGTTTTACATTATGTTTTCATATATGTATGAAATGGAATGTTGTAGTGCTAAGAAAAACTAAAAGGCACTTCACTACAGTGATGTAGTATTCTCCCAGTATCTTATGTTTTTGATACTGTCTGGAGAAATACTTCTGTTTCTCTGTGTTTTCTGACCATATAATTTGTGAATAAGGAATTTGTGTTTTGAGAAGTTAGAAGTTTGTTATGTGAGGCATTAAAATCGCTTACGCTTTTTCCAGAAGCTGCTGAATGGTTAAGTAAGCCCACAGTCTCTCTATGAAATTCCCAAAGATGTATCTTTGGTTTTGGAATACTTGCTCCTTCTCTTTGACATTTGCTTCTTCCTTAAGAGTCAAGTCACTTGTATGCTGAAGTGGGAGAAAACTGACCATCAAAAAACAGCTCCAGACTTTGTTTGTAGTCACATTATTAGACTTAAGAGAACATCTTTCAGTACCAATTGTCCTTCAGTTTTGTTCTTTCCCATTGGAAAATGCAACTCCAAGCAATCTAAGAAGCATGTATTTTAGACACATACTTCTGGACTTGAAACAATGATGAAAAAAGGAGGTAATTAAATTGTTCTATTTCAACATTTTTGAGATGAATAATTGAGATTTCCTACTTCATTGTAACAATACAAACCAAAAAGTACTCAAAAGGACAAAATATTATGGGTTTTGTAGAATTAAAATTGCTGTTTGCTTATTTGTGGATATTATCCAAGGTTTTTCTTCTGTAGCAAATTCAAGAGAGGGTAATTTTGGCAAATTATTTGAGAGTTCAAACAATGGGAAAGCAGCTGAATGCCCAAACGTAAAGAACCTATACTAAACACAAAACACTTCTTGAAGCCTCCTATTGTACCACGAAAGACAGAAGGGAGAGATGTTTTTCACAATTAGTAACCTAAACACTTACTGACTGAGCTTTAATTTCTACTGGCAAAAGATCCAGCTCATTGCTAATTCTTCCAGACACTATAATTTCAGTTCCTTCAAAAAACAGCTTGAAATTGTTCTTGGTTAATCCTTCAATGGAAGTTTCTGGATACTGCATTTCAATTTGCATTAATATTGGGGTAGCCACTTCTTGATAAAAGCCCTGAAGAGAAGCAATGAGACAGAGAACACACACAAATGACAGCAAAATTGTGCAAAGCAAAATATTGAATGTCTAAAACCCCCTTAAAAAGCTTCTTCTTTAGTAGTGCAAGTCTACTGCAAACTTAGAAATTGTTCACTTCCCCTGGACAATTTCTCTTTTAACAGTACAGAAAATTCCCACTTTATCTGAATGTGGCTGATTTGAGGACTTTGAGTCATGGATACTCGGAGAGTACAAACCCTCAGATACCCCAAAATTGCCTTCCTCCCTCCCCTAAATTAACAGGTAAACTCAAACCCAACATTTCATCTCATAAAATCTGTGATTTTGCTGCTAGGACTAGACATCAGCTGTAGCTGATAGATATTTTTCCTGGCACATTCCTTCCTCCTGACCTGGAGCTGCAAGGCTGCATCAGCATTTTCATAGATACGCCGTGCTATTCCCCCATTGCTCAGGGCCATTTTCTCCAGGAATTTATAACTGACATCAAACCCAAAGCCAAGGCAGAAAAGAGCATATTTCCCATTGATTGCTTTCTGAACGTTTTCTTGAATTACTTCCACATTTCTCTCACCTGTAAAAGAAACAAAAACATACCGTTGTGGGTTTGGGTCTTTTCAAGTGCAAAAAGACCACAGCAGGTTAGTGGAAAATCCTGCCTGAAATTTTTTAAAATAATTCAGAATAAAATACTAAAAAGATATGGGATAGAATGCTGATAATTGAATTGGACATGAAAGCATCACTCTGCATATGGAGTGCCAACACGTGATTCTCCCCCTTAATGATTTTTACTACGTGCTACTGATGTTGTCATGGCTAAGTGCGAAATATTTGAGAGGATTACAGGGCCAGAGGAGGTTTTTAGTACAGAAGGGACACACACTACAAGCTAACAACACAAGGGATGGATACACTTCATCAAGCATTCAAAAGACAAGTACCATCCATAAAAATTATGTGTGTCAATTCAGAGGAGAATGGATTGGTTAATGGTGCAATTCCAACAAACTGCCAATGAACTCAGCCATGCTGCTCTCCCAGTTCCTTTGTGTGACAGAGGGAAAAGATTTTCACACCATCATCTTATCACATTTGAAGAGCTGCTGATGGCCATATATGAAGAGCTTCTCCATCAGCATTTCCAGGCAGAAACTGTCACTGCCTGTAGCAATATCATGGGAGCAGCTCAGATTTTTCCCTTTCAGCTGCTTTGCTAAGGAAGGCAGTGTATGCAATAATGCCTGACACTCCATCCTGGCCTGATTTCTTACTGCTGGTTATGGGGAGCACTGGAGACTCACTGTAGCTGTGCTGGGGAGGCAGCACTGTGAGCTGAATTTTATTAAAAAACCCAAACAAAATCAACAAACCCCAGAGCAGAATGGCTCACACAATCTAAAAGGCAGACTGATCTTATTAGAGGGCTTACAGAAGAATTAATATTGCTGGCCTTGGAGGATGCTTGTGCCACACAAAACTAAGACAAACCCCTGTTCAGGACAAGGAAGTTTGTGCTATTGCACTGGGAGTTGTTGCTTATTTCACCTGATATTTCAACCTCAATCCTTTGGTTTGTGCTGTCACAGCTGATCACCAATTAAGACATGGAAAAGAATACAGAACAAGAAGCACCTTGAAAATATCTCAAGTTTGAGGCACAGAGGATGAAGAAGCACAAGCAATATCTCTCAAATAGGACTGTACACAGTTATCTGCAAAAGGCACATGTTTTGTCTCTAGGTATTTTACTTTTCTAATTCAGCTGTGCCTGGAGTATCTCCAGTTCCCTCGAGTTTACACACTGGGAAGTCAACGGTATGCAGCAAAACAATTCCCAGCTGAAGGATGTGCAGTCACAGGCAGGCAGGCTCTGCCATCACTCCCTACAGCCCTCAGCAGAGCCCTCTCATAAACCCCCTCTCCAGATCCAGCTGTAGCTCAGCCTGCGTATTCCAAAGCTCTTCTGAAACACAGGCTAGGTCTATCAATATTGGGATGCAAGTGCAAAAGATAAAAAACCCCAGGGGAGGGCGGACTGAGCGTAGCATTCACTCACCAGAAGTGGGCTGGCCATCTGTCAGCAAAACAATCATGGAGACGCTGCGCTGCGGCAGCCCCTCGGCTTTCTCCAGCACGCCCACGGCAGCCAGCAGGGCACCACTGATGTCTGTGCCTGTAATGAGAGAGCAGGCATCGCTCACCTAAACAGGATAATCATCTGCAGAGATTGCTGCCCTTCATCTGCAGAGGCCCTGCAGACTTGTTTAAAGTTTTCCGCAGGAAGTAATCCTTCCGAGAGAGGCGGATTTAGGGACTTAGCCTACTTGACTTAATTACGGGGTATTATATTGCAATGGCTGTGCCGGAGTATTCTTCTGGGAGCATTTTCCACACATATGTCATGGGAAATACAAACATGTCTAGAGCCATTAAAAAGTGCTTAAATAAACACACTGTCATCTGTTAACCTGTATTTAAGAAGTTTCTGTGCCTTATCTAAGAAGTCAGAGAAAAGAGCTGAGCATGGGTGGGTTTATTGGTGTTAGTGCCTAGGGTAAGGAAACTTCTGTTAATACTCAGAATGTAACATTAAAGGGAGACAGAGCCCTTGAGATGTGCTAAGAACTAAACAACAACACCAAGCACACTGACTGATGCAGCAACTGAAATGCCACGTCTATTTTGCCTGTTTTATTTCTGTGGCATGGCTTACAAGGTAATATAACTTTGGATGTGTTTTGTTTTCTTTTTTCAAGGGGACACTTGATATAAAAAGAAAAATAAGCAAATTGCTGTCAAATGTTGAGTGAATTGCCATTTTTCTGTAGAAAAAGTGTCAAAGAATCTTCCAATTATCTCTGTCATAAAAATTGGAAACAAAACTTTGTGGCATGTATGGTTCATACATGATGTAAGCATCTCATGCATATTATATATCTATATCTAGCTCATAATGTAGTCACCAGTCTCTCCACTCACAAGCTTTCTTTCCCACTTATCACTTATCTAAGTCTTAAAAACTGACTTGCTTTGTAAGCACTGATGGTAGCTCTGGGGCACTATGTAACTAATAAAAATCACTATTTTCTAAGCAATTCATTTCACTGGGTGCATATTTGTGGCTACAAGCATGTGTACCTCCCCTGGCAGTGAGAGTCTGCACCAGTACTGCAGCACTGGCAACGTTCTCCTCAGTGGCTGGCAGCAAAGAGCTCTTCCACTCCACCACTTTGTTGTTGAAGGTGATAAAATTGAAATGATCTACTGGGCGGAGGTCCTGCAAAATCTTCAACAGGGCATCCCTTGTCTGTTTCAAGGAGAAAACAATCACTTTGGTTATTCCAACTTCTTTGCCAGAACTGGGATTGAAATTGCAGTGTAATGAGGGGGTTCTCTACAGCTGTATTCCAGATGCAGCCCAATGCCTTTATTAAACCCTAAGGGTATGTTTTAGGTTGAGACCATCAGAAATAGCCAATTCACTTAACTTACAGACACAAAAAACCAACTTATGAGGGCTGTAGGGGGCTTGTCTGCTCTCAAGCAGAGCTACACACACAGTCATCAATAAACATAAAACAGATAACAGATAAATTAACTCTTTAAGCTTCATTAAAGAAAAAAATAAACACAGAAAGTTTTGCAAAGATACAGAAGGCACTCTGCCTCAATTCTCAGTACCCATGAAAATAGCTGTGTCAGACAAGTGTTACTCTTTAATGACTTCAATCTGTGCATATGTATTTTCAAGCATTTCTGTAAGTGTGAACATTTTGCTGTGTACAAAACCAGTGTGTGTTTCCAATGAGAAATTCCCACTTGCTTCCTCAGAAGGCTTGGTTGTGTGTACCTGCTGCTAACAGAGGTCATGCTTTGAGGGAAGTTACCTGTTCAATTTTTCTGCCTGCCATGGAGCCACTTCGGTCTATAACAAAGATGACGTTTTTGGGAAACACTGGCATTTCTTGGGGTGCAAAGTAATGGACAAAATACCCATTGACAATCTGAAATACAGGACGTGAAAACACCTATAAAAGTACATCTAAAGAAATAAAGAATAAATCTTAACATTCTGGCATAGCAAGAGGTGGGGAGCATGTTCAGCATTCTGCTCTTCTTGATAAGCCCAAATCAAAGAACTTAAATTAAAGAAAGTAAAATGTATTTCCTAGCTGGGAGCAAGACTGTCTGTAGAGAGAAAATTACAAGAGAGCAGCATGCATACATACATATACATTAGACACCTCAGTGCCATATGTATGATATATGCATATTATCACAGTATATCACATTACCTCTTTATCATGACCTATGAGCACATCTCTGCTGAATGACTGTGGCTGCCACCTTTTAGCACACCCGTGTATACTTCATTAGTGAAATGATATGGAAAATACTGTATTTTATTCCCTGGAATATGCATTGGTTCATAAATATTTGTTAAGTTCCTGCTGTATTTAGTTATGCCTCAGTTATCACAAAAACCAAAAAGAGACCAAGCATCATTTTAAGTTATTTAAATCACATTCCTCTAAACTTCATTTACAAGAAGGCACAAATACACTTCAGAGGAGCCAAAATAATAATTAAAACAGAGTGTAAAGAGACATCTATGAAATACCAATATTGATTTTGTATTTGAATAAAATTTGAAAGATTAGTTGTTTTTCCTGAGTGATCCATTTTTGCAATATACCTGGTGTCTCTGGGGATTTACCAAACATCACCCTCAGTTCCTGCTAACCCTGGATTAATGGAAAGAGCTTTTCCTGTCATCCTTGGTGTTTCAAAGCAAATGTTGCTATTCTGCTGATTGCACTTCACATTCAGACTTATCTGTGATCTGAAAGCATTTTCATTTCTATTTCTTTTTTACCTGTATATCACCTGCAGTGGCTTCTCTCTTAACATCATAACGCACAACAAAATCACCATTGAGGAGCGTTTCATCGAGTTCAGAATTTTTCTTCTGTTGATCTACAGTTGGCTTAAATAAAATATGAGCCTGCAAAGAAACCAGAAAAAAAGATTTAAAGCAAGATAACTTAGAGCTGCCACTGGCAGTAACCTCTGGCAGCTGCTGCTTTACCTTGGTTTCATTCTGCACTTTGGTGAGTGCCTCAGTTAACTCGTTTGTCATGAATGTGCTGTCTGTCTCCAAGAAGCGGATGCCCTGGGGCTCAAAGATGTGCACATCAATCTGACAGCGAAGAAGAAGTCAGCATCAGCATCTCAGAGGGAACATGGCTGTACCCAAAAAAACACGGCACTGCTCCCTGCCAGCTCACCTGGAAGTGCTTAACCAGCTGCTTGGGCCGGACCTTAATGAGCAGCTCATACTTCCCCAGCTGCCGCTTCAGCAGCTCCTCATAGGTCAGCTCAAAAGTGACTTTGCTGGCGGCCGCAATGCTGACAGACACGTGGAACTGCTCCAGCTTTCTGTCTGTAATTCTGGGGGGCAAGAACAGGGATTTACCTCCTGCAGGGAAGGTTTCCTTGTGGTGGGCCAGAGTTTGTGAAGTGTGCAAAATAAAGGCCAAGGGGCCACATGGGATAAATAATAAAAAAAAGAGTAGCAGTAAATATTGTTCGTTCATCACAGAGAGGATTTTTTACATTGCAGGTGCTATTATGTACATCACATATATTTATTAATGTGTCATGGGTGCAAGCTGAGAAATGGAGCAGAAACCCCTGCATGCCTCAGACTAAATACCTGTGATGCACAGATTAAATATACCCTGAAACTGTGATATCTGCTCAAGTGCTATGGTCCTCTGTGCTTGTGAGGAAGCAGACTCAGCACTGAGCATCATCCCATTGTGGCAAGGTGCTCTTGAATGACAGGGAGCCAGGCTGGACGGAGCTCTGAGCAACCTGAAAGGTGTCCCTGCCCATGGCAGGGGTGTTGGAACTGGATGATCTTTAAGGACCTTTAACCCTGAGATTAGCTCAATTGGTCAGAGCATGGTGCTAATAACACCATGGTTGTGGGTTCAATCCCTCTATGGACTATTCACTTAAGAGTTGGACTTGATGATCCTTGTAAAACCCTTATGAGAACATTCTGTGATTCAGTGATTCTATGATAGCAAGTCCCAGGGAAATGCTAAACAGGGATGCTTCCCACTGGAGCCCATTGCAGGACCACATATAAATCGTATATATGTGAATATATATATATGTACATAAAAAACAAATATATACACATACACACTGTCCCTTCCACCAAGAACCCAAGACTGATTTTTACATTTGTCCCCACCAAGATGTAGCTGTCTCCAGGGTTTAACCTGCCCCCAGCCAAACAGGAAGCCAAGAAGGGGTGTTGGAGCAGCCTTACTCAGAATGGCAACGTACTTGACAAGACCAGCACTCTGCCCTTGTGAGACTGCCATGTCATACTCATTTTGAGCAGCAGCTTTCTCCTTTATTACTCCTGGGTATACTTCGCCATCGATGGACCTGTTTGGTTTCCATAAAAATTAATTAATATTAGAAGGAATGCACTGGGGAAAGAAACTCAACAGAAGTATTTTTGTGGCTCTCTGGGCAAGAGCAAGGGACACTGTTTGGCTCCCAAATCCTCCCCCCCCAGGAGGATGCCAGCAGCCACCACCTTGTCGTTGCAGAGTCTTGAGGAGGCTGGAGTAGGAGAAATATCACCACTGAGCACGTCTGTCACCCACCCTGTGCAGCAGGCAGCCTGGCCCAGGGCACCTCTTTTCTATTTGGCTGCCTACTACTTTGCCCCACAGAGCCTTTTTGCAGAGGACCCTCTTTGCGCTCTTTGCACGCCAGCTCCTGAGCAGAAAGATGAACCCCCCTCCTTCACACCACAGGTAAGGACTGATCCTACATGGAGAAGTTGGTGATGAAGGCTGTCTTGGGTAACTCCACTTCAAAGGTGGCCTCTCGGGACTCATTGGCTCGGTTGACAATCCTGCTGGTGATGACAGTGTGAGCAAATCGTGATGTGACCTTGCAGTCCACATGGAGGCTGTAGATTTCAGGCTGGAAAAAGATAAACAGACTGAGACAGAAACACTCAAGTTTTGCAGTCCTTACCTGGATGACGCTATTGGAAAAGTCTGATGAAGGAATGAACTATTAGCCTGGCTGGAACTGGGGAGGGGATTGTTCTGGACCAGTCTGCTTATTCCCTTCTCTGCAGGCACAACCACTGCCCCGTGCAAAACCTGCAGCTCCATCTGCATTTTGCTGTTCCACAGAAGCTTCTGCTGAGCCTTTTTCTCCCCTTGGGGTACAGTGAAACTGCTGCTGCATCACCCCAGTGCATTGTCCAAGATTTACCTCAGGAAGATCAGAAGTCTCTTTAAGCCTGACCCAGGGAAGGGCCCTGTTTTTTGTGTGACTGTTTATTTGCTGTCCCAGCTGTTGACTTTGCTGCCTGTTTTTCAGTTTGGTACCGTGAGTCCCACAGGATGTTTAGCAGATTTGAAACCCAGCATGGGCCTCCCAACCCCTCACTGGTTGCACAAGCAGAGATGCCCTCTGAGCACTCATGTTTCTCCTGGTCTGGTTCTTCCAGGGCCCCTTATGCCCAGAGGAGGAGGGCACCATTCTGGAGCTGCCCGAGAACACCCCAGAGGATGGCTGGACTGAGAACTGCCTGGAGCACCTGCCTACATGAACAGCTCCTTTTGCATTTGGGATATGTCTCTAAAGGTCCTAACCATGTTTCAGCAGTGGCACTAGGAAAGGTTGATCTGGGCATCACCAGCTACACAACAGTCCAACAGCTGATGAGAGTAAAAAAGCTCAGCATCAGAGCATATCACTGCACTTCTATTTATACTTTTCCAGCCTCCTAGTCTCTTGAATGGCTAATTGATCTTTAGCTATTTTGATAATTAATCTCCTGTACTTTGCTTGCTAATTAATAGCATCCAGTGGCCTCTTCTCAGTTGGGACACTGGCTGAAATTCAAAAGTTTGTTGCCCTGCCATACTCAAACCTGTCTATGGCACATTCAGAGTGAGGTTTTGTCATAAGGAGCACCAAGCCCCAGGCTGTGGCTCACTGGGGCAGTGTAGGCAGGTGGTGGCCATTGGTGCTCACTGAGGATCCTTCCAACACAGGAGGTGCTTGTCCTGTGCAAAATTTACCCGGTGCAAAATCTACTCAGCTGCCAAGTGCCCAAGGGATACTGCAGGGAGGAGGACCTGCATCTCCTGCACTCGCCCAGCCCCAGCAGCATTCTAGGCTGTGGCCAGCACAAACCAGGGGTCAGTGGGATGCAGCATGGGGAGGAGGATTGCTGTGCCCCTGGTGAAAGAAGCAGAGAGGACCAGCCCCAGGCATGTACCCAAAAGCAAAGGCACTGTGGGCCCATACACTCCCATCCATGGCTTCCTGCAGAGCTCTCGGCTGCCCCTGCAGCAGCCACAAGGCCTGGCCCTGCCTCCCAACACCCGCCTGCATTTCAGTTCCACTTCACACTTTTCTGAATAGGCACGGTGGACAGAGAAACCTTCTGACTTAGAGCTTCCTCTTCTTCTCTAATACTGATGTTTTACAATGCCACCAGTCACACGTACCCCATGATGGTACAGAACACAGTTTGCTCCTCCAGACAGTGCAAATAACTTTCAACTTTGCTCTTTTCCATTCCATATGTATTATTAAACACTCGTCAGAAGCCTCCTGGCACTGCATAGTGCTTACTTGGTCCTGTGTCAAGATCCAAACCTCATCCAGTGGCCAAGGCAGAGCTACTGATCTCTCAAGTTTGATATCTTACATCCCTGAGGAAGAGCATGATCAGACACATCTGCAAATGCCTCCTGCTACATTTGTCCTGTAACAGCCCAAACAACCAACCAAAATGACCTTAAAATAACCCAAAGCTCTAAAATCTCAACACAATCCACCCAAGGCTCCCCAGGTGGTGGTTACCAGAGGAGTTACCTGCATTACCTGGCCAGTTACCACGATACCACCGCATCACCAAATGAGCAAACGAGATATTGATAATAAAAATAGAGTAAATACCTTGTGATCGATAGTTTCTGCTAATACTAAGCGTGAGGAAAAGACCATCAATGCAAGCAATGTTCTCTGCTCCATATTGGAAAAAACAAATTTTCAAATGAAATCTCTATTTATCTTAATCAGTTAATGAGTAACTTGTACTTGGGGATATCACGTAGACTTTGAAGAGACCCAGAAATTTAATATTTACCCATTAAACATAGGTAAAAGTTGGACTTGGTTAATGCTTATTTTTCCAACAGATCTTTGCTGTTAAACATTAGAATTTTAATGTTTCAAAACACAGAAAATTAAGAAATCCCTATGTTGTTTTTTAAAAAAATTAGATTTCATTGTGTCATGTGAAATCTCTCGGGGAAATGACTTGGTCTGTGCAACAAACTGCAGGAATCTCTATCATATCCCACAGTAATAATTTGAAAGGGCACATCCTTAACATTATTGCAAGAACTTCAGAGATTTGGAGATTGCCAGGACAGGCAACATTCACATGAGGTATTACAGCTGGTGGCTTTCTCAATCTGTGTGCTTCCCTGCACAACTGGCCCATAAGAAGTAAAGAGCAGCACTTGTGAAACACCTCCTTTGACTTCCTCTGACAAGCCATAATCCTTGGTGGGTAGTGCCATTCATTGTCATAAATTAACACAAAGATCCTGGAAATACAAACATCTGTGTTTGCTTCATGACCATTTTACAAAGTGTCCATGTGGAGAGCAAGTGGCCTCAGAGTTGCAAGGAGACACTAAAGCAGAGCTCAATAATTTATTACTCACCAGACATCTACAAGTTCACTACAAAGAATGTGCTAAGCACAGCCTGGTCTTACAAGGCTTGTGCTTTAGTAACTCTTTTAAAAAATAAACTTCATTCCTCCCAGGCAGACTGTTTATACCACTTGCAAATACCACATCCTTTATAGCAGGACATGTTAAATATATAAATTTTTAAAGACAAAAAATTAAACTGCTATACATTCAATTAACTTGTACAACTCATGTAATGCTTTAATCCCTTAAAATCCACAGGATTAGACACTTAGTGGCCTAAGAGCTGTAAGAGCCAAAGCTTTAGCTTTAATTAAATGTATCTGTCATCGGTTTTCTAATGCCTACATGTAAAATCACACGGATGTTAAAGAACTGCTTTCACTGCACAGATTTAGGCTGCATTGTCAGCTCTGCCCCTCACATTTTTTAGATGAGATCCACATTAAAAGACAGGAAAAACTAAGAAAGATCCCCAGTCCTCATTGTCATGTATGGAAGCAGCACAAGTAATTGAACTTGACAACATCCTGGAAATAGAGCTGTTTGCCAAATCCCACGTTTCTGGCAGATACCTTACTTGGCTTCCCTGTAGAACCTGTGTGGGACATAGAGGTTTCTGTGCTTTGCTAAATCAGCACCAACATATCCAAAGCAGGGTCTGAAATACAGCACCCCCCGTCCTTTCTACTCCACCTGCAAACCTGCAGGTCAGGCCCTTGTATTGCACAAAAGAAAGTGACAACAACATTTTGCCCCACTTGTCCCTCTCCACCATTTTTACAACTATTGAACAACCTCCTGCCAACTTCTCATTGCAGGTTAATTAAGGAGGGTTTGTTAAACCCAATGCAAAGGCAGCTCCAACGTTATCAGGGCAGGAATTTTTCCCACCATGACTTTCTCCATGCTCTGGAAGGATCTTTCTTGGGAAAAGGCTCTGCCAGTGTAGCTGTGAGGAGTCTGTGCTCCATGGAGAAATTGTGTCCACAAAAGTGAGGAGGCAGGGTCAAATAATAACCTTTTAAAGTGAAAAAAACAGGGCAAGGCAATGCACCGGCAATATCTTTAAGGAAGCTTTTGCCTTAGAGCCAAAGGATTTGTTGCTGCCTTATGTGAGCTCCTCCCCACAGCCTCTCTGGGATCTGTGTGGACATAGTCACATTTTATCTTTCAAGTGTTTGGGACACAAAGGCCAAATATTATACATTTCATGATGCACAGAGAACTTCGGCATGATTTTTACCTCTTAATCAGGTCTAGCCTGTGTAAAATAAAAGTAATTTCTTAAACAAAGGTGGCACTTACCTTACCATCCCCAGATGTGCTGCAGAGACTCAGGGTGTGTGGAAAGCACGACAGGTGCCCACAGGTTTCTCTGTGTTTGGGCATAAATATCCAGCTGAGGGCAAACATTCCGAGGTTTGGGAGAAAACAGGTTTGATGTTTAATGCAGCAAATCAAGAAGTAAATGGCATTGAAAAAAACCAACTCCCCCTCAGAGTGTGCTGGTGTTGTACAAAGACACTCACTGGGTTCTCATCTCCATGGTCAGGCAGGACATGGCGGCTGGATCTGTCACCCAACTCCTCACTCGATCCAGTGGGACAGGAGGAAAAAAACACTGGGGAGCGAGCTGAAATCCCTCCCTCGGCGCTGGCACACTCTGAGAGTCAGGCCTCTGCCCTCCCAGCTGAGCTGCAAGAAGGGAAATCATGGCATTGCTGCCGTGAGGGGTGTGAGGGGAGAGATGTGAGGGGGAACGGTGAAGGGGGGAGCCATGAGGGAGAAACCGTGAGGGGGAACTGTGAGGGAGGAGCCATGAGGGAGAAACTATGAGGGGGAACTGTGAGGGGAGAGCCGTGAGCGGGAAACTGTGAGGGGAGAGCCGCCACCCTGAGGGCCCTCGCCAAGGTGCTACTATAGGCAACACAAATTTGGGTGAAATCTCCAGGTTTCTGTGTTGCCTCTTTGATCAGCTCCTTCCTGGTGAGGGCATGGTATGAAGAAATTGCACTGACACTGAGACTGTCATCAGGGTGTTTGGGTTTGCATTTGACAGACAAAATCATCGCCAGTAGTGCCAAAGTGCCCACAGAATTAATCTGAGTCCAAACTGAAATGAGTCACCACAGTGTGCCAAGCTGAGTCCAACAACCTTTTTTTATTAAACCATTATAGCAAAATTGTCCAATACAGAGAAAGAAAGCATGTAATAAAAATGAACATGGAAATTTTACTCTTCGACATGAGTATATTTCCTACTTAAGGACTTACAGTGGAAATTAGCTACTTGAGTCTACAGTGACTTTAGCGTAAGGAACAGAAATTTTGAAAAATGTTACAACAATCATTTGGGTGAGACACGTCCAGCTCCACTGTCAGCCAAAGACACTCTTGGCTGGCTCGTCCTTTGGTTTCTCAAAGACAGTTTCACCTCCTGTCCGAGCCCGGCTGAATATGGAAGGTGCTGCACTGCCCATTTGTTCTTGGAAAAGAAAACCAGGAGAGACAATCAGTGAAGTACCACCCAAATTTGAGGAGTAAAACTAGTGCTGCTGAAATACATGAATACACATTTCATACACACTTCATCTGTCCATCAGATGAACAGCAGGCTGCTATTCCAGAGGTGACCCTTTCACTTGAAAAGGGCAATTAAGTCATTGTTTTACTCCGCTTAATTGTTTCCAATCAAGGAGACTTACCACACTGCCTCATCACTTGGTAGGTTTTGGATTTGATTTCCTGGTTTTTGGCAAGGTTTCCTCTGGCTCCTTTGAGGTCTTCTTCCTTCACTGGAGGACGCTTCTTTTTCACAGGGGCTGGCTAAGAAACAGACCCACACATCAGTATTTTGTGTTTGAAGCCCAGGGAACAAAGCTGCCTCAACCCAAAGGCTATAATGTACAAGTTGCTAACACAATACTTCACCTATTCCAGTTGGAGATTACACTCAGATCTTCACATAATCACAATTTCACTGCCCTTCCCAGAATCTGTTATCATTCTTACTGTTCTGAAATTGTCTAATTGTACAGCCTTTGAAACAACGGACTACTTAATTTAAAAAATAATTATTTTATTCTTAGATTTTCTTTGTTCAGCCCAGCCTGCTCATTCTGCAGGTAATTCAAGGATATGTCCAATATTTGGAAAGGAAAAATCACTTCATTACTAAATTGGACTCGTGCCTCAGTCTACTTACTACTTCTTTGGGAAACTGGTCAGAGAGATTCCGAATCTGGACTTGCTTTAGTTGGAATAAACGCTTGACCCATAGTTATCAATCCTAAATTTAAGGAACAAAAGTATCTGAGCACTCAACAGGGCTCTCTACTGAACATGTCTGAAGCACTGGACTTGGAACCCAAAGAAGGAGAAGGAAATCTAATACAGAAACAGATGCATCATCAGGTGGTGCACTGCAACAGCCAAGTACTAATCTGTTTACAGTTTATCCCACTACAAGGAAATAGGGATAACATTGCTTCATATTAGCCTATCCCTATCTTTAAATTAGCACTCCACAGTCAGACACAACATCAGTCTGCAATAGCCAACACCATAAGCATTTCCCCTTCAGTTTATTTTTTCATGGTCAGATTTCCAATATCCCACCAGGCAGCCCTCATGGCAAGATGCAGGGGCACAGGGGTACGATTAGGAAGAACAGAAGATTCCCACACTCCAACTCTAATGGATTTACACACTGAAACATCAACAAGAAACTTCTCTGACCATCGCTACATACACAGGGCTTCTGATAGTTGGGTTCTGGCAGTGGTGGAGCCCACGCGGGCACTTCAGGCTAAAAACAGATGTGGAGGGAAACAAATTCCTCAAGGTTTACAAACGGCTGGAGCAGCGAGTCCCAGGGAGCTTGCAGAGACAGCACATGCATGGCTGGCTCTTGGTCGGGTGGGCTGGCTCCACTGCAGCCTTCGGCATGTTTTCTGCCTGCTGCAAATTCCTGGGGACGCTCAGAATAGCTCACTGTCAATCCCACTTGCATGTGTTGTGGGAAACAAAACATTTACGAGATCTCTGGAGAAAACACTCATGAGTAGCCAAAGCAAGCGAAGGGAATGGGTGACAGCAAACCCTTCAAAATTCACAACAGCTCGTGCGTGGTTGTTCAGCTGGTGAACCAAACGTCCCCACAGCCAGGGTGTCACCTGTCCTTCTGTAACGACAACTGGCATGTGATGGGAACAGTCCCTCATACCCATGGCATGCTCCACAGGCAACCAACCCAGAAAGGGAAAAAACCCCTTGCTTTATTAACAGAAATGTGAAATCTGCATAATCTCTGCCCATTATTGGCAGCAGACAGTAACTGTGAGGCTTCTTCCCACTGGGACAAGGGAATTCTTGCGGCCAGGGTGAGGAAAGGTGGCGCTTGAAGATGTACAAAGATACAGCCAGGCTGAGCAGAGCTCTTGAATGTCACCCAGTCATTTTAAAATAAACCATCTCATGCTTTGATCACAGGAGGATTTTCCAGCAGGCCAGTTGCTGTGGATTAGCTGGCCCCAGCTGAAGAGCAAAGCTGGTGCACAGAGAGGTTACGGTGAGCCCTGGCCAGCAGCTGCCACTGTTGCAGCCCCACCACTGCTAATTGCTCCCAGAATTTGTGAGCATGGTTTGCCAGGAGCCACTCCCAGCTGGCACGGGCATGCAGCCTGTGCTTTATCTCCTGTCACAAGTCAAAAAGTGCTGCTTTACAAGACATACGACTGGGTTTTAAGTCCTGTTTTCCTTGGAGTAAAGAAAATCAGCTGAACTGAATTACTCTCTGTGGCTGAAGAATTGTGCTCTCCTACTCTGCCTATGCTCCTGCTCTCCAGCCCACCCATCCCATAAAACGCTCATGCTGAGGAGAGCTCTGCCAGGCACATGCAGCTTGTGTTGCAAATGCAACATTTATCTGAAACCTCAACATTTCTGAACTAATTTTAAGAGCACTTTGAAGCACTGATTATTGGAGCACACATTAAAGACAAACCATTAGTTATAAAATGAACATAAAAGTGTTCATGTTATACAAAAATTTCAGTCTCAAATATAGTATCCTAACAGTTGTAATTTTCAGTCACTCTCTTTTCTCCTGCACGTTAATACATTAAGCTTTACACGGTGACATTTCAGCACAGCCACCTCTTTTCAAAACAGAATTTCAAAATCACTGTCTGAGAAAGTGTGATGGAAAGGCGGAGATTCCTCCTCCTGAGAAATACCCCAAAACAGAGCAGGGGAAATGATTTTTCTCTTTCTACACAAATAAAAATATTTAAGGTAAACCAGAACATTTTAAAGCAAAATTTATTAACCACGTAGAGGGCAGCTGCTTTCCTTCTTCATCAAATAACCTTTCCTAAGAATGCACTTGTTAAAATATTGTAATCACGCAAGTCACAGAGCAGAAGAGCTGAATTCACTGGTTAACGAGAGGAACTCGCTAATAAGCTTTTCCAAGCAAAGCATCCAAACCAGTACCAGGTTTGCCAGGCGCTGCTCCGAGGGCGGGCAGCGCACAGATGTCCCCGTTACCTGTGACATAATTGCGGTGCTCCCCCGCTGAAATCCCTCCCAGGTCGTTCCCGGCTTTGATTAAATCCAGCCCGTGAGCTCTGCGAGCGCCTGTTGTTTTCCTGGACTTATATAGAGCATCTGAGTGAAGTCATGAGCCGGGTCATCTTCCCAAAGCAGCGCCCGGGATGATTCAGGTTGAGGGAGGCTGTTGTTGTCGGGAGGTTTATTCCTGGCGATGACTCGGGCGGGCAGCATTCACCGGGCTGGGCTGACGGGGGCAAGCAGCTGCGGCAGCGGGACGCGGGGAAGCCTGCTCCCTACAAAAACGCTTCCCGGGGAGCCCGCTGGGGCTCTATTTATAACTTTAAAAGGCAAAACGTTGTTATGGACACAAAATTGACTCTGAATCCTCTTGGGGGAGCGAGGGGAAAAAAAAAAAAAGAGTGGGCGTTTGTTTCCCAGCATAACAAAATATGTGTTTTCTAAAGATGATATAAACCTAATGTCCAAAGCATAACTGCACCCTGAATCACTTTTGCACAGGGATCTTTAACAGGAAAGCATTGAGGCTCTTTTGGAGAGTTAATAAAGTAGGGTATGGTTTTACCCTTACAGCTCTGTCACTGATCATGCTCCAGTGCTGGCTCTTAGACAACTGAGACAGTAAAATCACTTTCTACTTCCAGCACTGTTAGCAAGTTTAACCATTTCACCCACATCTGTATAGGAACAACTTACTCAGACACAGATAAACTCGGTGTTCCCCACTGCACAGTAGAAAAACCTTTCCTAGAACTTTTCATATTTGTTCTCGAAACAATTTTTTAATTAAGTAAAGCCCCACCACCTCTGAGCATGAATTCTAATTTTCATTAATAGGAGAAGGTTAGGTCGGAGATTGTTTCCCTTTTGTTTTTTACATTAAATCTTTACGTCATGCAAAAAAATCAGTTTCTGTAACTGCACTCAACACCTACAAAGAACCAAGACTCCAGCCAGGTGGGTTAATGTGAGAAGGGCAGCCATGGCAGGCCTCCAAACACCTTCCACCAGAGAGATCAACTGTTGTGGTGGTAGAAATCTGCCCTGGCCTTTCCTCAAGCTCTGCCAGTGCTTTTAGGGTACAGAGAACCACAAGAGGTCACAACAAATTTGTTTTTCCACTATGAAAACAGGACATCAAACCACAATTCTAGCGCTGTTTGAGCAGGACTGTGGGATCTGTCGGCTGTGAACTACATCCCAGGCCTCCCAGTGCCCAATCTGCCTTTAAGCTGAACTCTTTCCAGGCCTGAGATCTTCTCCTTTATTGGGGGAATTATTTGTAGGCTAAGAAGCAGTTTGGATGTTACGTCCTTAGCCATTCCTTAGGCTGATTTTCTATTTTAAACCCATAGCTTAGTAACCAGAAGAAGCGCTTCTGCAGAGCAGCAACGCCCTTAGTAGGCCAACGAAACAGAAGAATAAAACATTGACTTTAGAAAAAACCAGGTTTTTTTCCTATTGTACAAAGTAACAGTTCTTTACTAAGGTGTTTCTCTACAGTCCCACAAGCATCACTATTCTGACTATCTATTATGACAGGAAAATAGCATTCTGCATGTTTAAAGCAAATATTTAGAATTCAAGACACCGAACTATTATTTTCCCTTCAGCTTTCAAAATTGCTTCAGTTAATTGGTACTGCATATTCCTCACTCAAAAGCAACAGAGTTGTGCTTTCATAGCAATTTAATCTATACAAACAAAAATCATTACACAAACAAAATCAAACCACTCGAACCTTGTTTGCCATTTGGGGGCAGGTGAAGTGCTTAGAGAGGCAGGCAGCGCATCCTAAGGGTTCTAAAACATCACAAAGCCTGGACAGTTCTGTTCTCTTCAATTACACATTTCCTAAACAGGCACAACCATTTCCTTGCACAGATTATTTTTTCCTTGCACAGAGCTATTTTTCCTCACAAAGAACCCAGCCTAAATCTACAGTTACTTACATTTTAGAGTAGAAATCCTGTTCACCTGGTTGAGGTCCTGAGATCTGTTAAATGGGACTTGAACAACAATGGAACAAGATGGCTCATTTATCCAACAGTGGCTATTAAACCCACAAGTTTTAATCTTTCACTACAGTAGGAATTATGGAGAACTCCTTTGCTGAGGAATGGTTCCAACTAAAATATGGTGATGACCATAGAGAATTTAGTGAATGTACACACGGCTGCCACTGTGATCTCCAAATCTCAGGGGAGATTTGACTTTTCCTCCAGGAAAGCGCTAACAACCCCTCAGGGGACTGACACTTGGTAGAGTGAAGATTATACACTGAATTCCCTGTAAGGGTGCAGTGGGTATGGGGCTGCTTGATGTGGTAGGTGGAAAGTATGAAAATAATAGGCAAATGTTACACAGGAGTTACAGAGGCAGGATCGCGTCAATACCGTGCAGCTCCAGCCCTGAAAAAACCTTCCTCAGGGAACGGATCTGAGAGGAGCCTGCAAGGATTCTTAAACTTGTAAACAAAATTTGCAACTCCAGAACAGTGGCTCTTCCTGATCAAAAGGGGCTTGCCATTAAGGTAAATGAATGTACTGAAATTAAAATCAACGTAACAGTAGGCACAATGAGAGCTGAAGTTAAACTCAAGTAGCAGAACCTGCTTCCCACAAGAGCACACTACAAACACTGAAACACAGGCATTTTGAAACAGAACAAGTATAAAACAAGTGTACAAATCTGTAATAAGTCAAACTTTATTGTAAACCATTATGCAATGTAATTACATCAGATACCCTTAAAAGTTTAAGGTAACACCACTGATTAAACAATATGGTCCAAACAGAGGGCAGCAGAATACAGCTGTTGGTTTTGCTCACATTGGCAATACTCTGAATTTACTTACAAACAAACCCCACATTCAGTTTGAGACGGATACCCACGCAAGACAAAAACACCTACAAAAGAGTCCCTTTTTTAAAGATACTGCAGTTTTACTTTGTAAAACCATAGTAGTCATTTTCAGTAATTGAACTGGAAACTTCACCTAAAAAAGTTTGCACGCCTATGCTGTAGATGTACTCTGCCTTGATGTGGCTGAATTTATTCGCTTTCACTACTGGTTTCTCCTGTAAAAAGCACAGCAAAGTTGCAAACATGGGTTAGTCAAGCACAGTGGCAGAGATTCCTCGTGATGCTCAGCTCTGAGCAGAGCGGGAGAGCCCAGGCCCCCCTCCCCAGGCTCGGCAGGAATCGGAGCAGACACCTGCCGGAGGGGATCACTTTGCATTGCTCTAATTTGCAACTCAGTTTCTGAGTTTTCCCTGAAGAAAAGCTATATAGTACATTTTAGTTAGCAACATTAACAGACAGCATTCACCTACTTAAAGTAAGACAAGGGGACCTGAACATATTGAAGCCAGAACTTGGAAACCACATGTCAGACAACAGCAGTGTTTTAAGTTTATGCAGATGTGTCACAGGTTGGATACTAGGAACAGTTAATACATTTAGGTTGACCATTCGTGGTAAATTCCATCTCCACCAATATTTCTGTGTCTCTTCTCTAAGTTACAATCCCTTTCTCTTACTTTGGTATACACTACATAGCTTATTTTCATTAAACAGAATCCTACTTCCTAAGCACAGCCTGAATTAAACCTTTGCTACGAGTTGTCCTAAAGTACATTTGCCAGGCAGAAATCTGAGTGACAATTTGAGGATAATGCAAATGTGATGTTGCAGTATCACTACTGGATCAACTCTTTATGAAAAGTCCATTTCAGACTGTACTGCCAATACATTTCAGTGAGTGGTAAGACATAGTGAAGCACTAGGCACACACTCCCTTCTCACACATGCAAGCCTGTCAGACAAAAGCGCTTGTCCCACTCGTAATTACTGCAAGAATTCCGATTTTTACCTTACAGAGAGGAAAACTGCCAATCATACATTTTCCATCTCTTTCACAATGATAACAAAGCATGTATAGAAAAAAAATCAGATTTTGTTATTTAGCTAAAATTCTGAATAAAATTATTGTCTTAGTAGAGAAAGTAATTTTTTTCCCCTCTGAAGGTTGCTCCTCCTGTTACTACTGTGGTATTTAAAACGCTTCTGTGTCTTTGGCTCATAGTGCTTTACTACATCATCTTGCTAGGCATATCAAGATCTCACATCAAGTGACATTTAAGCACTTAAGACATGAAAAATTAGGCATTCAGAACCTTTGCTATAATCATCTTCAAGAAACTGCTCCATAGCGCTTTGTACCGTTTTGTACCATTTTGTACTTGGTCAATAAGCTTGAGGTCTGCTCAAAACAAATATTTTTACATGATTAAGGCCATAATTTTATACTGACACTTCACAGACTAAACACGAGACTAGGATAATTTTGATAACTGAAGTAACTGGAGGAGGAAAAAGGAAGATAAGATGCAAGCTCGTACAGTCAAATTTGTGTGCGCTGCTCAGTTATCTCAGCTGGCGAGGACAGCCATGGCTCTGCACTGGGACGTAGCACATGGTCAGGAGCTTTAGTTCACTATCTGAAATAGAACAAATCCTACGCTAAAAAAATAAATGCTGACATTTGTGACAAGAGCCAGTCCTAGCTCTTAAATACCTTTGGAAAAGTGAGCTGTATGAGACTATTCTGTTGAGGAATTCCTTGAAGTACTGTGCTTTTGGATATCTGCGCCTGCCCAGTGGTCAATAGTCAAGAGAAGATGACTCAGCTAATCAATAAAAAAACCCCAATCCCCCCAAACCAGAGACAACACTGATTAGGGACCTTTCCCCATCCCCACCCCGCCATGTCAAAAGAACTCAGGAAAGCTTCCACTGTCATTAGTTTCTAGATTTAGTCTAAAGGAAACACTAGTACTGTAACTTATTGCAGTTCTTACGTTTCAGTGCACAGTAACAAAGGTCAGTGGCTCAACTAAAATCTCAGGTTTGGGAAATGTCCCTTTGAGCCAGCTGGACACCCCAAGGTGTCAGAGCATCGTGTTCCCTCAGCAGCCACCAGGAAAAGGGATGCTGGAATAGTGAAAGTAAGCACAGGAGCGCACAGTTCAGTATTTACTAAGGCCCAGTTAAGTGGTCTGGATAATAAATCACATTAAGACCTAGTAAATCTATTAAAAAATGTAAAAAATCTTAAAAAGTTCTGAGCAGTTTTCCAATGAAACTGGTTTAAGGCTTGGAATTTTTCTGGTGTCCAGATACTACAACAGATTTGCATTTAAGGTCTGTTGTCACCTCTTTGACACATCGCCTTGTCCTGCACAAGGTTTAACTAAGCAAGGAAAGCTGTCAGAAACAACAATTTAAAAAATATGCAAAGCAAAAGGATGTCACTGAAAACATGTCTGCTAGGTTTCAGATCACCACGTGTTCTCAATTATCAGAAGAGACACTGAAAATCCCAGAAATGCTGTGGTAACAACTGCACTGTACCCCTTGGGGTTGTTCTTTTACTACTGAAAGATAATGAGACTTTATGGAAATGAAATAGGAGAAATTTTTTTGTTGTCGCTGTTAAGCACATTAAGTAGAAGATGGCTTTTTCAACAAAAAACAAGGGGCAGATTTGTATTTGCAATATTGTAGCACAACTGCTTCGATCAGATCACAGTCCTGTACTGCAGGCCCTATAACAGGAAAAGTATCAGAAATGTTCCATCTCTTTTGGGTCATTTGAGAGGTATGCACAAGAGACTTGCAGAAACAGAAATAATTAGAGTCATCCATAGATACTCATTTCACAAATAACTTATCACAATGGATTTTTGTTATACACTAAAGTGCACATTTGTCAAATATGCAAACACCACCTCCTACTGAAAAAGGTATTTTCAAATTATATGGTCAAGAGCACACATAGGACTGCATTTTTTAGTGATATTTGGTGACTTCAGCAGTGACAGAGAGCTTTTCCCTTTGCAATCCCTTTGTCTTAAATCAGGACACAAGGATAAATAAGATTTTCACTACAAATCTTTTGACCTGTTCTGCACATAAAAGGGAACTGCACCCTTTTCTCTGACAAAGAGAATCTTTAAATACAACTGTATGAAAATATAACTTAAATATAAAATAGTCAAATAGATTTGAGAAGACTTGGAAAAAAATCTTTGTTCCACCTATTAGTTCCATAGGTACCCGGTAGCAAGTAAACATTTGTACTTAAAAAAATAACGTTAAGTTACAGCTTGTAACCATAAACTATTCTGCTCTAGGAATTATGCTGCAAAAGCCAGTTTTAGTAATAAAACACACTCCTTTAACTTAGTCAGCTCTGATGCCTTTTTGAGAACTCCTTACACTGTCCCATCAGTAACCCAAAAGTGAAAGATCCTGTATTTGTTCTCTCTGATCTTCTCTGACACCTCCCACACGAATCTCCTTAGTGACTCGTCCCTTTTCCACACATGATGAGGAGACATTCTTGCATAATTGGTCAGTGTGTTTGTAGTGCAACTGAACTGGAAGTCTTCCAACTGCTTTGCCTTCTGTTGGTAGACCTTGCTTCTAAGTCAGTTTGTATGAAAAGGGAGATGCAATTGCAACATTAAACCCCACTGACAGAAGTTTTTGCCATGAAACCTGCAAGTCCACAGGCCAAGGAATGTGTCATACGGGCAGACCAAAGCGATGCTTCTTCTTCTTGATGGGCTTTAAGTTGGTCAGTCTGCGCAGGTCCTCCTCGGCGTCCGACTCCTCCATCTCATCATCTGCTGAAATAAGGATCTAAAAACAAATTACAGCTTCTGAGCACACGGAGCAGTCACATTCCTCTTTCTTTCTACTTTTAAACTTTTACTTTTTTTTTAATGCTTGCAAAGCACCTTATTATTTGCTCAGGAAAGAGTTTAGAGAACACAATTCGGATTTACTGCCACACCATCAAACATCATTGCACATCCTATCAGGAACCTCCAGTAAATTTTGAAGGAGGATGCATATTAATCTCACCACAGCCACTGACTCTGAACCCAGAGAGTGATGCCTGCACCTCCAGAACAGTGGAGGCAGCTTGAGGGGTCTTTATTTAAGCTCTTGATCCACACTGATAACAAGGCAAACATTACCTGGCAAACCACATATAAATAGCATCGTTTATCACACAGAAAAGTTACATTAACTTACTAAAGCTAAACCAACTCACCTTCAAAGAAACCACCCATCCTTCAGCTGAACTAAAAACTGCTCACTCAATGTAATTTAGAATAACATTATGCTAAGGCAACTATGTAAATAATTCTCGAGAATCAGGTCGGTTGCCTCCCCCAGCTCCCTCACACTTTAAGCTATTAACCTCTCTTTGAATTAGAATTGTCTATTTGTTTTGTATTTCCTGTGAGGTTTTATTTAGGAGCTCTTGCAACACAGCTCACCTATGATATTTACATATATTATTGTGTCTTCCTGCCCATCTGGAAGAAAATGAATTGCCAGAGTGGTACAACAATGACATTTTCCTTAACTGGTTCTCAACTGCAAATGCTGGGAGCTACTGCTAGAGGTACACGCTCAGAAAATCAAACCTAAGCTGACAGTGCGACAAAGAAATCCATATCAGGAGGGATGAATTGGATTGATATTGCATTAATTGCAATAATTAACTCTACATACTTCTGACTCTGACTCCTCATGTGATGCTGCTCTCCTGTATCGGACTTTACTTCCATTTCTTGAATCTTGTCCTGCTTCCTTTTCTTCAAGTTTAGCTTTTGTCTTCCCTTTCTTCATAAGAAAATTATCTACTACCCAGAACATTAACGCCTGTTAAAGAGAAGGGGAAAATGACAGTTCAGCTTTCTTCAGAGTAGGAGAAACGTCCAAATACTGACCAAATGAATTTGACAATAATTTTGAAATGGCCAAAATCTAAATCTTGTATAGGCACAGTGTCACATGGCTTGTTACACCTTGCAGGAATGCTCTAGAACCCAGCTACTTTAGTCTTTGTGGAAGAGAAGAAAATAAGAAAAGCAGTGACTATTCACAGTGATGATATATTAACTCTTCATGTAGCAATGCTTTACTAGCACTTATTACATGCAAGGACACCCACTATCTCTGGCTCTAATTCCTAAATCCCAGATTGCTGAAAGAGTATACTTTGGGAAGGATGACTGCACACTTGCCCTTTTCCTCTGCTCCACCACAGGCCAGCCCCTATTAGCTATGGTCAGACACAGGATAATTCACAGGACGTCTGTCCTTAGACCAACTGCTTCCTGAAGCAAATTTCACTGCAATTTTATAATCTCTATGTCAGTATTTCAGTACTACAGTCAATCTACTGAAGTCATCAGGCCAAAGAGGTCTATGAGGCATTCCTGCCCCTCTCCTGAGCCTGGTTCTTTAGCTCCATCTGGATTTCAGCTTTGTAAAATCTACATACCCAGACATTTCACCCATTCTTTAACAGTCCTTAAAATAACTTAAGCACCAAGGTACACTGTGTTTTAAGGACTAATGTTAATTAATGAACACATGGGAGAAGGATATCCAAGTAAACATCTCATGGAAGTGAGTTGTACTAACGTTAACAAAGAAGGGAACTATCAGCATGACGATTGCCAGCTCCAGCTGGGGGTTCTCTATGGGATTCAATAAAGCCACCTGTGAAAAGAAAAGGATCAAGTTCAGCTCAGGGCAGTATGAGCACACAACTGGGCTAAGCAGGACAATGTTCATGTACGAGCTAATGTGACAGAAATAACGCAGATGGACCAAAAAAGGGCAGCTTGGAGAAAAGCAAAGTATTTAGGACAGCTTATAAATTATCACAGATAAGCAAGTAGGGCTGACAAGAAACTTATCTCTGTCATTTTTGTTTATAGAAGTCTGAGGAGCTGAGTTACAATAATCTTGAACATTTTAGAGCTGCTCCCAAGCAACACGTTGTAGATTCCATCTTTAGGAAATTTAAACAGAGAGAGTTTTGCAAAATATACAGTAAGAAGAAGAGAGTTCCCAAAGTAGTCCAGAGCATACAATAGAGCTAACTGGTTTTAATGGGCTGTAACAGCACCACTTTGAATATTTGGCTGCACAGAGTCCATCAAAACAAAGATTTATCCAGTCAGCATCAGTGGATTCACTAATCCACTGCAAATTTCTAAAAGTCTACAGTTAAGATCTATCAACAAGGTAAGGCAAAGAAAATTCTTTAAAATACTACAATAATACAAAATAGTGTAGGCAAGAATTAAAGAGCTAAAAAAAGGAAAGAGCCACTTAGTAGTTTCAAGGGCACTTTAGACAAGGAGATAGAATAAAATTTTAGATATTTCAGTTTACAAAGAAACCCTCAAAATACAATATGATATTCCTGGCAATGGATAAAGGCCTCATTAGCAGCATTCCAATTAAACTATAAGAACATACCCCTACCACAGAGTTAATTGGCAATGACTGTAGACAATTATGATGCTTGAGCCAAACCAATAAACGCTACTGGAAGCCTTTACAGATTCCACCTAAAATTCACTTGTCTGTAAAATGCTGTAAAAACACAAACCTCTTTCCACTGAGGTATAAGCAGCACTATGATGATGATGGTTTTCTCAAATGTCATAATCATTATGTACAGAGCACACTGGCCCATCCAAGCACTGCACTGCAGGGGGTCACCTGCAAGGAAGAAGAAAGGTTTGACATATGCGTAGGTTTGATTTTACTTCATAGTAAACATCTTATAAAAGCAGTATTAGAAGAGGCAGCAGGGCAGCTAAATCCTCTAGATTCCTTTAGTGCCACTCCTCCCCCTCCCTCACCCCAGCCTTCAGAAAGTATCAGAAACTGAATCTAACAGGACGTTGTCCCATTCAGCAATACCTGTGATATGCTCACACTGTTCCACATAATCTGATGAAAGCAAGACAGATAAAGTTCCACTGTGTTTCTCATCATATTGTTAATTTTGACCCTCTACCATGACATATTAAGTGTCTTAAAAGGGAAAATTTGAGGGAAACATGGCTGGGGGAATAAAAGGGAATAGACATTTCCCTTCAGTCTAAGTAGATCTATGGTTTCCACCATTGCCCCTAGGCTACCTTAAACTTGTTTTTCCTCTCTACAAAGTTAGTTACCAAAAGTAACCAATTGAAGCAACAGGTGCAAGAGCTGCTATGAAAAATTTACTGAACAAAAAATTAGGATCATAATTTAGTTCCAATGTGAAAGGGTTTGAAATTCTGCTGCACCTCGAGGGCAGAGTGAGGACCTGACTGCATGAAGTTATCTGCCAGGACAGAAACAAGACCACAAATATTTTGAACAGGAAAACTTATGCACACTATTAGACTCTTTGAAAGAAAGCAGAGAAAGAAAAAGAAGACAAAAAAAAGGGGGAAAAGAGGACTGATAAGCCTAACAAGCTTTGCAGGTGAGTTTGAAGCTGCCCTTCACCGGAAAACAAAATCAAGGTAAGGAGGGGGTGCAGCAGCCTCTGCAATCTCTTCAAAGGCAGCTCCAAACTCTTAGCTTGGGAATGAATAATGGGCAATGGAAAATCAGATGCCTTTATGTGTCTGTAATGCATAATGGACAGTTGCTGCTTCCTTTTCTGGAACACTTCTGAAAGGCTTTCAGTATTAATACTTGGTAATAGTCTGAGACTTAGTGTTTGCTGCTGAAGTGCTACACAGAGAAACTGATAAATCAGACTGGAGTTCAAAACAACAAATACTTCCTAACCAACTTTTATAGGATGAGTTAGTGATCAACACTCCAAGAGGAAAGTGATTAAAATGCTCAAGCTTTACAATTATATATTGCAGTTTACAGCTTCTCTTGTAAAAACCCAAAAAGTTAGAAATTTTAAAGGGAAAAACATCAGTAAGTCAAAGTTGAGCAACTGCGATTCTTCTGAAGATACAAGGCCTGAGTTAGATTTGAGAATTAAATTCCAGCAATGAATTTCTATACACCACATTTTTATTAGCATTCTCTAGTTTTCCTCACTAACTAGCAAATATTAAAAAATAATCTAGCTTTAGCTGCAGCCTTACCATTGAAACTAAATTTATTCAAAGCTCTTTTCCAATCTTTATTTAATTCCTGAAAGCAAAGACAGTGAAAACAATTTTGCATCTATTGCAACTCTCAGGAGATTTTGTACATCCAAAAACTGTGAAACTCTGTATTAAGAGTGTTGTGCACTCTCACCAATGAATGTTTTGTTCCATAATGTTTTTGTGGGGAGTAGTGCTGGTTCTTAAATCTCAAACCATGGATAAATTAAAAACTGACTGGACCATGCCCTGAACAACACATTTCAGCTTTGAAGTTAATCCTGCTTTGAGCAAGAGGTTGGATTATATGACCTCTGGAGATCCTTTCTAACCAATTTTTTCTATGGTTTTATAAGTCATGAAATTCAAGTTAATAACATCACCACACCCAGACGGTGTTCCAAAGAGTATCTGGGACATTTGTACATTCAGAGGTTTGGTACACAAACTCAAATTAGAATTTTAACTTAATGTTGAAGCCATAAAGCTCTAATTTAATTTCTAAAGTCTCTTACAGTCATCTCTTGAATTCTGATTTTATACCTGTCATGTATAGAATAATCCAGCAAATCAGTGGAGATTTTGCTACTGCAAGAAAAGCAAATAAAGAAAGAAACTGAAAAACTGTGAATCCTCTGCAGTGACAACTGTAGCAGCATTTTTAGAAAATGCTGGGCAATGCCAAACCAGTCTATACTTGTGTCTGCCACTGCCATCAGCTGCTTTGTAGAAGTATGTTTAGAGACATTTCTTGAACCAAATACCTTTATTCCTCTGTCCTGTAACTTCCTTCTGTTACAAATCCTGAAAACTTTTCTTAAGAAAATGCCAACTCACAGAACTACTCCAAAATAAATTTTAAATAGTTTTAGTGCTATCTACCCCACATGGCTAGAAGTAAGTTGCTCTGCAAGTGGCAAATGAAGAGCTGGAGGGAAAAGATGCATCAAATACAGTTTCTGAGCTCTGCCATGGAGAGGCAAAGCCAAGTAAAAAGGCCACAGCATGATTCAGATGCCAATAGAGTTTATAAGCACCAGGAGGGATTTATCACCTGTTTTCTACTCGCAGCAGCTAAAGTAGCTCAAGACAAGAAGGGAAGGAGAACGCAGGGAACATTCTTTTCAGTACAGATCATAACTACTTTTCTCCTCTTTACACATTCAAATATATTAACTGATTCTGCACTTCTATTAAAATCCAACTGCTGATGTAATGAATCTGAAAATACAAAACCAGAGATAGGAAGACAAATCCAATAAAATTAAAAATTCTGATGTAAAAAAGCCCTCGAGGGAGCGTCACGCTCCTTTGCTCATAAATCAGACTGCAGTGCTGTTTTGCTGTACAAACAGCCACCATTTATAAATGCTGATATTTTGATACCCATTCCTTCCTTGAGGCATTTACGCTTAAAAACTAACCTCCATATAAAGAAGAGGCTTTTAAAACCAGCAGGACACTGCTATTTTTGTGACAGCTTCAAGTAATGAATCACCAGGGATCAAGTACTAGAGCTAAGAAGGGAAATGAGCTCACAGTGAGAACTAACTTGAGACAAATGATTATTTAGGCTCTAGAAACACAAACATCACTCAATCACAAGAAGAGACTTGTCTGGGGCTGGAAGGAAGGGCTCCTGTTTGTTTTCCCACACTTACAAACAAACTGAAATCACACTGATCTCCAAGCTGAGGACTTGTCTTTACTATTCCAGATAAAATGCACCAAGACTGATACTTTTCAGTGAGCCATGGGGTGGAGAAGAGAGGAGACGTGAGGAGAAAAGAAAGCTCCAGGGTGACCTTATTGCAGCATTTCAGTACCTGAAGGGGCTCCAAGAGTGCTGGAGAGGGATTTTGGAAAAGGCCATGGAGTAAGAGGACAAGGGGGAATGGCTGCCCAATGCCAGAGGACAGGGTTAGATGGGATATTAGGAAGGAATTCTTGGCTGTGAGGGTGATGAGACACTGGCACAGGGTGCCCAGAGAAGCTGTGGCTGCCCCAGCCCTGGAAGTGTCCAAGGCCAGGCTGGACAATGCTTGGAGCAACCTGGGATAGTGGAAGGTGTCCCTGCCCTTGGCAGGGGGTGGAATGAGATGGGCTTAGAGTTCTCTTCCAAACCATTCTGTAATTCTGTACTAAACATTCATATTTAACTTCAAAATACCAAGTTCTAAACACACTTGCAACCCCACAGAACTGCATTTTAGTCTCCTCTTCTACCCTACTTACTTTATTTTAAATAATCTTATGAAAAATAAGAGTGTTCTTTGGGTCAAACTGAAAAAATTTAAATTAACTGGTGATATGAGGGTTTTCACTTCAGAAACAACAGGGACACTTAACAGAAGATGACAGCAAATGATCCACTGCAACTTGTCCTTTTAGATGGGATTTCTCACAGAGGGCCTAACCTTACTGCACAGCCAGAACTAATAACTTTCCATCTGCTTTCTAATTCTCTTTATACCAGAAGCCTCTTCCACATGATTAATGGAAACACAGATTTGCAATATGCTTTAAAACAGTCCCTACAATAGCTTGATTAAAAAGCTAACACACTAAGGGCAGGACAGCACATTTATAAAGATGCAGAAAAGAAAGTTAGTGACTAATAAAATGATCTGATATTAGAAAGAACAACTAAGTAAAGAGGATTTCTGTAATTTCATACATCACTTATACACACACACAGAGGAGAATGCTCAATAAACAGGTTCAGGTGTTTCAGATCTCCTAATTCAAAGTGACAATACTGGAGCAGCCACAGACCACCTCTACAGCAGAACACAGGTTCATTGGTTGATTTTAAGAGCTTAATTACTCCAGTCAGAAATGCCTCATAACTAAAATAAAACTGGATTAATTTTGAAAGTCAGGAAGAAATAGTTAAATTGCAGGAGAGTGAATATAGTCCCCACATCTCCCCATTCACCCAGACTGCTTATTGTCAAAAGAACATTAAAATGGGAAAGGACAACAAATTACACACACAAAAAAAATCAAAATGTTATTAGGAAGAATAAAATCTAATATCTGATGTGATTACAAGTACCTACCTATAACTGTAATAGATGCAACAATTTTTTTTTCTCTAAATGGAAACTCAAGTTTTATATGGGCTGAAAGCTGTTCAAACATCTTTAAATGGCTTCAAGCCAAACCAACAATCAGAAAATGGGGCTCTGGGCAAGAGGTCTCACCTCTTTCCTTGCCCCTTTGCCTTCCCTGGTTACCTAATCCCTTAGAGACACAAGTCTGGGGACTGATCTGGAGGAACTATTTATTTTTTTTACATCTAGTGAATTTTTGATGGTTTAGCTCTCTTGGTCAGTTCCCTGAAGAGTCAGATATGTACCAGTCCAAGGAAAAGAGTGGAAATACTGGACTGTGGCATGTGGGATAAAAGCAGATAAACAGCATTGTGGCAGTGCTGATTTAAACATCTTAAGTAGCCATACACTGCACCCTGAAAGATACACATTAAATCTATATAAATCTAACATGCTCTAATGGTATAGGCAGTTATTTCTCCTAAGTTGCTTATCATCATCTCTAAACCTCTGACATTACAGCAAAAGCAATTAATGCTATTTGATTGCAAAGTTCTCAAGCTTTTAAAGTGCTCCAATTTCACAAGGCCTTTATTTATTCTTAGTTCTGTCAGCTACTCAGGATCATTAAAACCAAAGTAATCTACAAAACCAAAATCTTACCAATAATAATTATAAAACTGCTGTGAAAGCTATTAATTTGTTAGGCAAACATTTTTAACTTTAGTAAACTTCCCCCCCTCCCCAAACCATTGGGGTTTTTGTTTTTCTCTCTGATGAAGGGCCACAGTTCACTTACAAGGCAACATCTCCTTCCATTCCTATCTCAAGGAGCTCCAAATGTGATTTTTAGCATGTATACAAAACTTCCATTTTCAGCAACCTGAGAATAGCAGACTGAACGAAATTAAACGTTCATGGTGAGTATGTGTGATACTCAACTGCAGCTGCAAATCCACAACCTCTGCACATCAGTGGACTTCTGTGTAATGTAATGGAAGATGAAACTCTGCAACTTCACCTGAAAGTGATTTCACAGTCTGTCCCTCACGGATTTTTCACCAAGGATACAGGCCCTATGTGCACAAGCTCCAGTGATCATTACCTGAGGAGCAGCACAGGCCATCTTGCCATTCCTTTCACCGAAGGGATGTGGCTGCTTAAAGAGGGCTGGCAGAACTCTTGGTCTGTATCTTCAGACAATGGCATGTGGTTCAGTGAAAGCTTTAGTAGAAAATGGCCTTCCAGCAATCATTTTTTTAGAAGCGTTTCAGAGTAAATTTATCATGCTGGTATTTTTTCCAGGAGATTAGCCAATATCGTAATTTGTTGAATCACTCCTTAAAAAAATAAATATTCAAGCAGTTGTTCCAAACTCAGTAAATGCTCAGAACTTGTTGAGCTTTCTAAGACAGAAGGTGCATGCTTAGATATAGAACTTAAAAGAACCCTCATGACAAGTGAGATTGTGAAATGATTGTGGAATGATTCTAGGATGAGTTAACCAATTGCTGAAATACTCCGAGGTTCTGCCCTGAGAATCAGTTCAGTGCCAGAACAGAAGCATTTACCATATTCCCCGAAGCGAAGGGACTCCCACTGCTGCCATTCCACAATGCTGCTGACGGCACGGATCCCGATGTAGATCAGCAGCATTCCTAAGGTGGCATCCAGCAAGAAGTTGATAAGGTACCTGAAAGGAAAAATAGAAAAGAAAACAAGGAGTCAGGGTCTTTCTACAGGCTCAGGATATTTTAACACCATGACTGATAAAAGATCTGTAAGTATGTTGAGATGCCAGAGTACTGAGAACAATCATTTACCTACTTCTGTAATTACACAGATAGCCTAAAATTTAAATAGTTTTAGAAGTCTCAATATTTTGTTTCTGTCCTTAAAGATCCCACAACTTTCTAAAAACAGTTATTTTCTAATAATTGTCCACCAAATCTGAGTTTTAATTAACTTTGCATTAGCCAAACATTAAAATCAAGGCTGAGTGTTTGCAGAGGAAGCTCGGCAATTCCGAGCGTGCACGAGTCCCGCTGAGGCCACAAGAGGCTGCTGTAAGCCCGCAGCAGGAAGGCAGCAGCAGGAGCAGGGAGAACAGAGGTGCCAGCACCTATTCCTCGTCCAGTGAGGGCTCCCGGCACACCAGGGATGCCCGAGATTCCCAAGCACTCGGGGCTCACCCCGGGATGTGTCCTTAACCTGCCCACCCGCACCCGGCACAAACAGGACCTGCTGTGCTGCTGCCAGGCAAGTCTGGCTCCACTTTCAAACTTAAGAAATATTTTTCCTAACATGGGCTTCAGTTAATGCTATGTGGTATTTTTTCTGCCATCAAGAACCTGCACCCTTGTCTGAGAAATTATCCAGCTCCACACTGTAATTTCTGTTATGCTGAGAACACTGAATAACCTCATTCTTACTTGTTTTGTGTCATGTTACACTTAAAAGTGGGATTTCAAAATAAAAATATGTAGACTGCAGAAGAGAATGCACGTCAGTAAACCCTTTATTTTCAAAACACAGCACAAAGGCATTTTTAGTTTTAAAATACTGTAATACACTACTGTGCTTCAGTTTTAAACACTGACAATTTTTGACATGCTTTTGTTACCTCACTTGAATATATACTTTGACTTATAAAAATGGAATGAAAGTAATTTGCACCTGCCAGTTTTTAAACCTATCAGGAAATTCTTAAATCTATAAGCCAGGAAAATCCTACAATGATGCCTGGTATTATAGAAACTGTCATAATTATAACTCGAACTTTACAGTTAATGTGCTAAAATAAATACATTTTGCCCAGCAAAATGCTTTGTGGTGGGAAGAGAAAAGCAGTGCTCTCCTTACACATTTATACCATGTAGGAGCACAAAAGGAACCAAGGAGGAATAAGGGATATAAAACAGGCTTGTGCAGCAACACAAGCATGTTCCTTGAGCTGCGTGTCTCCTTTGTTTACCAAAGAACAACAAGTAAGCAGATCCCATTGAAAGGAACTGGATTGGTTCTAAAAGGCAAATTACTGGGCTTTTAAAAGTAATTTCACAGCTTCCATTACCAGCAATGTGTAAGCTACTTTGAGCATGAGCCTTATCAAGAACAAACCCAAGCAATTACCATTTGCTTCAGGAGCTCCTGTAAAGAGCCTGTTGGAGTCTTAGTCATAAAATCTTCAGGTTTAATACACTACAGAGAAATGCTTATCTATTTAGTCACACTGCTCCAAGCGTGACATTGCAGAATTAATTTCTGTACTAACTGCCTGGCTACCAAGCAAGATTTCCCATTTTTAACAAAATGAAAAAAATACTGCAGCAGCCAATGTAGGTTTTAGAAGAAAATACAAACATAAATGAGTTTTGCTAAATAACCCCGAAAGCAACCTCACTTTGTGTTAGAGCCTTGCTTTACTACAGTGAACAGAACTGGATGTTCATTTCCTTTGGTCCCAGCACCTTCAGTAAACAAACCTGAACTGCAATGTGCATCCCAAGTCCTCATTCATTCACTGGAGAGGGACAAGCAGCAAGGCTTTGCCCGTGGTTTAAAATATCTACATACAGGCCAGCCTCCTGCCAGCCATGAACTTAAAGAGAAGAATCCTGATCCTTGATTAACTAGGCTTAAACCACAGGGTTTTTAAAGTGACTGATTTTTACAATGAAAACTGTATTCTTAGCTCTATCTTGCCTTACCATCCACATACACCATCAAACTCAGCTACAGAACTTCCATAAAGACCAGTTATTCCAAAATTAAACACTCACAGTGAACAAGGGTCTTCTTCTGTAAGGTCTGATAAGTAGACATTTGCAAAGTGGATGAACAACATCCCTATGGCTTGCTTGGAAGTATCTAAAAACCTGTGTAGAGTAAAAACAGTTTTTAAGACACACAAAACTGTTTATGACATAGCCAGACATTACAAATTTATGTTAATTAAAACTCCATCTCTGCTATTAATTTTTTTTCTCCAAATGAGAACACCAGAATGATAAAAGTATCATAGTATTTAGCTTTTATTTAACAATGTTCCATTTTAAATTCTGCTGCCATTTTTTCTAACAATAACCCAAATCATATTAACTTGAAACCTACCACTGTAAACGTGAAGTCTACGGATATCCTCTTGGTGTCATATGCATTATCCAAGAGCTAATCCTGACTAACTCCAGCTAAGTCTTTAATAACCTCCAGGAAACAATGAGTATCCCAGTCCTGATAGGCATTTTGGACCTTCTATGTTTATGCATTTTTAGCAAGCTTATGGCACAGACAAAAATAAAATCCTCATCATGTGCTTGTGGGCGAACAACTTAATAGTGACTAATGAGTCCTTTATCTACAGTATCTCACTTAAAAGCCAGCATATTTTTCACCTGAAAGCATGAAGTGGTTTCACTGAATTTTATCTATACTGCAGCGCTCAGAACACACTGCAAAAGAATTCCAACCTTGACAGTATTATCTCCAAAGCAGATGATAAAGTCAGAGAGAAAACAGTTTGTTACTCAAAGGGAAAATATAAACCCCCACTTAGACAGTGATTCAGTATTGACTCCAGCCCTTACCACTCTTTTATCATCATCCTTTGCACAAAACCAAAACTTCCAGTGGATGTTTTATTAAATGTAAATCAGAAGAATCATAACAAGAGTATTCTGCAGGCAAGAGTCTATTCTATGTATTATACAGAAAAACAACCATTTTGCCTGTTGTTTCCACATCTTAAAAGATTTAAATACCCCAACAGATCCAAATGACATTTTATGCCTGAATTCATCTACCCTCCCTGATAACTGTCTTGAACTTCAATCTCTTCATTCACTGCATGACACAGAAAGCAGAGTGTTGGAGATGAGGCAGGAAGCCAGTGAGTTACTTATCTAATCAGTACACCATGCTATAAATAACAATACTTGAGTCCCAGAACAAGATTCTTTGCTTAAAAATTAAGGGCTATCAGTGCACTTGTCAGAATTTCAGGCTGAGGTAGACTGTAGTACACAAAGTTTTTGTACTTATTTTTTCAATAAGATAAAGGTCAGTGTTAGCTTTGAGAAGCAGCATTGTATGAGAGGAATTTAAATCACTGAAGTCTTGAAAAAGTGGAATGGCAGCCTAACACACCAGTCTCAAAACTGGTACAGCTTATGCTGGCATTGCTTCAATCCTATAACTTTTAAAATGTAATAAACACAAATACACTTTTTATACCTTGTATTTTTTATGGTTGATGTACTTGTATCTTTTATCATACTGTTTTCTATTTTATACATAGTAGGATACCTACAAAACATGGAATTTTATTTGAGCCCAGCTGAGATCTGATAAGCTTATGCAAGTTTGTAGATGTTCAGATACATCTTGGGGCTACTCTAAGTTTCCATCTTCAGGAAGAAGCACAACTTGAAGCTTTATGTCTAAATGCACATCTCTACAGATTCTTGGAGGTGTTCAGTAAGAAATGTCTAGCCAGGAAACACACAGAAGGTAACCTGACTCATGTATTTTGGTAACTTTTTTGGTTCCTCACTGACAGTTACCAATTTCTTGTCATCACTTGTCTTTATTTTAATCATAATACACAAACATCATCCCTTCAATTTCTAAAACATGCAAGAAAAAAAGAAGTTAAGAATAAAGCATGCAGAAACTTACCATATCCTCCAGGGACGCCTTTCATGCTTTGGTTCTCTGAAGCGTTTTACTAGGGAGAAAAAAAATAAATATCATTGAAGACAATCAGCAACTTCCAAAGCAACAGAAACATAGAAAAGTGAAAGCAGATCATCTTGCAGAAACACGACAGCCTTCAATGAATTGGATCTTTCACTACATCAAACTCCAAGGATCCAGTTTTTAAGAAACTGTCTCCCTTCTGTCCCCTCTGAACTCCTAGAGCTCCATCCTCTGACTGCCAATATCCCTCACATGAAACAATAATCCACATCTGACCACCATTCCATTGGCCTGAGCTTTTACAACTGCCCATCCAGAAAATTTAATTTCCAATAGGAAAGCAGGTATTAGAAAGAGCTGTTTCTTTTCCTCACTGGAGACCCAAACTCAAATTTGAAAGTATTCTCATAATATGGGGCAGTCTATAATATCAGAAAGAAATCAAGTGAATTAGTAGCAGGACAAATACATTCTCTGACAAAGTATCTCTATTTTGTGGGCAAACTGAACTACAAAAGGAAAGCAGGACAGATTTTCTTAGTCTGATAATCCCTTCACAAAAAGGTTGACAATTATTAACTTATTGAAAACGAAAAAAAAATCAGAATTAAAATGAATGACAACTATATACAAAGGCAAAAGAGTAGGTAAGTTTGTCTACTGCAGTTTTAATGCAGTTCATAATACAAACTGTTTAGGCATCTGATAGAAAGCTCCTCTCATACCCTGCCCAGCTACATCCATGTATTTCCAACCCCTCCCAGGTCCATCTAGAAGGATCTAGATGACTCCTGAAGGAGCAAGTGTAGGAAAATAGAGGGACAAGGGGATAAAAGCAGTTCCTGACGTGTAAACAGTGGCTGGTCCATACATTTGTACTGTCTGGTCTGCAGTTTGTCCCATCGCCTTAGGAAATTCCATTTCTAACTCCTTCTGGGCAAGAAAACCTTTTTTGCTGCTGGGAACACACACTCAGCCCTGCCACAGGTCAGACCTGGGGCAGGGGCTGTGGCAGCCTCACCTCTGGCCTAATATCCTAACACAGATTTATTCTTTAATACAGCTGCAGGATACAAAATCCTTACACATCGCAAAGACAGACCAGAGATAACAAGGTAAAGTGAAACCTTTCCACTAAGAATGGGTTTTACATATGAGTTTTACTTCCTTCTGCCCAAATTTCAGTACCACTCACCAGTTCCTTCAACATAAATCTTGAAAAATAATTATTTAGGCTCATATTTCAGAAATGATCTCTTATAAAAAAAATAAATAAGCCTTCATTCCCCTCTATCCCTTCAAATTGAAGAGATTCTGATTTAAGAGGCACAAACCATAGCAGGTATAGGCAGCAAAATATCAACAGGTATTTTAACCTGCTTCTCCAGATATTAGTGATGAATTTCAGTTTAACATAGGATGCTCTGTGTACATCATGCTTGCCCAGCTTAAAAGCCTTTAAACCACATTCTGGTTTCTGAACCAGTCTTAAACTTTTTCAAAAGTAAGGCAATTTTCTCCAAAGTCAACTGTCCTCATAAAACAATTAAATAAATCACCTTCAAGGTGGAGGGGCAGCACTTTCAGGCTGCCAACCTGCCACCTCACTGTCTGTCACTGCTTCTGATTGCAGAGAGAAACTGATTCACCCCCACGAGAAATTAAAAAGTGACAAGACAAAAAGACTGTACATTTACACCAAAGATAAAGTTGTAATAGCACCATTTGCCAGCAGTTTTCCCTGTGAACAGCGTGACATAAATAAAAAACTTCTGTTAAAAATGAGCAACACTCAGCCAAGTTAACCAGTTTGTTATTTATGACAAGTCCTCCCCAGTCACATTATGGATTACTTTAATTAGTGGCACTTTTGTGTAACAACAGGAAGCCACAAAGCATCACAAAACAAATGCAGAAACAGAAGTTTCAACTTACTGTGGAGTTAGTGCAAGATGCTTTTCTGCAGACAAAATGGAATTAAACTGTTAAGGTGTGCCTGCTTTGGGCAGGGGTGAACTCCAAGCTTAGGCTGTTGTCTGATATTGCTATGAAGTTGTGTAATGCCTGTGGATTCATTAATTTCTTTTAACAATTCACAAAAATTCATTTTGGAAGAGGCTATTCAAAAGCAATTCAACTAAAAGCATTTCCAATTTTATCCATACTGAGAAACGGACTTGAGAAGGTTTGTGTTTCTCTGGCCAGTTCTAGAAACACAACATTTCACTTGAGTTAACATCAAACAGAAGAGCAAGCTTGGAAAGCCTCTGCAGTTGTCTTTTGGGAATGTACTGATTGGCTGATCACAGCACAAACTTCTATCCCCCCAAATTAAATGAGTAAAACCCTTAGGAGGTGCAAATTGATGAATATGTACCTGTACACTTGAAAGCCCAGTAGATCCACATGAAAGCGCTGTTTTCCCAGCCCAGCAGCAGTGCCTGTGAGCATCAGGTGTTTCTGACACATGCAGACATTACCAGGTACTTCCCAACACACCCCAATGAAGAATTTGAGCCTTCCCAGTAACTAAACTGAGCAAAAACCCAACAGGCTGTAGACAACCACACTGGTAAGCTGAGGGTCCTCACCATGCTCACTATTAATACATTAATTTTGGAACCAAAAGCCAGCATGCTTTTTACAGAATCTCTATTGGCAATTTTTAAGCACCTATATCAAATTGGGGAGGCGAAAGCAATTTTTCCCCTTGCCTTCCCCCCGCAAAAGAAGTCAGGATTGCTGTCCCCAGCCCCACTCCTGGTTTCTGTTGGCAGTCTCAGCACAAACTCGGGCTCGTGCGTGTGTCAGCTGACAGATGGATCCCAATCTGCCGGCTCCTGCCTGCGAGGGCGCGGTGCCGCTCCATATGCTCCGGCTCGGAGCCGCGCACTCGCACCAGCAACCATTCGCCAGAGTTAATATTAATTAACTAATAATGTTCAGAATTTCATGCTGAATTATAAATGAAGAAAGAAGTGCTGCTTGTTTATACATTCAGTGCCAGAATTTTTCAAGAAAGGAAATAAAAGCACTTCTGCCAACAAGCGTGTGAGCTGCCAGATGGACAGATAATAGATAAGCATATAAGACACAGTATTGCTAATGCAAAATTCAAGTTCATTGAATTGTCTTCCCACTTCATTGAAATTCTAGGAATAATTAATGCCAGAGTAGAAGGGTTTCTAACACTTACTTTAACGTAGCAGTTTTGCAACCAGAATTTCAGAAGACTCGTAGGGAAGAATAAAGGCCAGCACAGAGACAAGAAATAAAATAAAACCTCTCCGAATTGTCAATATGCAAAGCAACACTTGAAATCCAGCCGTCCTCTCCTTCACCTCCTTAAGAAGTCCCACAGGAACTATTTTGCTGATGTGAAGTAACTTCAATATGGATTCAAGAACTCCAAGTTTCTGGATGGCTGTTCTTGTAGCAGCACAAAACTGGCTCATCTCACACCTTTGAAACGTTTCTACATATCATGCACTACTGCATTTCTTAGATGCAGGTTCTGGCAGTTCACAGTAAGAATCTTTCTGACCCCAGTAAAGATCAAAGATTTCTCTAGCTCATTAATTGGAAATTAAAAAAAAGTAAAATCAACATGTTCGATGTCCTCTGCAGCTGCACTACAACAATACTGCTCTTCTGAGGAGAGAGATGGGAATTTCACCTGTGTTTCCAGTGCTTCTCAAAGCTTTTTCAAAGATGGGTCACAGACAAATGTGACTAAATGTTTCATTTCATAAACCTCCTACACATTTCTGCCATCAGACCTCAGCAAAGCAACAGCTGAGCTGGTCAAAGAGAAAAGGAGGAAAGGTTGGTGAGGATCACATTTGCACATCACATTCCCACTTCCTCACGTGTGTGGGCAGTTTCACCTGGGACAGAACTGGACCCTTCTCACAAGTGCACAGGCCACAGGAAACAGCCACAAGCTGCAGCCAGGGGAATTCTAGGGTGAAAGGAGTAAAACATTTCCAGTGGGAGCAATTAAACTCTGCAACAAGTTGTCCAAAGAATGTGCAGTGACTTCAGTCTGACAGAGCTTGAGAATTCTCCTGGACAATGCTCCAAGCAAGGGGACATGGGCTGGCCCTGCTCTGAGCAGGAGGAGGGAACATGTGACATTTGGAGTCCCTTCCAAGAAAAATTGGTCTGTAAGTCTAGGACTCATTTTTTTGTGATCTGATGCTTAGAAAGTTCCAAGACTTGAACCAATTATCAAAGGACTAAAGTAGGGCTAATTGAAAATCACACACACACACATATTTGGAGGGACAGAATTTAAAAGTGAGAAATCTGCTGTAGTTTGAGCTTCCCAAATAACGTGTTTGCAACCAGACAGATCCTCCAATACAGCCCTCACAGTGCAAGACTGCTGGGATCTGCAGGCTACTTTGGTATTGATTCACATGATTTCCAGCATTCATGACAAGTATTACAAGTTTCCTGTACAAGGCTGCTTTGCTCACTGAGTGTGGAGTAACAGCTGAAGTTACACCAAGCAGTAGCACCCGAGCTCGGAATTGGATGCAGATTTTCATACGGCCACTCTCAGAGAATGGCACTATTTTCAGAACATTTGGTTATCAGACCATATGCCTCACAAATTTGAACCTGCAATTTCTAACCCTGTAAAAAACTTGCAAAGTCAACTACATATGCAGGCCAGATTTTAATTTTTTAAAATTCTATTTAGGAAGACTTTGAAAAACACTGTTCTACTTGTTAGTATCAACACTTTTCCCAAAACAGTGGGAACCATGTCTGTTCTGAACAAAGCATATGCACACTAATAATTCCTGAAAATTCACATGACTATGGAATGACAACTACCAGTGAATTTCATGTGATTTGTGATCTTTATCATTAATTTGAACTTATCTCCCTTTACTGTTAAAGCAAAGCCATTAAGAGGCTTTTCTTGCCATTTCACTTTTCCCCCCTTCCCATTATTTTCTTGGTACCACCAAAATGAGAATAACTAATTACATGAGATTACATAGAAGATTTCCCCAAAACAGAACTTTTCTTTTTAGAATTAACTATGCAAGAAACAACATGCCCAATGAGAACAGGCTACAATAATGCCTTACAGAAGATATACAGGTATGTAAACCATGTACCATTCAACTGCCAAAAGCTTTTGTGACACTTATGAGCTCAGCATCTCCCCAATATCAAAGTTAAAAAAAAAAAAAGGAATTCTATGTGCATCTGTTTTAAGAGAGGTAATAAACACAATTACAGAAAAAGACCAAAAGAATCAGTGTTTTTGGTGTGCTGCTCATTTCTCCAGCCCAAAAATGCACTATGCTCTTGGCAATTCAATTTTTGCCCTACTGAGAATTCTTCCTTCTACTCCTGTGTCCCATTAGCTACAAATGCAGGACACCCTGAAAGCATGCTGCTTATTTCCCTACATAAGGGCCCCAGAACTCTACATTATATTTTTGCTTAAGGACCTAGACTTCTCCACACTTGAGATACCCATTATACTGAAGCAGAAATTATACTGGACTAGAACTCATTTCCAGTGATATTGCTGCATTGGAGAAAGACACCAGGAACCATGGTTTCTTCATGATGAAAAAGGTTATGGAATAACTCACTCAAGGGAAAGTTTTATTCTAGTCAATATTAGACTGACATACTATGAAGTGCATGAGCCCCCAGCTTTGCTGCCCAGCAAAAAGGATTTTTAAAACTTCTGTAAGACAGGAAACAGTATTAGTCACACAAGTACCCAACCCCTTTCTTAATTCTACTGTGCCCTTGGCCTTAATGATTCTGCAGTGTAATTAAAAATTGGTCCATTAAAGATGGTCACCCAGGGAGAACCTTTATAGAAAGCTGGACACAATAAAGTTTAATGACCCAGCCAGTTGCTTACTCAGGGACACGTCACACTAAAGATGCTGGGTCTGGACAGCCACGAGGTACCTGCAAACCACAGATCTTATCCCAGCCTCTCTGTTCCACTGGCAGCAGTGATGATAACGTTGTGGTTAAGGCAGCAAAACCTTTGTGAGCCTGACTGGCACTTTTGTCAGAGCAGAGAACAAGGGGCTCTGTTTTATTGCAAAGTTAAACACACCAGTGCCAAGCATCCATCAAGCCCAGCTATCTCATGACCTGAGCTCTTTTGTCTCAACACAGATGACATGACATGACTGAAAACAAGGTGTCAGCACTGGATTTCACATTATTTATCAAATGGGCAGAAGTGCTTGCTGGATAAGTGCTGGTGAAATACAGTAACTGGAAGTTACCTGTGTAAAAACATTTACTTCCCACCTGCTTTCACAACCAGCTAAAAACCTACCTGTAAATTTTGTCCCTACAAAGGTTTAGTGAGAGCTAAAACTTTATAGCCATTCTGCAGGGAATGGCTATCACAAAGTAAAGCTCCCCTTCACAGTGCAGGGGAGGAGAGGACAAATCATTATCAGGAAAAGAACCCTAAATACTGCTATCTGAGTTTTGGAATAAATCAAATGATTCTGCTGCTTCAGGAAAGGCAGCCAAATGCATTACATGAGGCTGGTGAGTTTTTTATTCCTAACATGTACATACTTTAAGCTCCAAAAAATTTTGCTAAATCCTCAGCTTGTACAGATTGGCTGTGGGAGAGACAAATAAATCATATTACCTGCATAAAACTCAGCCTAAGACAATTTCAGCAAGACTGATCTCGCGCATCCTGGTAGCACATGACAATGTGGCTCTGACAGGTGCATTAACTTGGCTGTCAATAAAGGAAACAAATACGTCTTAGCAGAGCCAGCAGCCCAAACACACCACATCAACAGCCATTGTCATGGAGCTGTTTTCCTTTTTTTCTTTTTTTAAAGTAAAGCTTTCTTTTAAAACAGCTGAACTAACTTAGCAGAGGAAGAATTAGACACAACTTTTCACTTCTGATTGCTAACCTATTAGCTGTCTCCCCAGAGAGAGCAGCACTTTAAAAGTCATAAAATGCAACTACACACACCCTGTAAACAAAGCATCCAGCCCTCAGCTTCCCAAAAGCCATGACAATGCCATGGCAATACTAAAAATAAAGGGCTGAAAGTAACTGCTTTAAGAACTCTAAGGTAAACAGCACAGGTAGCTCAGGAAATATTTATCCAAATAATAAAGTTAAAAGCCACAATTCAGTCTTAAGAGACAGGCATTTGTTATCTTTGCATTTAGCATACACAGCACTGTTGGGTCAAGGTGTGCTCAGTTTGAAAGCCATAATAAATCACAGTTTCCCAGCACTTTCAGAGACAGATGCATTTGCTATTCTGTTTCTTCAGCAGGTACGAGACAGTTAAAGCAAAGCAAATCTAAGCTTCCAGTGGAAATGCCTGTGAGATTGGCTTTAGAAAGTTAATACAGATCCCTCCTGTAAACACTTTTATACTCTGAACCAGGTATCATTAAACAACTACCTAATGAAAAAGGAAGGCTGCTCAAAAAACAGCTGTACCATTCCTGTCATGCTATACAAGCACCCAGTGAAGACTGAAAAATACAGTCTATACTGTGTTCAAGTGGATTTTTTTCTCTTAGAAATCAGAACCATTTGGGAAACATGAATTATTTAGGACAAAACAAATAGAATCAATCCATATTAATGTGCACTAAGCAGCAATTTACGATTCACAACACCATTTTCACGTACAGCATTCACAAGATCACTCAATAATACATGAAGCTTTCTGAACGTTATTAGTATGACAACAGATATCAATGAACTTTAAGTCATTCAAGCTGGTTGTTTTAAATCAGCTCTTGGGAACAGGCAGAACTGCCAAAGCACAGCTCCAAACTCAATCACCATTCATTAAAACATTAAGCAAGGCAGAAACGGCAATAGTTTTAAAAGCAGAAAGCAAACCTGAAATGTAAGTTCAGATACAAAAAGGATGTAAAAGGAAAACTGTAAAAACTTTGTAAAAAATGATAGAACAGCAAATATGTTAAATTAAGGAGGCCAAAAGTAGATGTAAACTGTATGTTCAGAGGCTATTTAAATTCTAAAGAGCTCTGCTTACCAGATTCAATCTTTCTAGGCTGAAACTATCAAACCATTGAATTGCAAGACAGACATTTCATACAACACCAACTGTTTTAAAAAGAACAAAAGATACACAACCTACTTTCATACATTCTCTTTTACAGGTTATCAAATACCATGAAAGGAGAGTCAGAGGCCAATTATGAGACCAAAACCTAATGCCAGCACTGAAAACATACTGCTGTAAGTAATTCAAGTAAGTTTTAAGATTAGATGGGGGAGGATGGGGTCTTCCCCCCCATAGTTTTAAATCTCCTTAGACTATTTCATTTTCTAACATTACAATTACCTTCCAAAGAAAGCATTTAAGTCCTATCTATATAAAATAACATAGGCTGTTAGTCACACCACCTGCCTCAAAGCAAGGAAGGTGTGCTGGAAGATGCTGAATGGCAGCGTCTCCAGCCCCAGGAAGGAAGTAAAATTATTCTAAAAAGGAACTAAAATTTTAGAGGAATGGTTGATCTTAGAAGCTCGGGTAGCCAAAAACGTGACAGAAGGTAAAATGACCAAAAACTTATCAAAACGTATCAAATTACAAAAAAAATGTTTGATTATTATTAAAAAAAAAAAAAGGTGCAACATCTAGAGGAAAAAACATCATAAAACCTGGAAAAAACCGAGCTTAGTAACTTCCTTGACATGACTTTCTCCTGCTGCAGCTCTGCATGTCTGTGAACTAATTCACACCTGGAACTATGAATCTGAACCTTGAATAGTGAGCTATGAGGAATTTGAACTGTAAATCCATTTTAGCTCATTTTCATTCTCAACCTTCCTTACATATGACAACATATGTGTGAGGTTATGACAACAAATATATATAAAATGTGTGATTCAGGGTAAGTGGCAAAAAACCAGGTCTTCAGCATCATGACCATCACTGTGAACAGGTTTAGTTATTCCTGACTAAACCCTAAAACCTCATTCCCACACCACACCACCTGCAAAGGCAGACTCATGCAAGCTCTGAGCTTGTATTCAGTTTGCCAGAGATTTAACAAACTGAGTTTCACAGGGAATAATTTTTGCTGAGATCAAGAAATCTTTGAGAATGCAAAGCATTTCCTACCAGCAGGCATGAGAAAGCAGACCTGATTTTTCACTTCATCAACAAAATCCACACAGATAAGACCTCGTTAAATACCACTTTAAGAATGCAAACTTCATTAACCATGAAATTAATATCACCACAGAATGCAAAACTGCACCCTGTGTGTCTGAACAAATCAGCTCCTTACAGATTTAATTATAAAACACCGGTCAAGAAGACATTCACGATGCACTTTAGAGTTAAACACCAGTCTAGCTAACAGCCCAGAAGTTCATCCTAATTAAACACAGCTTCAGAGTTTCTGGATAATTTATCATTTTAACAGTTTACAAATGTCAACATAACTTATCCTTTTTCCTAAGCATTTCATAATGTGAATGACATGTGTAATTGTACTTAGAACAATCTTATTATGGGGCCTACAACTACACCCAGCAATCAGCTGAGTAATAAGAAAATGTAACATTTTCTGAGCCAGCAAGACAAAGTAGGGCATCAGACCTAATGAAAAGAGACTTAGAGATTGCAGATTATTTGTCTAAATTGGTGCCTTATTTTAATTGTCTTAACTTTTACTGGCATGGCGTTTCAAGGACAGTTAGTGACACTAAAATACTAATGACCTGACATGATCAGGACACGAGGACCAATAAAGTGCTATTACAATCTATGGCAACTAAGAATTGGACATCTTGCAAGCAGTTTTAATAAAAAAACAGGTTATTTCCTTCACTTAGAAAGGATCAGCTGAGCAGTTCCCAACCCTGTGATTACTCGCTTTTATACAGCATGAAATTTGTCAGCAAGATTTGCCTTTTTCTGGAGAGTTCACAATGGACAGAATTTATTCCACATAGATGTTCCGTATGTTAAAGAGTACTACGATATTAGCATGGAAAAAGAAAGTAATTTACTTTGCTAATTTAGCCAAGGTTGGATTTCTTTTTTCTGCTACAGCTCAAAGTGCATCTCTCCTATTTGTCTCAAGCACGGCTCAGGATGTCACAGAGGCACTGGAAGGGCTGATGATTTATTTAAAACAAACAAGCAGCAGCAATGCTCCATGGCTGCAAGCGATACCTCACCATCTGGGGATAAGGAAACACTGGATCGTTGTAAGGCACAATTTACTTAGCCGTGACCAAAGTGACCTCACAGGGCTTTTCCAAGTCCTGCAGCTACAAGCAGACACTTAACCTACACAACAACAGCTACTGCAGTGCACTGCGATACCGATCGTCACTAATTGCCATGGAATGGGCCCGAAGGAGGAAGAGAACAACACATATTTCTACTACCATCACCCCATCCTGTTTCCTCCCTGGCCCCCAGCCAGCCGGGAGGGAGCTGCCTCAGCCCTTCACTGCCAGGCGGCCAAACGGGCCGGGGACTGCGGGTCGGGTTAACGCGTCCCTCCCTGCACGCCTCCGACCCCGGCCCCGGGCAGGGCTCGGCTGTGACCCGGCCGGGGCTGCCCGCGGCCCCGCGGAGCTGTCCAGGGTCCTGCCCCGACCCCGCCACCCGCGAGTCCTGCTGCTCCCCGGGGAGCTTTTGTCACCTCCTGCTTTTTAAAAATGCTCTCCCAAACCTCGCCTGTTGTCACAGTTCAACCAGCGCATCTTACTGGTCCTCCTCTGTCTGCAGAGGGATTCATCCTCGCTGCTGCGATACCCAAGAGTGCTCCTTAAATTCATTCCCAAGCACGCATTGGAATGCTAGTTCTGCATTTACCTGGCAAGTCACCAGGAGCTTGCACTTGTGAGAGTTCTAGGAAAATGAACAAAGCGCTTTTTGCATCGTGTGTTCTGGTGTGCAAGTACAATGCTGTTCATATTTTCATAACTAGGAATGCTCCCATTTGTGATTTGACACTTATGTACGAGACAAGTTTTAATATCAGACACACAAAGGACCCTGCTGAGGGGTCCTCAGGAATTCACGTGAACTTGCATTGCGACCACTCACAGCAAATACATTCAAGGATGCAGCATTATCAAGTCAGAATAATACAAAATCTTTTTAAGAAATGCTTTTATTAATAAAGCTAGCAGGCCACTGCCCAGCATCTTAGGAAATGCCATGCAGAATAAACTAGTTGCTGTTTCTCAGAGGTCTGTATTTCACTGCTAATGTTACAGAATATAGAATTTTCATATTTTCTAAGTCTGCTCAAGCAGAAAGAAAATTGCTATAGAAAACTACTAAATCACATGGTTTAGACCTTTTGTATCCAGTAGCTTATTTTATGCTGTTTTGTTAAAGGCAACTGGAATTACTTTTAATTCCTTCTCCCCAGAACATTATTCCCACAAAATTACTCCCTTACCTTCATGCAAATATGAAATAATTCCTCTGAAAAGCACATTTTTGCAAAGGCATTTCAAATTCTACTAAATTACCTACTAAGATAGCTTATTATATGAAAAAGCGTTTCTTCTCCTTGGACAGCTTTTTAAGTGGGAAAACCTTGCTGTGAAGTTAACTGGCATTAAGGATAGAGTTTTTAAGGTATTTCCTTTAAAGTACTGTAAGCAAAGAGAGGACCTTACAATATATATAGTATATTTTATTAGAATGGTTTCTTTCTGTTTCATCTGTGACTCTCAACAGCAAACTCACCTAGTCAATTATTCACTGCACCTGTACCCAATCATTCCACTCTTGTGAACCCTTCTCAGCCTGAGTACAGACACAAACTGTAACAAAGCCATAAAAAGGGAACAGACTCCCACACTCTGCTCTCCTTTACAGCATATTTACATTTTCCTCGCAGATAGACATAAACCTTCTACCTGCAGAGAACCTGACTCCTGTATTTCAATAATTCATCAATACAACTCACATCTGATTTCTCAGCCATTCCTAAGCAGCCCAAAACAAACACTGCCACACTCTGATAAGGTACCAATCTTCTGACAAACAAGCTTAGTAAATAAACTACTTACAACAGTTTGAGAACCAGGGTAAAGGGATGGGCAGTGGGTTTTTCCCCATCCCTTTTCCAGGTTTGGGTAATAAAAACTGAGTTATTTAAACCTACACCTAACGTCACACATGTATGAGAATACCCTGCCAACACCCCTCTCTTATCATTCACTACCAATAAAAGCCCAACCACAGAATGCTCAGAAGGTGCTTGCAATTACTCACAGAACACATGGTATTATACTAAAGTATTTAAAACTGGCTTTGTGGCATCAGGAAACAAACACAAATACTGCACCAAGGAACCACAAACACCTAAACAGCAAAGCCATCATTTTAAATCAAGATCCCTAGGAAATAAGAAACAAATATGATAGCAGCAAACTTTGAAAAAATCTTATCTTTGGCCTAGTGACCTGCAGTATAAACACACATTTCTTCCATTGAAGGAAACTCATTAAGACTTCCTGTTATGAAGTGGCTTGGCTTAAATAAACCAGGGTGAAAAACAAATGCGTATGTAAGGCCAGAGGGACAAGAACAAAACCAAGCAATACACTTAAAACCAGCAGGCTAACAGGCTTGAGAGTTAGTGACCAGAGTCCAAGAGGGCTGCCAGTCCAAGCACACTTGCCAAAATGAGGCCTTTTTTAATCAGTTAGTTCCCTTGGATAGGGAGTGAGAGCCTGTGGTCAGGAGAGACCCAACAGAAGTTGTCTCACCCAACTTCAGTTCAGCTTTTCGTGTACTGGAACTTCTGTAGCATCTGGGTGAAAGTGTTTCACACTGCCAAAATGAGGCCTTTTTTAAGTAAAATTAATTCACAGTAATTAAAGACAGCACACAGGTGGGCTCTGATAGTATCAGGTATATTCACTACTGATTCAGACATCAGAAAGAGACCTCCCTGCACATGCTTCACATCAAGAACAGGAGGCTACAATTTGGAATCAGAGAGACTAAGGAGTGGATTTGTGAGGCCTTAACTTACAACAATAAAAACCACATGCAAACTTCTACTACTTTAAGGGGGATAGGGAAGCTCCCATATAAACTCAGGATAGATGATCACCAGCTAAAGCATCTTCTACAAGAAAAAGATTAGGGGGTTGTGACAGGTTATATCTGAATCTAAAAAAAAACCCAGAAGGAAGTCAATCATTTCAATGGTAAGGTGAGGTGAGTGACTGAAACTGATCCTCATTCCCTGTGTTTCAGAACAGGGAGGCAAGAGCTACAAAGAAAAGGAAACCTAGGAATTAATTTCAAATGAACATTTTGTCAGCTCAAAGTGAGAAATTCACTGTTCCTGTCACTTCTTGGTTGTGCCAATTCAATAGTGAGAGAACACTGGTAGGCTGATAATGTGCCTGGGGTAAAAGCCTTTCCTACAAGTATCAGAAGACAGTCACAGCAGGGCAATTCCCACGCTCCCCCTGGCAGAGAGCCACCACATCTTCCACGAACTAAAAACCTGATACTTAACACATTTTAGCCCTTAAAATATGAAGTTCGAATGATGTCATTGGCAGGTCAGCTGACAGTGCAACTTTACAGCAGCGGAACAGGGGCTTGAACAAAAAGGTGGCACACTGGAGTGTTAGACCTTAAATTATTTTGCTTTAAGAATTATCCTTCAGTTATTTGTACATGAATATCCAGCAGTGAGGCACAAAAAACGTCCTTCTTCTCTTACAGCTTATGTTTAAAAATATTTTCTTTTTTCCACTGAATGCAAGCATGGTAAAATTTATCTAGAAAAGGGCACGTCTGGGTCAGCCTTTGATTTAGCCGCTTACCAAAATTTCTTATTCTTTACATGTCAAATCAAATATTTTTCAAAGAAAGACAGTTTCTGTGCATAAAGAGCAATTGTGCAATGCATCTCTGGTGCCATTACTTCAATTTCTTTTACTACAGAAGGTTCAGTACCATTAATCACAACCAAAGTATTAGAACATCTCCTTCTAGTGTTTCCTTCCAAAAAAATAGACAAAAAAAGACAAGCAACTTCCTCCTTATTAAATTTAAATACCAGACAGTCATGGGTCTCCAGTTCTTTTATTTTTTACAGACAAGAGCTGGAGAAATGATACAGCTGCACACAGAGAATTACTGCTGTTCCAAAGGGACCTGACTGCAGTCACAAATCTCAAGCAGCCCCTGCCACTTGTTCCTCCCTGGAGCACCAGCACCTCTCTTGTGCCAGACAGCTACAGAACCAGAGCTACTCCAGCCTAAAAGCAACCACGACTCCTCGTTTATTTGTCTTGCTGTATCAGTCCTGTGATCCAGCTCCAGCAGCTGTGTCATGCCCCCTGCCCCAGGGACAGGAACAGCTGTGTAGGTGCCCAGGTGTTTGCTGAGGTCATGCTCTCCCTCTGTTCTCAGCCACAAGTTCCTGCTTCTCTGTCACATCAAGTCCCATTTGTTGAGGAAACTTTAAAGGGACAACACACCAGGTGTTTTGCATATGACACAAAAAGGCTAGAAACATTCAGAAAGCTATCAGAGAAACAGAATTTCTGCACAAAACAGCCCCTAACAGAGAACAGCACCAGTGTAACAGGCCCATGTGGCATCATCCCTGCTCAGGGAGAGGCACACAATACTGTGGAAGAACATGTGTCTGTCAAAGCTGGGACAAACATACCTATCCTCTGGTTTTGAATATATGCACCTTTAAGAATGATAAGTTGCTATGTTTTTGCTCTAATCTCCTATGGACAAAGACTCTTTTTCTCATGAGTACACTGCGAGGACTGGCTGCCTTCCTTCCACTCCCTTCTGCCACAACTGCATCAACAGTCTCCTTACAGTTCATGGTTTAACAGTACCTAACCCAAGTCAGAAAGCGCAGCCAGCAACAAGGTTTTCATTTTTCTTGTCTTCACTTAATCCAGTGTTACTGTAAAATGCATAACGATACTATTTCCAGAAAAAAAGATACCATCCTGACAACTAACATCTGTAGTTCTTCATCTTTTGATGCCCAATCCATAAGAATTACCTACCTGTATCCCTTAAGCCTAAAACCAACACTGTGTACCCATCTCCTTGTTACACAGAGGTACTTCTGTTTCGAAACTGCTAAAATTTCTAATTATGAGGCTGCTGCCACTGACCAGTGATTCCTGCTGCCCTTCAGCCACAGGATAACAGCTACACAAATAGCTTTTAGAAGAGCAATATAATTGTTAATAGTGACTGAGACACTGAGGCATGCAAATATAATGTGTTAGGAAATGTCTGAGTTAACCATAATAGGGTGACAGCAGCATGAAAAAGCATCAGTGCAATTCTAATGTAAACAGGATCTCGGTCTTTAGATCCAATTGTAAAATATGTCCCTGATGTTCTCTTCCTCTCACACCTTTTACTACGAGCAAGGTCACAGTCAGCTGAGTTATGGCACTGGGCTTCTTTTCCACTTCTCAACCCAGAGGATACAAATCAGACCACGGGATAGAGACAAATCCACCAGAACTGTTTCACGTTGCTGTGACTCCCTCACCACAGGGCTGGAGCCACCACAGACCTTCCTTGCCTATCCACCACACTCAAAAAGCAGCGTAAGGAGCTGCTGCCCATCAGCTGAGCTCTGTCAGCGGCCACACAGCTCTCGGGCTGCTCCAGCTCCCAGGAATGGCCCTCCAAGGAAGCGAGGCACGACTGAAACAGTGCGACTTTGCTGCTGCTGACATGACAAGGTGCACCTGCAGTAAGACTGATCAGCCAAACCCGTGACTTCTGTACATCCCAAACCCGAGCGGCTCCGCACACACCATCTCCTCCTGCTGGCAGTATTCCAAGCAGAACACACACCCACCCATAAATTCCATCAGCACGGGTGCAACATTAGGAAGGCAAGTTTGAGAAAGCGAAAGGACTTGAGCCACCGCCTCTGAGGCCTCCCCGCACGGCCCCGCTCCGGCTCACCCGGCACCCANTCCCCGGCCTGCACCGCCCCTGCCCCGCCCCGGCCGTCACCGCCCGCCCGCACCGCCCCTCGGCCCGCCCAGCGCTCCGCCCGCGACGGGGACAGCGACCGACCGGCGCCCGGGAGAGGGGTCTGGCCCCGCGTCCCCGGGAGCAGCGGGTTCAGCCCCAGGGCTGCCCGCTGCGCTTGGGCAGAGCCGGCTGAGGAGCACGGCAGGGGAGGGTCCGGTGCTGCAGGCAGCCGCCAAACGCTGTCTGGCTCCGGCATCCAAACACTGGCTCCAGTATCCAAACGCTGGCTCCAGTATCCACCCCCATTTCTAAACCGCGCCACAGCCCTGAGGAATCCCTGGGTCAGAGCCACAGCACCCGAGGCTTCGCACAGCCCAGGCCGCACAAGGTCAGGCAAGGCTGCTATCACCCTAGAAAATGATGACCTGGGTTCTTTAGCAAAAATGTTTCTTCCTTTACAAAGGGCAACCCCCGGCCCAATGGATTAAACAAAACGTGTCAGCACTTTTCATCTGGAAAACTGTGAAACTGGACCTGTTGGCCAGTGAGCCTTGACTGGCCCCATTGTGCCATACCCCTCTTCATCCTCACCAGCCAGAACTGCATCAAGTTTAGGTTCTTATTTTTAGTGCAGGATCAATCCAGGTCATGTTGCATTGTACTGCCTTCTTACAAAATTTCTTTAATTTCTTTAAATATTTTAAAATCCCTGTCTAAATATGAATTCACTTAGAAGTATGACCCAGAAAGCACGTTTAAGTCTATCAGAAAACAAAGGTGAACACATGAAGCAATAATTCTTCAAATAATATTTGTTGTGTCTACATCACAAACCCACCCATGTGACTGTCCTTCCTGGCAGGTAATGTCAAACAGTACTGGCACAGACATTAATTCTTCTGATTTTTAGGCTGTGCCATAAATGTCTGGAAGTTACAGTTAGAAAAAGAAATGCTCTCAGTTCTCTGACCTAGAGAGCACACAGCCAAAATGCTCTGTCCAGTGCCTCTGGCTCCAGGTCAACACTCTTCTGCTCTGAGCTGCCAAAAGCAAGAGGTCAGGAAAGCAAATAGTTACCTACCAGAAAAGACAAGGACCAAAGCAGGTTGTTTTCCTCCCCCTTGCACACAGTGGTAACAGCCACCAAACACTGCATTTCCAACCTGAACGTGACCTATTTATTTGTGGCCCAGAGGTGGTTTTTAAGCTTTCACAGCTGCTGCTGAACATTAGACATCCCACACACGTATGTGACCTGGACCCCAACACTGATTAAAGATTTACCTAATGCTATTTATACACAAAACTTATGTTTCAGACACCAATCTGGAAACATAACTCAAAGGGCTTATGCCTCGTGTTACTCCATACTCCATGCTTTAAAACCAGATCATTCCCCCAAAATACCTCTCTTCAAGGGTTTCATCTCCTCATGACTCCTATAAGCCCTTCTGAAACCTGTGGCAGACAAATCACTGCCTCCTGCTATGTACTATTCACAAGCCTTCAGATTTCTCTCAAGCAGACAGTGCTCTGTGAAGGCAAGTAGAAGATTTATGTTAAATCCTACATATTTATAGAGGTCTAAAGACAGTGTTAAGCAAGTCAGTTGCATCCCACTCCTATGCATTTTCTGCACCCAGTGTAAAATCAGCTCAAGGTAACTGAAGTGCAGCCAAGAAACAAGTGCTGAGTACAATCTGTTGGAATGCCAAGTAAGGAAACAAGAACTTTGCAAGGCAAAGTTGTTTCTGACACATCCTGTGGACTCTCATGTTATTCAGAGGAAGCAAAGCCAGCCCTTTTTAAAATTTCAGCTTGCTGGGGTAGTGTTAACCTTTACAAAACCATCCAGAAGGAGCAGCAGCACCTGCAAGGTTTGCACTGGACTGTATCAAGCAGCTTCCAAGGTTCAAAGAAAGCAATAAAAGAAAATTACTCCAATTTGTAGGTCCTGTCCTCAGCTCCTGTATATTAATTGGCTTCAGCACCCTGTGAAACAAAACCTGTTACCTCAGAAGCAGGTTTGATAAAGAGGACTCCTGCATTTGAGGGAATGGAATAAACCCAATGAAGCTCTTTAACATGAAGCATCTGCAAGCGGCATTTATGTGGCTTGCATTTACCTTTTATGCAAGTAATGGAACATGCCAGACAGCTTTCCACAGTTTTCCAAGATGGAACATTGCTCATGGTGAGCAGCAGTATTTATGATGATATTAAATACCAAAGCCATCAGTAACAGTTTAAGTATCTTTTTTAATTTTCTTACAACCACTTAAAACTGTCATATAACACAAACTTTTGTACACTATTTACAGACAAAACAAGTAAAATATCCATCCAAAATATTTTTTAAAAAAATCCTCTGATTAAATTGTTACACCTGCTCAAACAACGGTGGGACTTAATAGGCATATTTCCTTGTGCATGTTTCTCTTCCATGTAGTACTTCAGTCTCACTGCATATATATATTTTCTTTTAAAAGTTAAAGAAAGATAAAACAATAAGCAGAAGGGACACAACACAATATGCATTTAAATCTTTGTTTAAGAACAAGCAGCTAATTAAAAAAGGCAAAATACAGGAAAAGTGCATCAGTTCCAATGAGTTAGTATAAGAAAGAGGCCCACAGGTGTGGAGCTGGCACCCTTTTGGGTAGAGTCTCCTAGAAGACCTCTGATTGTCTATAGAGATTATTTTAAATTTATTTTAAACAAATTATAATTACAAAAAAGAAATTAAAAAGGAGAGGAGAAACATGACACCTCCAGATTTTTTTTTTTTTTGCCATGAGGTTTCTTGGAAACTGGTGCTCAACAGCTTTCAGAATGGGCAAGAATTCCTTTGTGCCCAGAGCTCAGTGTTGACCCTGCGCTGTGAGCGAGCGTGCCCGAGCCCCAGGGCTGCTCCCCTTGGTCTGTGCCAGGCCAGGGGTCCCATTTTTTGTGCTAAGTCACTCAGACCCTCTGCCTTGGACTTTGTCAGCTCAAGACCTGCTCGCTTCCATGGCTTAAAGCTGAGCCAACCACTGCTGGCTGGGCACCTGAACACAGCAACTTTGCCTTCTCATCAAAAGTCCATTTGCATGCCTGGTGCATTGCAGAACAGATGCCACGCTGAGGAAGCTACAAATGACCATGGAGACAAAGTGTCACTAACCTTAGCTCATTTTTGTTGTGTTTCATACAGATTGGCATTTTGGTTTTACAACATTAAAACAGGCTTGTTGTGTCTGGTGCTCCCAAGTCCCATTGTAATCCCTCACCCAAACGGCTGCCTTTGAAAACAAGGCTGCATGCACGTTTGGGGAAGGGCGGCAGCACTCTGAAACAAGGGGTCAGCACACAATCCCTCCGAAGGGGAGCCTTCATCCTACATCTGAAGTCTCCTGACCAAGCCTATGTCTTTGTGCTTAGTTACTTTTAGGTAATCTGAGCTCACAGGAGGCAGTAACCAGGCTGACACTACGTGACAGGACTGGTTAAAGAGTAGCTTTGTACAGCATCATATTTTTGGCTTTCTGGTAAGGCTACTTCATCTAGTAACAACAGATTTGGTCCAAAGGTATCCAGTCTCCAATTTGAGCTTGATAGTTTTGAAGCCTGTTCTGTTACATTCAAAAATCTCACAAGCCACTGGGCTTTTTGCTAACGAAGTACCAAGGCTTTGTACTTTATACAGAAGAATGGAGTGCTCAGTCCAATCGACTGTAAATATATTTACACTTCTGTGGACCTAGCAGCTAAATACTCCTTCCCTCCTTTAAAGCATCACTGGAATAAAGAACAAACACTAGCAAATCCTAAAACAACAACAAAATACTGCTAGAAGTTGTGACAGAGAAAGCAATCTTAAAAACCACTCCCGAACTCTGTATGTACTGTTTCCATTAATCCCAGGAGAGACTGCAAACACTCCTGGAGTTCTGTACAACACAGAAATTAATCTGCACATTATTTCATTCCTCAAAGAGGAACTTTCAGAAATGTTGAGAGTTAGGAAAAAAGTAGTCTTCATTCACCAAGATCAGTGCTGTACCTCTCCTCTCCTGGAAGGACTACTTTGAGTTTGGGATGGACAAGCTGCTTGTGCTTTGGGGATAATTCTACCACATTCCACCTCCATGGCATTTTTGGAGGTCAAATACTTCTCTGTTATAGAATCCTTGAGTTGGTGCAGAAAGCACACAACAGTAACCCAGCAAAATCTTTCTGCCTAACAAGGCTAAGCTTAGCACAGCTGAAGTGGCACCACCAGGTTTCTAAAGCTATGATGTGCAAACCCAAGATTGCACAATGCACATGAAAATATGCCAAGCAAGAACACAAACCCTCAGTGGGTCAAGCCAAGGGTAAACTCCTGTTACCAACCACATAAACAGTACACAAGGCTCAGTGGAGAGTTCATTTTCTTGTACTGGAGACATTTGTAGGACACCAGTGCCTTTCTCCTGGACTCCAGGCTTTGTTGTACTGTCTGGTGAATGATGTACTAGAGGACAGCACAAATCCCTGAACCCTAAATTACTGCAGTCCCAGCAATTTCTGATGGTGAAACATTGCTATCACCCAAATCCAAGATTCAGCCACCAGATACACAAAATCCAGTTTTTAAGAAACAGAGCGACTAAAGCAGCGCGTGAGCTCATTTCAAGTCATATTGGAGTAAGATGAACAAGTAAGTGCAGTTTTGTCATCTGCCACGCATAGAGAAAGAGGAACTTGAAACAGAGTCAAGTAGAAACACCATCCATCAAGATAAAGCCCCAATTATCCCTTTTAAATCCAGCAATAAAACAGAGTGCATTTTTTTCCAGGAAACAGAGTGTACAGTACCCGTGTGCAGCATAAAAACATTTCACAAATAATGAAAACATCCCTTTTGAAAATCTCAACAAAAATAGATCCCATTGGGACCAGACTGTCAGTGCCTCCCAAAACAAGGCAGAAAAATCCAGCCTATAAAACATGCCAAAGGTGACCAGTAAGTATCCCACTAACGGCTGAAACTGCTGACTGCTTTATTTACTGAGAAAAGGAAGTATGACATTTGTATTTAAAACCGCAGGCACCACGTTAACAGGTCCACTAAATTACACTTTCAGCTCTGTTCTCTCCTGACAACTACTTAAAAAGACATCTATCTGTCTATGGGGAAAGGTGGAAGCAACATCTCTTGGCTATGCAGCTCAATTCTGCCAGGCATCAGAACAACAGAACTCTGAAATTCTACTGCACTGACCCCAAAGCATCATCTTCCAGCCCAGAAGTTCTCTACCAGTCAAATTTCTCAAGACAAGATGCTGACAGCAAAGCAGCAGTGTTTCTTTTAATATTTTTTCAAGCCTAATGGCTTATGACTGAGCTTGTCCTAAGGGACTGGAGTACAGGCAAATGATTTATGAAGAGCCAAAACATCCATTTATTGGCCACATATCTGGTGTAAGGAGGAAAAAGGGACACTTTGATTTCAGCTTAATTGTGTCTTCAGACTCTGCTTACAATGTGGGAGAAAAAATTGTCCTAGCTACACACTGCCCTCCCTCCGTCAGGAATATTCAGCTAATAAATAGCCTGACATTTACGTTTTGATTCTGGAATGAAAAAAAACCTGATTTTAACACTTGTGTGAAGAGTTTTGCCTTGACCAGGCAGTCATTCTAAGGGGCAAAAGCAACAAACCCCAGTTAGTGAGCTCTGCTTAGTCCCAGCAGTTTTCACTGGAGGTGGCTCCCCCTCAACACCACCGTGGCAGGTACAGTCACAGGCTGTGCCAACTCAGCTCAGCCTACAGACCACATCCTTGCTGAATCCTACAGCTCACAGCTTTGGAATGGCCAATCACACTGGGCCTAAGGGACACTTGACTCATTCCATCTGACCAGAGTAACCCCTGCTCATCAGAGCCCAGGAACTGCATCTTTCCTAAACCGATTCCTACAGTGAGCACCTTCCTAACTCAAATGCATTCGTAGGCCAGGGACTTCCTGCAAAGATGGATTTGAATAGGACATAAAGGACCAGGGCTGCACACATCCAGCTCCTGCCTGTGCTCCTCCAAACACTCTGAGAACAGGCAGAGTGAATGAATGCAAGCCAGCTGAAACTCGATGCTTATTTGATGCAGATCTTGAGCCTGATGCAAGTTTCCCCACACCTTTAATGGAAAGTAACGTAAGCCCTGTTACTCAAAGTGTAAAGCACAGGTCCACAGCAAGTGGCTGATTGGGTTTTATGACCCTGGAAAATTAAAATCAGCAGTTCATCCTACTGTGAGTCTACTGATGGAACTAAGATGTCCCACTGGTCCTTTTCCTTTTCTCTAATAAAAGCACACAAATCCCTTTCCAACCCACCACATTTTCACCAAGTCTGATCCTGAGCATCTGTGGATAGTTAAAAATACAAAGTCAAGCTCATAAGAGTTTCCAGAATGCAAACATTGGCAGAGCTATGTTGCAGTCCTCTCTTGATTGCAGTTTCCTTAGTGTATTCTCTAAAAAGATGTTCAGGTAGCAAAGCAAAAGTCTGCTGACAGGCTCTATGTACATGGCCCAATTGTTTGTTAGAAGAAAAAGGAGATAACTTCACACAATTTAAAAAAAAAAAAAAAAATCTGACAACCCAAATATAGAAAATGCAGAGGCACTTTCTCTTTCCTTCCTTATGTCCTACAGCCTGCCTGTAAGAGAAGTGCAAAATAATTAAGTTTTCTGACATCTGAAAAAAGGAAACATCCAGGTTATGCCTAGAGAAGTTTCAGCTAAAGCTTTGGAACAGAAGCTCTGTGTGCTGACATTGGTTTGCACTCTGGACATGCCCACAGAAGCAGGACTGCTGTGCAGCCACACACTACGTGTCCAGAAAGAGCAGTTCCCTCCCTTTTTAGTTCATCACTTCTACTGTTCAGGCTACAGAGGTAGTAAAAACAAAACCAAAACCAACGACAATGAAACAAACCAAAATGAACAAAAACAACTTCCAAAGGAACCACACTCTTGCTATACTGTACATTCAGAACCCTGTGGCCACATGGTTGTCCTAACAATGAACAAATTCATTAAAAATCTCAACATTAACACACGAATGTGCAAAGAACACATTCCAAAGTCAGTGCTGTGGTAAAGCAAGTGTTCATCCACAGGGAGGGAAGGGGATTCTGTGAAACATCAGGAACAGAAAGGTTATTTCTGGCAGCCTACATGCGAACGTAAACAGGATCCGTTTCTCCTTTTAAAGTTCCGTGCCAACAGAACTATTGAAATGTCATTTCCCACAAGAGGAGACTTTTCTGTAATCATTAAAAAATACATTAAAAAAAAGGGAACCATAGAGCAAGAGACTATTGTGTTCCCAAGCTGGCAGCTGGTAGAGTAGCCCCTGTGTTTGCATTGGCATTTTGCTCCAGATGTTGTCTTCCTTCTGTTGAAATAGAAAAATTGAGGCTGACACACACTTTCAGGTCACCAGGGCCTCGGTTTAAGTTCATTTGGCTTTACTTGCTAGAGAGGAAGGAGCATGTTTTTGTAGTTGTGCTTCAAAGGTCCACTTCAACTTGGCTGCTCCTCAGTTTGCAAACTGCTGGTAGAAGGCAAGTTTGACCCTCTCAATGTGATGGCAGAGTTTAATAGCTGGTCCAAGCTTCAAGTCCATGCACTCCTGAACAGTGGGCAGGGTCAGCAGCAGCAGTGCCTGGCCATCGATCTCCTGTCAGAAGACAAAAATTCCACAGTGACGTTGTTGTTATTCTCCCTGCTCCTTCAGCTTTGACTTGCTGTAATTTCAGATTTGTGACCGTTTGTGAATTAGATGTTTCTTTCATGCTCCCCCAGGCAGCTTAAAAATCTCTCTCACACACAACAAATTAACTCCTTTCTTAAAATGCCAGCTCAAATTCACTGGCTGAGGCACAGACTCTCAGGAGATCCTATCGTAAAAAGTTCAACCCAACGAAAGAAACCAAGGGAATTTCATGCAGAAAGTAATTTTAACAAACTGCTGCATCTTTCTATAGAAACAGAGGTTCTACAAGATGAAGTATATCTGGAACATCCACCACCACAAACCACCCTAACCATTAGTTCCAGTAGTAGAGTTTTAATGAATGCTGGTTTTTATGGCAAATTTTAACCAAGATGCAAAAACAGTGTTGACTCCTGTCATGGTCTGAGAAACCTGAAAAACTCTGTTCATTCCCTGAGCTCTCCTCTCCCAAACTGCTGCAGGTTGCACAAGTGTTTATTTCCTCAGAACCATATTAAAAATCTTTTTCTGACTCCTCAGAGGATAAGAAGCCAAGTGACAGATTTAACATTTAACAGACAGAAAATGATACCTGATCAAGGAAAATCCTTGCCAGTGGAGCACAGTCGGTGGATTTGAGGAATCGTACCACATCAGCCACGCTCCATTCCAGAGGGTTACTGTCCAGCTGCAGCTTTTCAGCAACTTCCATCTTTATGTCCTAGACAAGCCAAAAGAATTCCCAAAATATCACATCTGCTTAGTCTTTATTACAGTTCTATGATACAACCATAGTAAACACTGTGGATTTTAATTACTCTGTACAGTTTTCACAATGCCCTTCATAGGGTAACAGACAACACACGTATGGTGGTTTATACTCCCAAGATATTGGTGCTTGCCTAACAGGGAGAAATCCAGGACAGAAGTCTGTTTTCCAAGGTAATTCCAAGTTACCTTTGGCGAAGGAGGTTTATTTTCATCATCAGAAAAGGAAAAGGTCCTGAGCTTCCTTTTCCGCTTGTCTCGGTCCTGGGCCAGGGAATGAGACATCTCACTCTGGGTGGGAGATGATGACAGGGATTTCTTCTCTGACACCTCTGATTCTTCAAGCAATTCATCTTGGTGCTCTGAGGTGCTGTCCTCAGTCAGAGACTCTTCATCCACCTCATCCTGGTCATCCTCCTCTTCTGCCCCACTGCCCTGAAGAGTTGGGAAAAAAGAAAAAACCTTGTAACCCTGAAGTTACAAGGAACTAATGTTTGCTGTTTGAAATGAAGCAGTCAAAGGTCACATCCCAGATCCCTGAGCGCTGCTGGCAGTGTCCTACCTGGGGAGATCCAGCTGGAGTGTTATCCACGGACGTAGAAGAACGTTTTTTCTTATGAACAAAGAAATGTTTTCGCCTCTTCCTCCTTTTATTTGGTTTCTTCATGGCTACTTCCAGGTTGCTGTGGCCACCCGGGGGCCGACCTATCCGCTTGTTTTTCCGCTTTCCGTAATAGTGTGCTACCAGGACAGGAGAAAGGAGCACAGTGCTGAAATGCACCTTCAGTGTCACTAGTTATGTTTGCCCTTCATCAGGACTGGAAAACCAGTACAAGGGCATTTCCCAAGAGGAATCCCAACTCTGCAAAACTTCAAGATCAGTATGTCTGTATTTTCCTCTTCAATTTGGTTTAAGGAACAAGAATTACTGATCAATTTTTCTGTTTGCCCTGTAAAGATTTACTTCCTCCATCTCTGGGAAGCCCCCAAATGATCCTATTTTATACAACAATTATCAAAGATTTGGTCCAATTTAATGGTCCTTTTTATGATGATTTGTAGTTTTTAAACATGGCCTCAACGCACTGTTAGTTCTCACAGTGTCCAATGTTTAAAGCCAGTTTACAAAAACCCTAAAAACTAAGAAAGGAGCTTGAAGATGTTCCATTTTTTTTTTCCCCACAACAAATTGGTAAAAGCAATTATAATGCCACTTAAATTACAACATCAGTCAGCCCTTGTCCCAAAACTTGTTTAAAAAAGATATAAGCACACAACAGAAGTTAAGCCATGGGTCTACCACTTAATACAGAATTAATTTTTTCTCCCCTACACACAGGCACATGAATATTTTCTAGGCCTCTGTATGCAGTGCTTGATCTGCTCCTTCTGTAAAGCAAAGCAATGTATTTTGGATTTCCTCTGGAGTCAAAGCCAAAAGAAGCTAAAATATAACACTCCAAACTCCACCTTGGTATGGATCAGGGAACTACTCACTGTATTTTGTCTTTGTCAGGACAGAACAGTTCTCTGAACACTTATCCAGCACCATCTGAGGGCCAAAGAGGTTTGGACAGCATTCCAGCTTGATGCACGTTTTCCTGCAGAAATCTGCCACCCGATCTGCCGTCCTCACAACTTCCACGGTCGCACGGTAGCTCTTGCCTTTGTATCTAGCATTGAAAACATGGGCATAATTCAGGAATCTTCTAATTACCAGGATAAAAGGACTTCATTGAGGGGTGTACAAGAATTTTGAGAGAAAAAATTTGAGCAGTGATGAACTTTAAGGACAGCCAAGCCACGCAACAGGAGCTCCTGTCTCTTATGTCAGATCCCCACACACAGAAAAGCCATCGCAGAGGTGGCTGCAGTACCAAACCCAGCAACACTGCCCCATCAACAACTACAAAAATCATCTGAGAGGACTGTCCCAGAGTTCAGATATTTTGTTTTCTTTGTTCACAGATGGCTTGTTGTCTCTCTGCTTTTATGGGACTGCAGAAGTGCCCACTGTGACATGGAGAGTTGGTCCCTCAAACCAAGGCTGAGAGCACCCACTGAGCTCATCCTGTGGAGACAACGGGACCACTGCCACACTTCCAATCAGCTTTTGTCTAACTGCTGAACAATTCCCCAGGACAGTCACTTGCCATGACTCCAGGTACTGCTCCTGTTTGATTTAAATGAAGGTAAGATTTCTTTTTGTTCCTCAACCTTGCCATTACCCTGAAAGAGCTGCACTGTGCAAAATCTGCCAGAGCTGCCCAGCATTTCTGCTTTGTTCTCCCAGCACAGCTACAGGCGTGTGCTGATATCTACCAGAGACGTTTCAGGCCTGCAAGTACACAGTTAATGCCTTGAAAAAAAAAGCTGTATCATCATAGTCCAGATACCCCCAATGCCACTACCGTGGCAAAAGAAAGCAAACAGCAACTTCAGTGAGACTAAACAAATATTTTTTTTCTTTATTCCTCAGCTACACCTTCTATTTACACTGACCTTTGTCATCCTCCTATTGCCCAATTCAGAGCAATCCTTCAATATATGGAGAGATGTCTTTTTATACATGAAACTGATGCAACAAAAGAATTACTGACATGCTCAAAATTATGTAGGGAAGTGTGCAGCAGCACATTGGGAAAATCTAATCTCTAATATGCAAACACAGTGACCTAATTACAAAACCATCCCTAGACTAGAAAGGAATATCTGGACTTATCAAATATATGCAAATACGTTCACTGCTTTTTTCCTAGCTGTAAAAGTAATCTTGCAAAGAAGCTTCAACCCAAAAAGCTCAGCAGGAAAACTGGAAGTGCTTTAGGGTAGACTGGTGTAGAAAGACTTCCATGCCCGGCCATTTCAAAGCTTCTAACTTTATTTCTGAAGAATCTTTTTCCACTAAGAAATTTGTGTGGAAGTGCCTGAGAAGCTTCCTAAGGAGTACATGCTTCTGCTTTAAAACATTGACAATTATCTTCAGGTGAATTAAATTACCTTAAACCTCACCCACAGGTCTGTCAGTACAATGTTGTACCAGTACCACACCAGTCTCTAGCTGCTCACATGCCTGTAGCAGAGTACACTGCCATACTATGGAGCATTAAAATCACATGCACTGCACCAGAATTCATAAAGAAATTTATAAAGAATTTAACATTTAATGGCTGTTGGCATCTTGACATGCTCTAAGCGATTTTTCCTTCTCTGAAATGTAAGTTAAAGCACAGACTGCAGAGAACAGCTACTGGGACTGATTAGACAGGGGACAGGACAAGAATTTACTTGGCTTTTAGGGTCTCTCCATGGCCATGCCATGCAGCCTCTTCATCCAGCTGCAGCTCTCGCAGGACACGGCTGGGTTTGTAGGCAGCATTGATCAATAAAGTGAGAACCTACAGTGCGGGAAGGAAGAGCAGAAAACATGTGTAAGTTATTTGTACAAGAAATCTGCTCTAAAGTGCCAGGGCAGAATAGGAAATTACTCCTATTCATCCAAATTATCTAGCATCAAAGGCACTCATTCACAGCAGGATTACAGACACCTCCTGACAGTGCCAAAACGAACACTGAGAGCAGCAAACACTTTGGGCCTTCCCAGCCCTCAGAATTTGTCTGCAGTGTCATGAGTGTATCCAGCAATTTCCAAGTCATTGCCCTTGAATTACACATCACTAAATTAATGCCTGGGGCTGAGTTCTCCCAAACTTGCATAACCTTGGCTAAATCTGAGCGATTATCTTAAAGATTGTATGTCATGTGAAGATGTGCCAAAAAATGCTGCAGGATTTTGCTGCCTGCCAATCCTCTACTTACAACAAAATCGTAGTGCAGAATCCTAAGCTCTCATCTGTTTTGCTTCCATGAACCATGATAAGGTCTGTATTTTAATAAAATGATAATTTCTCAAGTACTGAAAAGTAACTTGGAAGTTGTGAATAACCTGAAGTTAGTGGGGGATAGAACAAAATGTGCACTCTAACTGTACTTTTTATGTTCACTATGTGCTCATTCCAAATCATTCCCAACTGGGTGCATCACAACCTTGACATTACACATTTGCAGTTTTATTGCTACTAAGGCAGCAGTCCAGAAATCAAAGAAAAGTATTAAATGTAATGCAAGTACCAAACTCTCCCTAGGATTCATACAGTGAGCAAGACTCACAACTGAAATAAATACACCTGAGCATATTGGCTGAACTTTCAGCAACACCCAGCACCTGCACAGCTGCAGGATTTGTGCACACTTTCTGCTTTCAGGCAATGAAGCAGAGCAAACCTTCAAGGTTAAACAAAGGTGCCACAGAATTTCACATTTGCTCTTCTGCAGTTCTTACATTAGAGTACTGAAACTGGCAGAAAGGATAGAGTACTTTTCTGCCTGCAAAAATGGACCTTTTTCAATAATCTGCTTGCTTCTTGACAACCAGTCTCTGGTTTTACAGCATGTCTGCCAGAAAGTCTTTCTTAAGGTCTCTCCCAGTTAAGATACCTGGTAGGGAAGGCAAAAATTCCAGGTATGTTGAGCCAATTCCTATATATAAAGTGATCATTTCATGACAGCTCACGTGTGCATATACAGTTAGTTATGCCTTGGGAAATCTCCAGCCTCTCAGGTCAGATAAGCACCTCGTGACCTTCTTTGAAATTTCAGAAAAATAATTATTGCATTAAAGTATCTGTAAATTTTCTGGGAAACACCTTCTGGAGAAGAAGCTCTTTGGCATTAAAGAATGGCCTCTTGCTCCCTCAATTACCTTAAGAAGCCAAACTGTAATTTCACCTGATCTATGCAAATTGTATCCAACTTATAAAACACAGAAAATTCTTTTCACTTCCCAGTCGCTGAACATAGTTTGCCATTTTGACTAAGAAAATCTGTATTTCCTCTGTTTTACCATCCACAGTGCAGACCATAAAGGAATTTTGGGATTATCTCCAGCTAAATTCTGTTAATTAAAATGGAAACCTTTATTACAGCTATAAAAAGATACTAACTCCTTTGATTGTGGTAATTACAGGTTATACTGTTTTAACAGAAAATAAGATTTAGCAGTAGAAGGCTGAGTGTTACTTATATAAATGAGAGCCTTTTACTCTTATCAGCCATTCATAAAACCACTCATGATTTATACTTTATTATGTGCAAAAACACACTCTTTACTCATCATCAGCTTCAATTTCTGAATTACCCATCTGTAAGAGAGAAATACTCTGGTGTTTCAGACACACTGCTATCTGCAGGCCCATCCAGCTCACCTCCTTCAGCACCAGAACACAGTTCCCAGGTCCCACGGACTGGGGAAGCTCTGCAATCCTGCCTTTGTTCAGGTAAGGCCCCGAGAAGCACCGGTGGTTGAAGTAGATCTTTGGGCAGCAGTACTTGCCGTTTTTAACCACTGAGAAGTGAGAAACGAGAAAACAAATGTTTAAATCACACACTGCAAGTGCCCCGGGAAAGAATCTCGCAGTACTTAACAGTTTGTCTGCTGTAAAAAAAGGAGGGGAAAAAGCCTTGAATGACAGGGATTTGAGGTAGTTTCTGTGTCACGTTTGCCATGGCAGCATTAGTTATTCCATGTTGCCAAAACAGTTTTCCTACTTCACACCCATGCTTGCAAACTGTCAAACTGCAGTAAATAAAGATGGTCATGTATCAAAAAAGAAACACTCCTTCCTGGCTAGTCTGCTGCTTCATGATATTACACCAGTGACAACAGCAAAGACAAAGACCATCCCAACTTTTTGGTAGCAGAAGCAATTATAGATAAATTTTCCAGTCAATTTTCTCTCCCCCAAACTTCTGCCACCAGAGAAACTGGCAGTTATTCTCCACTGTTTATCCTAAACTGCAGTATCACATTGTTTTGCATTGTTAGATTATTTTCCTTTGATTAGCCAACAAAAAGTGCAGCAACTGATAAACTGACCTTTGATGAAGTGACATCAAGCTCTCTAAACCTATTTAATGGTTCAGCATTGCTCAAAATGCAAGTACTAATATATATTGCAACACATTTATGTACAAAACCAATATTGTTTTACCCAGCAGTGTTGTAGTTTTTTCTTGATTGAGCAACACTATCACTTAAAGACCTTAAATTCAGCAATTGAAAACTGCCAGATAAATGAAGTCAAATTTACATTATGACTCTATTAAAAGCCAATTAAAATGCTAAACAAGCACACATCATTTTTATCACACTTGCTTTTGGTGAAGCTTCAGATGTGCACTTCACTGTACAGTAAACAGCAGAGGAGGCACTCTGTTGCCAAATGGATGGATCTGTGTGACTTTCACCAGCAGATGTACTTATTCATCACATTCCTTCTTGCAACAGTTTAGAAAATTATTAGATTTTGCCATCTGGCACACAAAGCAGTTTACTGTTTGAATTGCTTTTCTTTATCACCATGATGAAGTTAACATAAAAACCAGAGAGATCAGCTTCCCAAAGCCAGAATCCAACAACTCCAGACCACAGATACAGCACACCTGCTTCTCCCACATTATCAAACATAACAGGTGACAATAAAAAAGGTCACCTGCAAGGGTCACACCACACATTCAGCTCCACATATCCTCTGCTGGAGGGGCAATGTTCTGCTGTAAAAATCTGATTTCCAGGTTTAATGCATATATGAATTGCAGAACACAAGTAATTGCATGCTTTTGTTTGTTTCATTCATTTTTGAAGTTCGACAAATCATCAAGGGATGAAAATCCCCAAAACCTCTCCTCCTCTTCCCTCTCCTAACAGTGCTGAGCAGGTGAACTCATACAGGATTTTGCCTTTGTTAGCCTGACCTCTATGATCAATACCTGAGTCAGAAGAGTTCAGTTCCTGGTTCTTCAGTCCATCATGAACTGTCCTTGAAGACAAAATTCTGAAATGAAAAGAAGAAGATTGGGAAAACAGACAGATAGTAAAGACAGTCACCTCTCTGTTACTAAAACACCATTATATTTCTATTCCTCAGCTCCAGCCTTATTAATCTGCTTTCTACACCTCCCCTGTTTCACAGTAATAACATGCAGAAACTACCAACTTCCATTTGGAAAGGACTTCTGTCCTGTTACAGCCAGCAGCAATCCTTCCTTGCTTGAAGTCCATGGGCCACCATGGTGACAGACACCTCCCAAAGCTACCCACAGGAGTTTACATTCCCTGACTCCTTTTAACTTCACTTTTCATGGCACAAGGCAGTCCAGGCTCACCTTATGCATGCTGAAAAAGCTGGATTTTCAACAAAATACAACCAAAATGACTCCAGTGCTCTGGTAAAGATCTCAATTACAAAACATGGGAGAACAGTCTGCTCAGTATTTTAGGAGGAATGCAAATACTGGCAGGACTACTGACAGCTCTGGTGTTTGTAAAGCTGTAAGAGTCAATAAAGCCAACTGTGAGCATTCCATGGAGCACTTCTGAGCAGGCTAACAAGAATGAGTTCCACATGCATGACACAGAGTTTCTAGACTAATTGTAGATACTAGCAGAACTCTTCCTTTTGCCTACTTTGGGCCAAATTTAATCTGGGAAGGAATAATTACAAAGAAACAAATCCCAAGCTTTCTATCTCCTCCTACTGTAGTGCAAGAGGTCTTTTTGAACATCAGCAGAATCTACCAGCATTAACACAAATGGACTGTGGAATCTCTCAACCCTCAGTACAGCACATTTGCAAAGCTAAATCTCCCCTAACACAGCATATTTTCCAATTAAAAAAAAAAAAAAAAAGAAAAACACTCAAGCCAAACCCCAACAAAAAATAAAAGCAAAAAACCTGTTACTTACTGTTTCTCTGGTTGAACAACTGCAATTTTCTTCTGCTTGTTTACTGAAAGAAAAAAATAAACAACAAAATATAAGAGGCAAGCAAATGAAACATCCAATACAATACATATAGTGGACTCATTTAAGTTATACAGCAAAAAGGATCTATGTTCTCAGTCACTGCAGTGTCAGACAGCTGACCCAGCTGCACGAGAGGCACACTGGCCCAAGTAATTTGAAGAAAACCAAAAGGTTTACATCAACTTCCATTAAAAAGTCACTAAACCAAGCATGCATATGCCCAGTTCTCTAGGAAATCTCATCTTTTGTGCCTCTTTGTTTGCATCAGAGCCCCTAAACTACCTGTACTACCAGCCAAGAAGGAATGACAGACATGCTTTCTTATTCAGCACCCAAAGGTTATGTTGTTTGGCCCAACTGGCCACTTTACTGGCACAGTAACTGCAACACTTCAACGCAGAAATGGAACAAAATCAGCTGGTTACTTAAATACTTAAGATAATTGCTATGGAGGGAAACACTACTGCAACCAAGTCAGTCATCTAGGTGATGGGTCCACTTGCTAATTTTGGCTTTCACAATCAGGTAGTAAAATAAAACAAGGTAATGCAACATTATGCCTCTTTAGCAACTTCAGGCTTTAGCCCCAACAAAGTTCTGGATTTTTTTTCACATCATCTTTTATCTAAAAAAAAGCCCCCTTTCTTCCTTGTCTGTCCTTGGCAGTGCGAGCAGATTAGTTTCTCTTGCTTTGACATACAGAAAATGACAGCTCATTTCAATCTAAATTTTTTCTTCTCTTACTTAATAAACACTCAAGAAATTCTTCAGTTTCTCCAACCCCCATTTACCTTTAATAAACATGCCTCACCAAGCAGTTGAGAGAAGGCACTATCTTATTCTACTTACTAGTACAGTTAAAAAGGTAGGGTTTACTTTTCAGCACTTTGTCATTAAGGGATCATCACCACGTGGCCCATTGTGAAATCAGTCCCCTTGATTTTGACTCCAAAATGTGCACACACTCCATGCTGTTTTGTTGTGGCATTAACTTTACTGTGCACAAGTGCAAGTGTAAAGTCAGTATCAGGGTCAGACACATGGCAAGAACAGCTCAGACAGAAGTAAATGCAGAGCATGGAGGGTGTGTACATCCACAGATAGGATTTCTTTGTTATGGCCAATGGATTGTCCCTAAAGGCCCCTACGGCATTGCAGGGGCCTCAAGCCAACACTGTGGGGTTTGGAGTTGTTGTAGGGCTTCCAACTGGCCCCAACAGCCAGGGGGACAGTTGTGCAACACACAGATTCTCTGTGCATGATGAATGTTTCCAAATTCAGCCATGCCAGCAATAACTCTGCAGCGATCTGCTCTGGCAGGTCTCACCAGCTCTATCAACCCACCACTGCAAACAGAAGAGAACTGGTACCTATTGCTTTGCGAGGAGGCCTGAGCTGATATCCATTCGTCTCACACCAACCCACTGGAAATATATTCATTGATTCCACACTCACTATACACTCAGGGACGGGTTTCTTGGAGCCTGTTCAGTTTAAAAAAGGAAAAAATTGAAACAAGTCATAAACCCCCTCATTTGGTTACCACCCGCTGTACGTTTGTTAGTGAAGCTGCTTTTACTTATGGTGCATCAGGAACACAATAACAATCATTTATTCATCCCCTTTTACTGACCAGATTCTTTCCTGACCTCATTTACTTCCTCCTAAAGGCTGGAGATGGGAATTTTCCTTCCGCAGTGTAGCAGAGATGCACAGTGCATAGTAAGTGCATGCTGATGTACTTCCAATCAAGAAATGGGATTATAATGGAGAACAGCTGACACAGGCTTACTCCATCTTAATGAAGAACCTCTGTAAAACTTTCCTTCCCAGGTCTGGCCAAAGCTTGCTCAGAATGCAAGTCACTCATGTGTGAAACTGTCACAAGGCCTCTGCTTTCCACACAGCTCCTCTCAGCACTTTGAATGGTGCATGAGCCCAGCACTGACACTGCAATGCACAAATGCCATTTCTGGCTTAAATAAGCAGTGCCAGCCAAGGCAAACTGGAAACACACAATGCAAGTGGGTTTTGACTGTGATTTCACTGAGGAAATTGTGACTTGCTGCCCATACTCTGCACACAGTGAGTTTGCTCCAGATGCTCCTCAGGATTGGGGATGGCACTACAGCAGAACCAAAGAGAGCACGCCTCTCTTCCCCCAAACCAAGCTCACCCTCCAGCTGAAGCCAGAGGTAAGAATCTTTCAACTTGGTGACTGTAGCAATGCAAACTTCTTCAGGATCAACTGGGTTCACAGCCTCGAGTTTCATGTTCTCTTTAAATCCATGGTCAGAAGTTAACTAGGAAAAAGCCAGAATACTTCAGTAAGACACCAGCTGTGTATCCAGGATAGGATATGAATATCTATGAGCAACACATAAAACCTTCAGTGTTTGAATAATACAGAAAGATACTCAACACAGAGCAGATTTCAGATAATTAGCACACTGAATACAAGTAAGATATATTAGGACCTACAAAGAATTCAAGTTAAAAAAGGCTCTACAGACAGACCTAGCAAAGAACGTATTTGTCTTCAAAAAATAAGGATGCTGAGGCTCACTGAAGGGATTAAGTGCATTCTCAACAAACAGAAATTCTCTGCTGCTTGCCACCTGAGTGATAAGTCTGACAAATAGTCTGACCAGGTTCTCTATTCTATCATGTTAACTTGGAAATCCACTTTATGTATGCAAATAACATTCCTGCCTCATCTGAGTTCTGGTGGGCAGAATAAGAAGCTTTCTTTTCATTTTACATTTTTTGGATAAGTAGGGTCTTACTTTATTCACCAATATAGTTGGCAGTTATATACTAAAAAAAAAAAAAAAAATCCCTAAAACATAAGAATAGGAATTTATCCAGCTCTGGAGCTCCTGAATTAAAGATAAGAAGTACCAGCCAGACAGAGGACTCTTCTTCCCAGAGCCACTCTGCAATGTAATTACAGGATCAATACATTATGAATTCTGGAACTAGTCTACAGTGATCAACTCATCTCAGAAAAGGGATAATAAATTCAATGACCTGTTCTAAGATGCCACAGTTTACAAGACAGAACAAGGGCAACAAGAATTCATAGCCAGCAACACTCTCTTCAAAAACTGGTAATTATTCATTTTAATTTCTCCCTCTAAGCACTGCAATAGCCCAAGTATGGTAAATGGAACTGGAAGGCAGGTGTTAATAGTACCCTTTTCTGCTTGACAAGGTATTGTGCTTTGGGGGACAGCAATACTGTCACTGAACCAACAAAAGCCCAAAATCTTGCAAGTCCTTCAGGCACTGGTTAATGTAAAATGATTATTTGGTACTAATTTAAGATGACCTCATATCGATTAATACAATGGAATTAATTTTTCAAGCTGAAAGGATGGAAGATTGAAAGAGTACCCTAAGTAAATGAAAATAAGGTCTATTTAAAGTCCCTGTTCCCACAGTTACAGGAATGCCAACGACTGATGCTGTTCTATGTCTCTTCCACAGACTCTTACACATCTCAATTTCACAAAACAAACATTTTTTTCCAGTCTGCTTTATCACAACTGAAACATTTGGTCCACTGCTTCCTTATCTAGGAAGCTGGCATGCAGCTACTTCAGTTCACACTCATTTATACTGTTATCTCTTCTGCTTCATGAGTTACCACAGGTAAGGTGTTAAGGTATTCAAATGTGTTCAGAGGAGGGTAACAAAGCTGGTGAAAGGGCTGAAGGAATGCCCTGTGAAGAGCAGCTCAGGACTCTGGGTTTATCCAGTTGGAGAAAAGGAGGATGAGGAAAGACCTCACTGCTCCCTGCAGCTTCCAGAGGAGGGGAAGTGGAGAGGGAGGAGCTGATCTCCAGTGACAGGACCTGTGGGAATGGCTCCAAACCGTGTCAGGGCAGGTTCAGACCTGGCACTGCACAGCATTTCCTTACTGAGAGGGTGGTCAAACACTGGAACAGGCTTCCCAGAGAGGTGCTCAAAGCTCCATCCCTGTCAGTGCTTGGACAACACCCTTAACACCACGCTTCCTTTTGGTCAGCCCTGAAGAGGCTCAGACATTGGACTGGATAATTGATCACTGCAGGTTCCTTCCAACTGAAACATTCTATTTGACTTGGAAAGGAGACTAAAGTAAAAAACATGCAAAAGGTTCTTCTCAGTACCACTCAGGCAGCAGGGGTTTTCCTGCAGAAGCTTACCGAAGGGAAGCAGCTCTGGGGAGCCGCCTCAGCACCGCACTGTTTGAGGTAGTCAGCCCAGTCAAAGTCCTGCCCAGGGTAACCTAGGAGAGCAAAGAGCCCAGGGTTAGAGTTTAACAGCTGAGACTCATTTCAAACCCACCTGATACTGAGCACTGAGATCTGTTTGGGTCACTCAGGTTTGTGAGCTGACTTAGGGCTTCAGGGAGCCATGTGAGGTGAGACCTCTCCAACCTGAATCATGCACATGCCAAGCAGACAAGGGCAGCAGCTGAAACACGGGAAAGCAGTTTCACCCTTTTCACAGAGTACAGATGAAATTCAGGAAGAATTTCTGCAACTGCTGCTGTGTCAGCTCTGAAACGATTTTTTAAAAACAGAGCACTCAAAATGTGCACAATATCAACATGCTACTCTCTCAAAGACATGTTAAATACTAAGTCATTAAAGAGAGCAGCTAGATGTGCCAAGAGCCTCATCAAGTTTGATAACAGATGTAGATCTGCACATGTTTGAAGGGAAGTGTCTTAACAAGGAGTCCATCAGGAGACAGAGCATCCCTTCAAGAAAAATTATATTCTTCTTGGGGGAAATACAGGGTTTCCCTGTGATCTAACAAAAACCACATAACTGAAGGAAAAGGGGCACAGAAGTGTGCTGCCATGTCAGTTTGAGGCTGGCAGTAAATTAGCAAGGACAAAAGTGCTGCACTTATTCCACTCTCCTTAAAGGGAAACCTGTGACAACAGTTTAAGAAATCAAAATTTTAAACTCAGTCTAAGAATATAGCATTAACATGACAATCTAAAATTGTAGAGCGCCATAAAGTTTCCCCCAAGCCTCCTTTGCTCCAGGCTGAGCCCCCACAGTTCCTTCAGCTGCTCCTCACAGGACTTGTGCTCCAGACCCTTCCCCAGCTCCATTCTCCTCTCTGGACATGCTCCAGCCCCTCAATGTCTGTCTTGTAGTGAGAGGCCCAAAACTGAAGTCAGGGTTTGAGAAGTGACCTCACCAACCTAAATTATTCTGTGACTCTTCTCCTCAGAAAGGGCTGAACCACAGGAAGACCTAATTATTCATTGTTCTCACTTTTACCAGTGCCAGTAGGGCTCTTGCGACCTCACACAATTCAGAATGCCCACCATGTCCAGGGGGATGAGAACACAAAATTT
>VZRS01013098.1:310-58541 GCA_013398055.1 Ifrita kowaldi | reverse complement strand
TCTATGTCTCTTCCACAGACTCTTACACATCTCAATTTCACAAAACAAACATTTTTTTCCAGTCTGCTTTATCACAACTGAAACATTTGGTCCACTGCTTCCTTATCTAGGAAGCTGGCATGCAGCTACTTCAGTTCACACTCATTTATACTGTTATCTCTTCTGCTTCATGAGTTACCACAGGTAAGGTGTTAAGGTATTCAAATGTGTTCAGAGGAGGGTAACAAAGCTGGTGAAAGGGCTGAAGGAATGCCCTGTGAAGAGCAGCTCAGGACTCTGGGTTTATCCAGTTGGAGAAAAGGAGGATGAGGAAAGACCTCACTGCTCCCTGCAGCTTCCAGAGGAGGGGAAGTGGAGAGGGAGGAGCTGATCTCCAGTGACAGGACCTGTGGGAATGGCTCCAAACCGTGTCAGGGCAGGTTCAGACCTGGCACTGCACAGCATTTCCTTACTGAGAGGGTGGTCAAACACTGGAACAGGCTTCCCAGAGAGGTGCTCAAAGCTCCATCCCTGTCAGTGCTTGGACAACACCCTTAACACCACGCTTCCTTTTGGTCAGCCCTGAAGAGGCTCAGACATTGGACTGGATAATTGATCACTGCAGGTTCCTTCCAACTGAAACATTCTATTTGACTTGGAAAGGAGACTAAAGTAAAAAACATGCAAAAGGTTCTTCTCAGTACCACTCAGGCAGCAGGGGTTTTCCTGCAGAAGCTTACCGAAGGGAAGCAGCTCTGGGGAGCCGCCTCAGCACCGCACTGTTTGAGGTAGTCAGCCCAGTCAAAGTCCTGCCCAGGGTAACCTAGGAGAGCAAAGAGCCCAGGGTTAGAGTTTAACAGCTGAGACTCATTTCAAACCCACCTGATACTGAGCACTGAGATCTGTTTGGGTCACTCAGGTTTGTGAGCTGACTTAGGGCTTCAGGGAGCCATGTGAGGTGAGACCTCTCCAACCTGAATCATGCACATGCCAAGCAGACAAGGGCAGCAGCTGAAACACGGGAAAGCAGTTTCACCCTTTTCACAGAGTACAGATGAAATTCAGGAAGAATTTCTGCAACTGCTGCTGTGTCAGCTCTGAAACGATTTTTTAAAAACAGAGCACTCAAAATGTGCACAATATCAACATGCTACTCTCTCAAAGACATGTTAAATACTAAGTCATTAAAGAGAGCAGCTAGATGTGCCAAGAGCCTCATCAAGTTTGATAACAGATGTAGATCTGCACATGTTTGAAGGGAAGTGTCTTAACAAGGAGTCCATCAGGAGACAGAGCATCCCTTCAAGAAAAATTATATTCTTCTTGGGGGAAATACAGGGTTTCCCTGTGATCTAACAAAAACCACATAACTGAAGGAAAAGGGGCACAGAAGTGTGCTGCCATGTCAGTTTGAGGCTGGCAGTAAATTAGCAAGGACAAAAGTGCTGCACTTATTCCACTCTCCTTAAAGGGAAACCTGTGACAACAGTTTAAGAAATCAAAATTTTAAACTCAGTCTAAGAATATAGCATTAACATGACAATCTAAAATTGTAGAGCGCCATAAAGTTTCCCCCAANGTCTTAACAAGGAGTCCATCAGGAGACAGAGCATCCCTTCAAGAAAAATTATATTCTTCTTGGGGGAAATACTCACAGGGTTTCCCTGTGATCTAACAAAAACCACATAACTGAAGGAAAAGGGGCACAGAAGTGTGCTGCCATGTCAGTTTGAGGCTGGCAGTAAATTAGCAAGGACAAAAGTGCTGCACTTATTCCACTCTCCTTAAAGGGAAACCTGTGACAACAGTTTAAGAAATCAAAATTTTAAACTCAGTCTAAGAATATAGCATTAACATGACAATCTAAAATTGTAGAGCGCCATAAAGTTTCCCCCAAGCCTCCTTTTCTCCAGGCTGAGCCCCCACAGTTCCCTCAGCTGCTCCTCACAGGACTTGTGCTCCAGACCCTTCCCCAGCTCCATTCTCCTCTCTGGACATGCTCCAGCCCCTCAATGTCTGTCTTGTAGTGAGAGGCCCAAAACTGAAGTCAGGGTTTGAGAAGTGACCTCACCAACCTAAATTATTCTGTGACTCTTCTCCTCAGAAAGGGCTGAACCACAGGAAGACCTAATTATTCATTGTTCTCACTTTTACCAGTGCCAGTAGGGCTCTTGCGACCTCACACAATTCAGAATGCCCACCATGTCCAGGGGGATGAGAACACAAAATTTTTGTCAGCTCCAGTAATAAGCCTTTAAAGTGAGATTTCACTTTTCACATGCAAAATTCTAGGATATGCTGGCCAGGCAGAGCCCCTTTTCACACCTTATCCAAGGAAAGGCAGGAGACAAACATCCTACAGTCTCTACTCCTCTGATATAAGGAGCAGATAAAACAAAACATTCTGAATTGTGAGGTGGCGAATAAGAGAACAGAGGCCCAGGTTTTACATTACCATTGACATTTTCAGCTTGAGAAAATGAATAAATATTTTAGCAGTGCAGGAATACTACCCTATTCCCTTATGTCCTGAAGCAATGTTGCAGCAATCTGCAACAGTGCCTGATAGGTCCTTGGTAAAAAAAATAGTTCATTAACTTCTGAGTGATAAGATAGCCTAAAAATATTATAAAATACTGGATAACAATGTTCCATTCTAACCAGAAGCAAAAATCAAATGCAAAGACTACTGGCTTCTGATATCATGTTAATTAAGGCTGAAATCAACATATCTTTCAGCCCTGGAACACTCACTCCATTCCTTTCGGTGTTCAGGTTTTTATGCATGACCAGCATCTCTCACCTTCCCAAACCCAGGCTCGTACCTGGGAAACTTCAGCTCCCCTAACTCAAACCTCCTGATTTTCACGACTGGATCTTTCTTGTGCTGCTTTGTGCAGTTGTTTTGCCCAAGGGTTGTCCTGAGCACAGGGGGGAGCAGGAGGAAGCTGCACAGACGTACCTGGGGGGGGGCTGAGGTGCAGCCCGTTCTTCAGGCTCCACTGCACCGGGAAAATGCCGGCGCTGTTGAGGTGACAAATGTAGCGCTGGCTGCTCGCACGCTCGGGTCGCAAGTCATCGATTTCTATCATGAAATATTTGTCATTGTACACCTGGAGTCAGCCAAAAGAGAACCACAGGCTCTTATGAGAGGCACAGTCTGGTCCACTGCTCCCTCTCCCCCATTTTGATAACTTTATTAAAAAGCAACACTGCCTGATGGAAATCCTTTACCTTGAAATACTGTGAGGTTACAGAAAAATAAAATTAAAAGAATCTCTTGGATTCATAAATCAGCGGACTCATCTGCATTAACCAGAAATCTAACAAATACAAATAATAAAACTTAATGTCTGAGCACTTAAAAGATAAGGTGATCAAGTGCTTTAGGGAATTTTCTCATGAAAAATGCACAGAAATTAACATTTGTGGTCTGCCTACTACTCTATAACTATAAACTGCTTATTTCAACAAGGCTGAACTGTGCCCCAGGATGGACTGTCACGAGTAAACCCACTACACTCCTGAAGTAAATAGAAGCAGGACAAGCAAATAGCAAGAAAAGTAACACCTGATCATGTTGGAGAGTTCTCATTTCAACTTTGAAACCCCTTGCTTGGAAATAAGGCTGTCTAAATGTCATATGTACACAATAATGATGCAACCTTTGCAAAATCAAAACCCCAAAAACCTATCTTCAGATGGATACTCAGATTAGGAGGGATCATTTCCAATTTTAAAAATCTGGGTTTGACAATTTTAGTCATTTGATTTTTTGAACTTGTATCTTTATGGAACTTTTCCCCTCCATTCAAATGCAATGGCTTCACCATCAGCACATGTTTTATCAGGCAGCCTGTCCCCTGAGGGAGACACACAAAATACTTGAAAATTAACGCAAGATTTTAAGATAAGCAGTTCGTGAGAATTCCCTGAGCATCTAAGCACAGCAGTAGAACTGAACCTTAGCAGGAATAGTTTAAGAACCCTGGTACCTTGAGAACTGTAGCAGGACAGATAACAAATGGAGCCATGGGGTCCACAGCTTCCAGCTTCATGCCTTCAGAGAACGAATGCACTCCAATCACAGGTTTATCCTGAAAAATGATGTGCTGCTGTGATTACCTGCCCTCCTCCATCAAAAAAGAGATGTACCTCACATAAATCAGCTGAAGAGGATAAGTTTTTAAAGAGTTTTTATTAGTTCATTCCAAGAAATCAGCATGTCTGAGTACCAGCAACTTTTCTAAAAGGAAGGCCAACAATGTCCCCCGAGACTGACAGTTTTTGATGAGTTTTAGGAAACTGAGTCCCTGTGTCCTCTGACATTCTCCATACAGAAGCAAGATTTGATAATACAGAGTGGTCTTGTAAGTCAATAGAAGTGTTTTGAGGTTTTTCCCTGTAACCTTTAGCACTCATCATGAACTACACTAAATGAGAACCATACAGGTCTCCATTTCCAGTCTAGCAAAACCCTACAGAACAGGGCTCCTGCTCCACAATTACCTATATCCTGCTCTGTGCATGACCCAACACATTCAAGAGCAACAGCATCTCTGCTTCTATTCATGGGTCCAAACAAAGCTGAGAAAAATGAACTAAGAACCTGAAGGACTAAAACATGTGAACTCTGACAACTAAGGACTCACATAACTGTGATGGGTACATTGTCTAACTTACCAAGAATTGATACCAGCATGATTATTTTTTATTATAATTACATTTTTTAACTAGAGTGAGAAAGGAAGTAAATTTTTAAAACCAACAAAACAAAACAGGGAAAGAATTTTGGGTGGCTGACTTCCCTGAATAATTTCTCAGGAAAATAGCATTTTCATGGTATCATCCACAGCATCAAACTACCTTAAAAAGATCTGTAGGAACAGATGACTCCTCCTCCTCCTCTTTCACCTTCTTCAGGATCTCTTGCCAATCTGCTTCGCTCCTCAAGGATCTAATGGCTTGAGGAAAAAGAGAGGGAAAGAGTGAATAGTCATTTTTCTTCCTCTTTTCCCTCAGAACACAAAACAATAAAGTTTGATTTGTGCCACTCACTCCAACTGCCAAATTTTTTATCCTAAAGTTTCCCCTCATAAGGAAACACGTTACATCACTAGCTCATAAGCCATCCCTTTGTGTTCCTGCCACTTTCTGCCCCACTCCTCTGATGACCTGCTCCGACATGGACATGCCTGAAAGGTATGTCCACCCATCCCAGCCTCTGCCTCCACTTCCATGCACGTGTTCCTTCTTTTAAGGGACATTTTCATATCTTTGAACAGTATCTAAATTAGTCCAGTAAGCTTGAAGGGTCTCAACTGCAGAATCTCCTTCTGAGCAGTACTCCAAAACCGTAAGACTTTTTCCACCCCAGGAATACAAACCTACCAAAAATAACCAAATAACGAAGGCAATCCCTTCCCCACTTCTTTCCTTTGCACAAACAGGTGGAAAGTTTTGACAGGCAAAAATCACTTAGCAGCTTTTGAACCAGTGGGTGGAAAGTCTTGTAGGACTATTTGTACCTTCACCTGCATTTCATTAGGTACAGGACTTGTCAGATCACACTGATTATGCGACCACCACGTGCACCCAGAAGGCAAATTCAGAGCACAAAAGCAGCAGCCTCTACCCTCTGATCACCACATACAAGATCTGTGTTTTCAAGTACCTGAAGGTGGTTGCAGGCTGTATCCATGCTGAGCTGCCCAACCCACTGGGTGAAGGAAAGGGTCCAAGTAGAACAGCCACTGGTCAAATTTGTCTGAATCCCCCAGGCCTTCATATCGCAGCTTGAGCCTCCCACCAACATTTTCCACCACGGTGACTATCCAGGCTTCCAGGGAATCCCGGATGTTCTGCAGTTCCAGTCGGGAGCCAGGTGCAATGAGATCCAATGGATTTTTCCCTCTGTGAAGCTACAGAAAGAATACAAATTATTCTGTACAACAAAACAAATGGCATACTTCCACCTCCTTACACACATCCTGTCTGCATAAATAAAGTATGAACACAGAAGCACAGAAACCCATGTCCCTTCCTAACACAAGTCAGAAGTGACAATGTTCAGAATCGCTGGTGTTTGTGTCAGAGCTTCTGCACTGCCTCTAGACACACATCTCACTTAAGTCCTCATTATCATTTTCAGAGACATTATCATTTATATATTCTAGGTTTGAAGGAAACATGAATAACCTCTTTCTAAAACTGAGTCATCCAGCATACAAAGATGACTAGACAGAAACATACAGACAGAAATGTTAGCTGTAATGAAGATGTCAAAGGCACTTTCCAAAAACCATTATGTTCTGTACTTTACAACCAGAGACTGATATGAGGTGCAAATATTGTTTTAAGTGCAGAGGAGGGGATAAAAATTTGGTTCATCACTAGCAAAAATGTAATATTTAAGTGAAACAATAACGTGCCTGTTAGTAAAAAATGCCAAAACAAAACAATGCAAAGTGAAAGGAGTCAATTGAGAAAGGAGACAACACGAAAGCCAGATAAATAAAGCATTATTTTCTTAGAGCTGTATGGAGAAGGAGCAGAATAGGAGGAAGACTGAAACCTTAGGGAGTTGAAAAAGGTCTTTCTTTCGACGGGATTAATGAACAACCCAAACCTGCAGCAACAGATATGTTGCAGGACAACACTATAAAAATTAAATACTGTAAATAGGAAACACTAGAGAGTGGACCTCTAAGGTCAACAGCATGTTACAATGCTCCCTAAACTTAAAAAGGGAATTGAACTGACAATCCAAATAAGGGTTCCCTTAATGATGAAGGGCAAAGCCAACACAAAATCCAGTATGCAGCCCCTCGCAGCACTTACCCCCTCCAGCAGGTTAGCAGGAGCACTGCATGCCCCCTTCAGCACCCGCTGAAGGAACTCTTCCTGGTCAGGTATCTTGTCCTTGATACCTAAGCAAAGAGTGAAAAAGAAAGACTCTGATTTTTCCTGCCAGATTCTTCAGACACAAGATGTTACCACACCCTTGTGCTGCCTAATTCACGAGAATCTGCCACGCACCTTAAGAACTTCAAACAAACAAACAAACAAACAAAAAAAAATTAAAGGAAATGTCAAAGCAGTAGATGTTGGTGGGTGATGATTAAGATAACCACAAGCCTCTCCCATGGGATTTCAGGAAAACACAGCAGAAAACCTCACCTTGTCCCCAGCAACAGCACCTGCACACCACAGCAGCTATGCAGGCTGCCTGCCCGGCTAACACAGGACAACAGCACCCTTTGGTGCACCCTCTTTCTGCACACAGAGCTGGTACCTTCAGGCACTTTGAGAATCTTCTTGTTCTGCTGACACCAGCCGATGGGGTGCAGATCAGCTGTCAGGATGTCACACCAGAAGTCGGCCTTGCGGTCCTCGCCGTAGCCGTCGTAGCGCAGCAGCAGCAGCTGCCCGCATGTGGTGATGATGGTGGCAACCCAGTAGGTGTTCTGGTCAGATTTGACAGCGACTTCCAGCTTCATACCAGGGGCAAAACCATTCTGCAAACTTGTATCCACCTGAAGAGGAAGAAGATCATCACCTCTGAGCACGTCTCAGAAAGTTTGCTGAATACCAGGGGGAACAATTTAGACAAGTTCATTAGCAAAAAAACTCAAGCCAAATGCCATCCAGTCTCTTCAGAGAAACAGCTTTATCACATCATGGGACCCAAACTGGAATGCACACAGAATCATCATTAATGAAATCTTCTTTGCATTTCAGAGTATCTTAAGCTTAAAGCAATACCGTGCCATTCATCTTTCTGCCCTTAACAATACCTTCCCCCATCACTGAAAGGCTTTCCCACTCACAGCTGGGCTGTCAACCTGAGCAAAACTAAAGGCCAAACTCTGCACCACAACTTTGACTTGTTGTGTTAAACTGTGTCATTCAAGGTCTTTGGACAAAAAGCCCATTTAAAGTACATACACATGCCTTAGGTAGCAGCATCTGTCTCTTCTACCATGCTCATCTAAGAAGTCACAAACCTGCACAAACTCCAGAATAAGGATTTTTAACCTCTCTAAAATTAATTTAACCTCTCTAATTTAAAATTAAATTAACCTCTCTAATTAATCCAAGAACCTAAATAATTCTGTAAGCAGCACTGTTACATAAACTGCATGGAACATAACCAGTCTGTGTTCTTCAAGCTTTGACAACAATAAAGCACCAAACACTGGGAGTGCTCTGTGAGTATGTGGGTGTGCTGTGTGCAGGTGACCAGTCTGACTGCACAGGACTCAGACACTCAAATGGGAGATTTAAAAGAGAAAGCAAACCTTAAGTTTCTCATATCCCTAACTTCTCCTAACTCAAACAATCCCAAAAGGGCAGATGGACCCTGTTCTGATCTATGCTTAATTCCAGGGCATCGATCCTAATTAAAACTCTGACATGTCAATTCCCCATTCTCAGTTGACTGTAACTGGTGTTTTCTTTCTTTTTTAAGAGATCCCAAGTTCCATTTCGTCTTTGAATCAACTACAAGAAAGGCTTTCAGTATGATGCAGATGAAGCAGATATTTTCTGGGGTATTTATTCCCAGTTCTGTGCTGACAGTTCAGTAACTGCCATAGCTATTATAGTCTCATCAGCCAGCACATACTGGCTTGCTAAAAATAAAACTAAGAGAACTACACCAGAAAGAAAAGCATATGCCTGTGTTGACTGTTCATATCCTTCAGGTTAATACCCTTCACTTAGAGAAATCTCTTCTTAAAAACATTATCAGCAGGACCCAATACCTGCAGGCATTTTGAAGTGGTATTATAAAGGGTGTCTCTTAAAAAAGACAGTTGTCTTGCTGAAGAGATATTCCCAAAAAATTCATGCTCTAATTCCGGAGAGGAAAGCCTCAAGCTCAACGCAGAGTTTGAAGAATTGGGAAATCTGTGCAACTCCCCATACCCAACCTTTCAACAAAACAGCCTCACGGCAGGGAGAATGGCGTTCAGCAAAACCCAGAGCAGCAGCAGGAGCGGTTCCAGGTGCCTTTCCCAGCCTCTCCCGGCCGCTTCCCGGGAGCACCGCGCAGCCCGAGCCGCTGCCCGCGCCCTCTCCCGGCAGCGCCGCGGGGCCGGTGCCAGCGCAGCGAGCTGCGGGCTTCTCCCGGCGGGCTCCCCGGCCGGCAGGGGCGGGCGGNGGGAACAATTTAGACAAGTTCATTAGCAAAAAAACTCAAGCCAAATGCCATCCAGTCTCTTCAGAGAAACAGCTTTATCACATCATGGGACCCAAACTGGAATGCACACAGAATCATCATTAATGAAATCTTCTTTGCATTTCAGAGTATCTTAAGCTTAAAGCAATACCGTGCCATTCATCTTTCTGCCCTTAACAATACCTTCCCCCATCACTGAAAGGCTTTCCCACTCACAGCTGGGCTGTCAACCTGAGCAAAACTAAAGGCCAAACTCTGCACCACAACTTTGACTTGTTGTGTTAAACTGTGTCATTCAAGGTCTTTGGACAAAAAGCCCATTTAAAGTACATACACATGCCTTAGGTAGCAGCATCTGTCTCTTCTACCATGCTCATCTAAGAAGTCACAAACCTGCACAAACTCCAGAATAAGGATTTTTAACCTCTCTAAAATTAATTTAACCTCTCTAATTTAAAATTAAATTAACCTCTCTAATTAATCCAAGAACCTAAATAATTCTGTAAGCAGCACTGTTACATAAACTGCATGGAACATAACCAGTCTGTGTTCTTCAAGCTTTGACAACAATAAAGCACCAAACACTGGGAGTGCTCTGTGAGTATGTGGGTGTGCTGTGTGCAGGTGACCAGTCTGACTGCACAGGACTCAGACACTCAAATGGGAGATTTAAAAGAGAAAGCAAACCTTAAGTTTCTCATATCCCTAACTTCTCCTAACTCAAACAATCCCAAAAGAGCAGATGGACCCTGTTCTGATCTATGCTTAATTCCAGGGCATCGATCCTAATTAAAACTCTGACATGTCAATTCCCCATTCTCAGTTGACTGTAACTGGTGTTTTCTTTCTTTTTTAAGAGATCCCAAGTTCCATTTCCTCTTTGAATCAACTACAAGAAAGGCTTTCAGTATGATGCAGATGAAGCAGATATTTTCTGGGGTATTTATTCCCAGTTCTGTGCTGACAGTTCAGTAACTGCCATAGCTATTATAGTCTCATCAGCCAGCACATACTGGCTTGCTAAAAATAAAACTAAGAGAACTACACCAGAAAGAAAAGCATATGCCTGTGTTGACTGTTCATATCCTTCAGGTTAATACCCTTCACTTAGAGAAATCTCTTCTTAAAAACATTATCAGCAGGACCCAATACCTGCAGGCATTTTGAAGTGGTATTATAAAGGGTGTCTCTTAAAAAAGACAGTTGTCTTGCTGAAGAGATATTCCCAAAAAATTCATGCTCTAATTCCGGAGAGGAAAGCCTCAAGCTCAACGCAGAGTTTGAAGAATTGGGAAATCTGTGCAACTCCCCATACCCAACCTTTCAACAAAACAGCCTCACGGCAGGGAGAATGGCGTTCAGCAAAACCCAGAGCAGCANCAGCTGCAGGAGCGGTTCCAGGGCCCTTCCCCAGCCTCTCCCGGCCGCTTCCCGGGAGCACCGCGCAGCCCGAGCCGCTGCCCGCGCCCTCTCCCGGCAGCGCCGCGGGGCCGGTGCCAGCGCAGCGAGCTGCGGGCTTCTCCCGGCGGGCTCCCGGGCCGGCAGGGCAGGCTGGGCACCCTGCACAGCATCTCCTCCGCAGCAGCGCGTCCGACAGGGCAGCCTGGTGCTGTGCTCACACAGCAAGCTGAGCTGGCCAGGAGCTGTGACCACAACCCTACTGCCCCCTTCCCATCAGGTGCTGNTTCCCACTCACAGCTGGGCTGTCAACCTGAGCAAAACTAAAGGCCAAACTCTGCACCACAACTTTGACTTGTTGTGTTAAACTGTGTCATTCAAGGTCTTTGGACAAAAAGCCCATTTAAAGTACATACACATGCCTTAGGTAGCAGCATCTGTCTCTTCTACCATGCTCATCTAAGAAGTCACAAACCTGCACAAACTCCAGAATAAGGATTTTTAACCTCTCTAAAATTAATTTAACCTCTCTAATTTAAAATTAAATTAACCTCTCTAATTAATCCAAGAACCTAAATAATTCTGTAAGCAGCACTGTTACATAAACTGCATGGAACATAACCAGTCTGTGTTCTTCAAGCTTTGACAACAATAAAGCACCAAACACTGGGAGTGCTCTGTGAGTATGTGGGTGTGCTGTGTGCAGGTGACCAGTCTGACTGCACAGGACTCAGACACTCAAATGGGAGATTTAAAAGAGAAAGCAAACCTTAAGTTTCTCATATCCCTAACTTCTCCTAACTCAAACAATCCCAAAAGAGCAGATGGACCCTGTTCTGATCTATGCTTAATTCCAGGGCATCGATCCTAATTAAAACTCTGACATGTCAATTCCCCATTCTCAGTTGACTGTAACTGGTGTTTTCTTTCTTTTTTAAGAGATCCCAAGTTCCATTTCCTCTTTGAATCAACTACAAGAAAGGCTTTCAGTATGATGCAGATGAAGCAGATATTTTCTGGGGTATTTATTCCCAGTTCTGTGCTGACAGTTCAGTAACTGCCATAGCTATTATAGTCTCATCAGCCAGCACATACTGGCTTGCTAAAAATAAAACTAAGAGAACTACACCAGAAAGAAAAGCATATGCCTGTGTTGACTGTTCATATCCTTCAGGTTAATACCCTTCACTTAGAGAAATCTCTTCTTAAAAACATTATCAGCAGGACCCAATACCTGCAGGCATTTTGAAGTGGTATTATAAAGGGTGTCTCTTAAAAAAGACAGTTGTCTTGCTGAAGAGATATTCCCAAAAAATTCATGCTCTAATTCCGGAGAGGAAAGCCTCAAGCTCAACGCAGAGTTTGAAGAATTGGGAAATCTGTGCAACTCCCCATACCCAACCTTTCAACAAAACAGCCTCACGGCAGGGAGAATGGCGTTCAGCAAAACCCAGAGCAGCAGCAGGAGCGGTTCCAGGTGCCTTTCCCAGCCTCTCCCGGCCGCTTCCCGGGAGCACCGCGCAGCCCGAGCCGCTGCCCGCGCCCTCTCCCGGCAGCGCCGCGGGGCCGGTGCCAGCGCAGCGAGCTGCGGGCTTCTCCCGGCGGGCTCCCGGGCCGGCAGGGCAGGCTGGGCACCCTGCACAGCATCTCCTCCGCAGCAGCGCGTCCGACAGGGCAGCCTGGTGCTGTGCTCACACAGCAAGCTGAGCTGGCCAGGAGCTGTGACCACAACCCTACTGCCCCCTTCCCATCAGGTGCTGCGAGCCAGACCCAGGGACGCGACTCAGCTCGGGGGGACAAAGAACAGACAAAAAAGATTCAGCGCATGCAAGAACACACAGCAAGTAAACGTGTGCAGATGACACTGAACACCAACTTGATTTTAATGGTCACAAGCATAAAGTAAGTGGCAGAAAAGAATTTAAAAAGAGCATTCAACAGTTCTAGAGAAAGTGTATTTAGACTTGGGGAGGATAACACTGGCATTCATTACAGCTCCAGGTTTTTGGTAAATTCTTTTTCCTGCTACATTTTATGCCAAGCAGTCACTTTGATCTCGCTATTGTTTTATTTTTAAAATGCTAACAAATTAAACATTAGAACACGCTTAATTTGAGAAGTAGCTTAGATTTTCCAATGCGTCTTACTCATAGCAAGGCAAAACTTTCAGAATTAATATAAGCACACAAATATAAAAAGTCACCTCTCTCATCAGCAAGTCTGGTGCTTTGCTGAAACAGTCTGTGTAATCATGGATTACATTTTCTTAACCTGACCATGTATTCTCCTACAACGTGAGCTCGGTATTTCTCACCCACAACTCATAATGGGAGCTCACAGTCTCACTACTGCAGTATTTAAAAAGAACCAAACTAAAGCTGTACAGTTCCATTTAGAAATGCATTTATATTAATTAATCATATATGTTCATTTGTTCTTGTGCCAATACTATTCTTTGGCTTAGATTTTTCCACTCTGTTTTTTTGAGAGTAAAGAGGTTTTTTTGCTAGCTCCCCTGACGTTGGATTATAAAAACATGTCATTCTTAAAGTCAAGCAACTGGGACCAGATATTTGAGCTGGAGGGACCACGGTCACCAGCACGGCCCCATCAGTGCCTGCAGGCTCTCCACTGAAAATCACTCACCTGATGTATCCTGGAATCACACCAACCTTTTCTCAGTGCTCTGTCACAGGGACAGGCTGTCACTCTCCACTGGGAGGCAGTGAGGCTCTCTACTCCTCCTTTTCCAACACATCACCTTCTAACGGACCGCAGAAACCCCGAGTGTGTGACCTTGCCCTCCTGTATTTCCATAACTGCAAAACTCTGATATAAACACACTCCTCCCTCTGCCTGGCAATTCAGTGTCAGCAATAACTTCTCAGCATTTTATGCCAAGCTTTGTACAGAGCAGTCTCCAGATAAATTCCAAGGAACTCTGCTGGAAAATGCCCAATAGTTCCATTCTGAACATGCAGGCATCTATTTCCACGCTCACTGACGACCCCCTCACGGAGGTCCAGGCCCCCCGAGCCCCCAGAGCAGGGGAACAGGGCTGGGCAAAGGGCTGGGCTTTGCTCACACCTCCTCACCAAACCACTCTGCACCACAATGTCACCTCACCAACAAAACTGCACCACATTCCTCACACGTAGGGATTAATAACAATGCAAAACGTGGAGGTTTTTTAAACCTAATTCTATTTTTACCAACCATGGCCACAGCCACCAGACCTTTGACTTGACACAGCTGAGCTGGTGCAGGTGCAGTGAGTCTTTCAAAGTGCGTCTCCTGCTAATTAACAAAATGCAGCTATAATATTAATTCAGTTGGCCACTGCTGTAAAGCTGGCATTACAAGTAGTTGAATAGTGTCCAAGCTATGATCTCTTTAACAGAGATCCAGTGAGGTAAACCACACCAGAAGAGACAGACCATTCCTTCTAATACTGTAAAATGCCATTGCTCTGGTTCCATGCCGTGCCCTCCATGTGGGTTGCTTGAACACCACCACTCTAAGCTGGCTCTTGCTACAGCCTCAGTACACGCAGGAAAAATAAAACTGAACATCCCAGGGTTCTAAGAGCCTCTGTGAAGTCTGTATTTTCTGTGCATCTTTACTACTAACACAACTAACATATTTTAACAGATCATTTAATAGTCTTCATTTCTCCAGGTTACCCTTGGGCTCAACGTGCTTCATGATCTTTCACAAACAGACCTGTTTTCCTGCTGATTTAAGTTTCCCCAGACTGACAGTCATGGTATTGGACCCAGAAGCCTGAGCACCACAGGGTGTTTTCCAAGCAATGTGTCACACACAGTCACCAGCCTGGCAGTCTGGAAGGTGCTTTAATTGCTGGAAGAGAACCAGCAGGTTTGGACACCAGCTCTGTACAGCTCACCTTCACTGAGGACCCTGTACAAGAAGGCAGATTTCGCATCCAGATCTCCCCCAAAGGGACAGTGCTCTCCAGGACTTTACCAACAAACATTTAAGATGTCCAAGGGCAAAGACAAGGGCTTATCAAGACTTCATCCTATTCATTAAGCCTGTGATCAACAATTACCCTAATCAGTTTTCTAACTACTACAGTCAGGTGTTTGGCAGAGCTATTATTTTCTCCTTGCCTCTTTGAGGTCTGCCATTAAAGCCTTCTTTGAGAGCACATTTGAATTCTGCTGTTCAAGAACTATTCTGCCACCAGCTTTCTAAAGATACTCTTCCATAGCAGTTGTCCAGTAGCAATCACCAAAAGAACAAAGAGACTGGATATTCTGAGCTTCTTCAGAAAAATCAAGCATATCTTCTGGTGCAGAAAAGACCTTAACTCCTTAGATTTCAGCACTTGTGGGTGGGGTTACACTGTGCTACACACAGAGAGGAAGACAAGAAACAATAATAAAAAGGTTAAATTCTGCATTTCTCTCTAAAAAACACAATTCTAGTTAGTCTTCCAAATTTGAGAGCAGCAACTCCTTCAAAGAAACCCTAAATATTTAGTGTATCAAAGAAACAATGCACGACATGGTAAGCACACACACACTCCCTTACTCACATGTTTGAAAGATCCATGGGGGGCTGCAGTTGCTCCTGTGTCTTCTAGATACTCATCCCAGTTGAATTCCATTTCTTCCACACTGGAACCAGCATCTGGAAGAGAAGTCAAACATTTCTAATTCAGCAACTCGTTGGCTTAAGTTTTAGGCTACTACAAACCACAGCAAAACCCACTTCAATTCCAAATCACTGAGTACACAAGGGTGCAGTGAACACATTTCAAGAAATGGACAACACTATTTGGGCTTTCTTTGCATGTGAACAGCACTTCTAAGTAGACTTGGGCAGCAAGAGAACATAGGCAGAAGAGCTCTGTATTTGCATCACCAAATATGAGAGACTCAGAACTCTTGGGACACTGGACTGTTGGTGCTTTAAATTAAAAACCACCCAGGAAAGAGCAATACCACTAGTAAGAGATTTGAAAAGAAAGTCTAAAAAAACCTTTGAGGTATTACTGTGCTCTTTTTAAATTTAGATAGTATGCATTTAGCTGTTCTAAAACACTAAAAGCAAACAGAGGGATTCAGGGTCGTTCTAAAGAAAACAACTTGAGACATAACTGAAATAAAGACCACTCAACTTGGTCACTTTAAAAGCCCAGCTCATAAGCTATAACAACTTCTTTAGACCAAGAAAACCTCATTATGGGATGCATTTAAAGCATAAATATGCTAAAACCACTCAGATCACAGTTCAAAACTCACTCAGGCTGTTAGGGAAGCAAGCACCTGTAATAAGCCACACTACAGATTAGTCAGATTTCCTATTATTATTGTTAAGCCTGTCCCCCAGCCCTGGTCTCCCCTTCAGCTCTGGCTTGGCCCACTTCCCTGCTCCTTTCCTATTCCCATTTTATCCAACATGTACCCACTTAGCTAAAAAGACACCAAACCAGCACAGGGTGGATTTCAGGTCCCCTATTTAGTTCAGCAAGCAGCCATGTGACATTTTTCCTGCAGGCACACAGTGGGATGGCCAGGGAGGGTCCCAGCCCATGCAAGCAGCACTTTGAACCTCAACACACCAGGTTCAGCAGCAAAACGTGGTGGCAGTGACAGGACACAACTGCAGAGCTTTCATTTTCATTTTCACGCTCGATTCCACCATCTGCACCATAGCTGTCTTTATGAATGAACAAGGCAGCTTTCCACCTCTCAGGACCAGGAAACCCGACACCTTGTTTATATTTGAAAACAGAGAAATCTCTGTGTATCACAAGCCCAGGAGAGCTCAGCAAAGGTTACAAGACACCAGTATTTCCTATACCCCGTGCTTTTCCTAGGACAGGCAGTATCTGATCTTTCAAGCAGCAGCAGTTGGAGTAGGAAATATTACACATAAAAAAAAAAAAATGAATGAAGCACCACCACATGCCCTTATCAGACCCCTGGACCGGCTGACAACCTGCTAAGTAAGCTCTGGGACAGCTCCCAGTCCCCAGTTCCCCAACAGAAAGGAGAAAATATTTGTGCAAAAGTCTGAGATACATTAAATAGACTGAAAACCTACAAGTCTTGAGTTTAAAAGGTTCGTTTTCTCTTCAGTTTTCTCTTCAGACTGATGGTTAAGCTCATCTTTGATGTTTCATTGTGACTCTAGGAATTATCACTTCCCAAAACTTAAAAATGTCTATTCAGTTAGCTGTTGTTTGCTGATGACATTATCTATTTTAAAAGAGGCTCTTATCTCTCCAGAACCCGACTTTGTCTGTTTTTAACCAACCACAGCTGGTTATTTTGGCCTAAGAGCTCAAAAGATTCAGAGCTTGAATACCACCATCACTTTTAAGGGATAACTTTTAACTTACTGAAGAAATGACCTGGAGAAGTAAATAAGGAGTTTTATTTAGAATATTTTTGAGGGAATAAAAGGTTAAGACACAGACTACAGCTGTTTGCAAATTAGGGTGGAGCTGAACAAAGTTTTTGCTGCAAGCCATTCTAAGAAAAACAATTTCATTGCAAAATGTTGTTAAAATAGATTAAGATTTCTCAATTCATTTAAACAGAATTTTATGTTTATACGACCACAAAAATGCTTAAGTTCACAGCTCCAGAACCAAAGTGGGAACAACCATCAGCTCTGGTCAGTCAGACCTAGAAGCGAATTCTAAATTTCCCTCCACCCAACAAAAACCATCGCACCCTTCCCACCAAAAATCACCCTGCAGCAACAACCCCACTCCCCTCCAGCCCCACAAAGCAGGTCCTGCATGGTCTAACACGTTCCTGTTTGAAGGGAAGCAAAGCAATGTGGCTGCACTGTGCTTTCCCAGGCACTCTGAGAGCCAGCAGCTCCTCCGGGAATGCCACAGGGAGCCGGGGCTGTCCCCAGCCCTGCAGCACCGAGTCCTCAATCCCCGTTATCATCAGATAACTGCCGGAGGGGCAGTTAAGCTCCTTAAATGAGGCACAGGTCACTTCACACACTGAAAGGGTCAATTAGTAACTGATGTTGCCACTTAATTGCTACAAGGAGCTCCCAGGAAAGCCGGTTTGCTGCTGCTCCAGCGACCCTTCGCCTTTAACTGCGGCTAAAGCCATTCCCAACTGGATCAGCCACCGCAGCTCCTTGGTCACGCCGCTCATCCACGGGCTCTGCAGCCTGTCCCATACCCAGGAGAGCTCTCTCCTTGCGGCTCTGTGCCGTGGTGAGAAGGGCTCAGATTGCTCCGTACTGCACAGCACCCAGAGCTCACCAGCACAACCAAAAGCTCACTAGAAACCCGTTTTTCATCGGAAAAACAAATAAACCCCCCCAACAAACTAAACCAAACCAAAGTCATAGATCCATGTCTAACACTCATTTCAAATTTAATATTCTCCCCGGTTCATTTTAGGGAGTTTCCTTCACTCAGAGGGATTTTTTAAAACTTCTGCAAAAAAGCACCAACAACTTTTTCTGCTTATTCATTCATAAAAGTTGAACTCAGCTTGTGTTTACACTTTACAAAGGTTTTACAGTTGAGGTGATCAGCCTCTAACTTCAACCACTGAGCACAGAGCCAGGGAATTTTCCTCCTTTTTGGAGGCTGACACAGCTGAGGGCTGTGCTTAGCTATGGTTTGAACCAGCCTGTTTGCTGCTTCTCACAAACCTGCCACAGCACTCCAGGTTATCTAGCACAGCTCCTGCTGGAGCAATGTGGAGCAGGAAAAACTCACAGAGCAAAGCTCCAAGCAAAAATGCTGTATGAGGATTCATAGTGAGAGCAGTAAATTAGCTTTTTAATTGTGGCATGTGGCAGGACTACATAAACAATGAAAAACCTCTGAAATAAGTCTCTCTTCTTCAACATCTGAACGCAGAAGCACTCCAAGAGTGCAGCAAAGGACCATCTCTGGTAAGGCTTTCAGAGTCAGAATCCAATCACTTTCCTGGTTTTATTGGCAGGACAGTGGCAGCAGAGCAGGCCCTGCTTAAATCGAGCCTTTGAACTGTTCTGTGGGCATTTTTGCAAGCCCCTATTGCACAGCTCTATCCTCACAGGTTTGCAGATCCCTGGAGACACAGGACCAGGTTAATGAAGCCACATTTCCTGAGGGCCCATAAGTCTGCATTAAACACCCTGATCAGTCTGAGTTCAGACTGCTCAATAAAACCTCAGACATTTACAGCAGAGATTCTTGCTACTCTGAGGAAACTTGCAAATCAGTGCGACAGATGACAACAAGCAAAACCATATTTAATATATTTGATTCTAAAGCACAATTTATTCATCTAATGCTGCATGGGTGTACATATTTATGCTCTCTCTTTCTCCCCATATCCTTAATTGCTACAAGCCCTAAATGAATTCAGCTTTCTACTAGGTGGAGACTTATTTCTCTGTGTTAGACAGGATGACTGAGCAGCACATCAGCTCAGAGGCAAAGCACAACTTTGGCAAAGGCAGGGGAAAAAACCTGGTGCAATTCCCATCTCTCTGGCCTTGCCACGCAACCAGTCTGTGTCACTAAAACTTTCAAATCAAGCTAACATTTTCTTAAGTAAAATCTGAGAAGTGTCCTACAGAGGTTCTGTAAAAAATGTTCATCCACACTGGAGGTGAGAATATTCTCTGTAGGAATATCAGCAGTTTCCTAGGCAGGTGCATCACCTCCCATTTGTCACTATTTCTACTGGCATTATTGGGAACACTCACTCTTCCTGAATTTTATCACAAATTACATCCTGCTGCTCTCTGATACATACAGACAGAGAAAGAATATGGAATTATACCATTTGGACTGGAGAATGCCGTGAAATATTAAGGAAGTTAGCCCTTAAAAATATCTGAAATGGAAACAGTCTATACTAGGCTGTTCTGATCTTTGGATTTGAGCTAAATTCTCACTGCAAATAACTTTCATGCATCTTTAATGTGATTTAGTTGAAGACTGTCACATTGGACATTTAAGCACATCACAACTGAAGGTCTTGCAGGCTTCAGTAAGACTAACCCAAAGGTTTCTCACCCTGAAATGTAGACATAGTTCAATCTGATTTTAATAACAGTTAATCTTTTTCATCTACACCAGCTGCGAGGCCATGAATAAATAAAGACAGGTTGGAATTTCAGGAGCTGAGAAAGACTGTGACAAGAATGAAAGTTGTCTTTTCCCCTCATAGTGCAGGAGAGCATCACAATCAACAACCCTGAGCTCTGTCTGGGTTCTTGGAGGCAGAGAGCCTGGATGTAAAACTAGAAAAACAGAGGAGAAACTCCAAAAAACTGCTGCAAATTATTAAGTGGAAAAAAATGACACCAGTCAAAGAATACAAAGGGAATGTTCCAGCAGTGGCTTGGACTGGTGTAACTCAAAAGCACTTCAGAAAACAGTATCAGAAGGCACAACAAAACCAATGTACTTATGCTTACACAGGCAGCATTTGCTGGGAACTATCTGTGAATGCAAGTAAAGCTCTCATCATTTATTGTTTGCTCTTTGCAGCCTCCTGTACTCAAACTTGGCACAAAAGGATGCTCAGGGAAATAGCTGCTGAGTACTTTCAAGCCAGTATCAAACCTATCCTTAGCTATTCAAAAGCACATAGTGAGAGAGGACTCTGTGACCTGGTACTTTTTGAGGAAGATGGAAAAATGTCAATAAAAGTTTTAAGATGAGGGATGTGCTATTACAGCCTGTGGACACACACACCACTGCTGACCATGCAAACAACTCCTCCCTGTTCCTCTCCCTTCCTTACACTCTGTGACAGAAGCCAGCAGTTTCCACTAGCCAAGGAAAAAGTATTTGCATGTGCCAGGAGACATTCTACATCCACATCCATGATGCCTTTTCCTGATTATTTGAGGAAGTAACAATGACAACAACTTGACTGACTTGCTGTAATTAATAATCAAAAAGCATATTTCAGCATCATAAAGCAGATGACAGCATTCTCCTAAAAAGCACTATAGATCAAAATTATGTTTAACATTTCTTCAGCAACACTGACAACAATTAGATTTCCATAAAGTAAAAGTACAAAATTACCAACAGTGAACTGTCCTGAGAGAAGAGCAGCTTGTTGGACGAGTACCAAACAAAAGTAATACTCAGATAAAATCTTGATCCAATTGTTTACACTGGTAACTACAAATTAAAATTTGCTTTATATAAACTGTAATAGGCAGGGACCTCCTCAAAGAAAAGGACAAGCCATGGCAGGCAGGACAGAAAAATGGATGGTCCCTATCCCCACATGAGGGTACAATTCCAGAACTGTTTCAGAAAGCTGTTAGTATTCCCAGCCATCCCAGACTAACACTCTTCCTGGCCTGGTGTTCCAAGGTGATCCAAAACCTGAGCTGATTTATCATAATATACCACTCTGCAGCAGGTTAGGAATTGATATCACAAGCCTATCAAAGAGGACACACCAAGGCACTTCACAAAAACAGGACAGATTACAATGGCAGCAAACAGCTTCAGTTATCTGACTTTTCAAACCAGCAGAACAAGCTTGCCAAAATATTAAGAACAAGATGAACACAAGGACAGAACTACATATTAACCACTCTGACAGACAAATGCCTTAAAATAACAAGTGTTAACACCACCAAGCTTTTCATAAGCCCATCTCATAGTGGTACCACAAAAAGGAATCTCACAGCTTCCCGAAAACACAACCACCAAGGTGAGTCAGATTTTGTTCTCCTTTAAGCCAGTGATACACCCTGCTTTGACAGAGAGCAGCAACAGACACAACCATGGCAGCCCCACAGCCTGAACCTAACCCAGAATCTGTGAAACTGCAGTTTCTCCCTGTGTACAGCACCAGGCACGTGCACTATGAGACACTTGCTGTGCTCATCTTTCTTCCACATTGCTAATATTTTTAGAATAGTTGGCCAGGGAGCTGGGCTGGATTGTTACCTGCATCATACTGCTGTTCTCCATTCATCTCCACAGGAGCCCAGGGGTTGTTCCCAGCAGCCAGAAGCAGGGGAAGCCAAGGCTGTCACTGTTTGGTGGTCATGAGTCGCCTCCCGCCTTCGACAGCAGCCGGGACATTCAAGAAGGGATCCTGGAAAACACCTGAAAGGAACAACTGGTAAGAAAATCTTCATGGGATTTCTAGCTACCTTTAAGATAGAAACCTAGAAAGGTTTGGGTTGGAAGGGAACTCAAAGACCATCTCCTTCCAACCCCCTGCCATGGGCAGAGACACTTTCCACGATCCCAGGTTGCTCCAAGCCCCGTCCAACCCGACCTTCAACATTTCTGGGATGGGGCAGCCACAGCTTCTCTGGGCAGCCTGTGCCAGGGCCTCCCCACCCTCACAGGGGAGCATTCCTTCCTAATATCCAATTTGCAAACCTATTCCTATGTGCAATTAAATAATTATTTCACTACGAATGGTAGAAAATGAGCAAAACCAGGTTTAATGCAAGCCCACCAGTTCACTGGCAGTGAACCACGACTTCCTTTCCTTAAAAAATTCTCCACAAAAGTAAAGTTGTATAGTAAATGAAAGTCCAGGTAACATGTTTCTTTACTAATAACACACTCTGACTGACAACTTTAAAAAAATCAATGAGATGAGTGGCCACAAACCCACGTAAGATTATTGGCTTAAAAATTCTTGTAAGAAAAACATCATTTCAAAAAGCGTTTGCATTCCAGCTGAATGTCTGTGAAGCACCTAGATTTTTGTTTTAAGTGAGATACCCGAAATAATGTAGAGGACAAATAATCAGGTTCTAAAAAACACAGGCTGTGCTTCTGAGATAAATACATTTTAAATAACAATGGTTTCTAAAAAGGAAGTCCTATACATTTGAAAAGTCTCTGATTCTGAGTTTTGTACAGCTAGAGTGTCTATGCAGACTACCTGATAATCCTTAGAGGTACACAACACTGGTAGCTTCCCTCACACACAAATAAATCAACAAACTTGAATAGAATAAAATATCCAGCAGCAGTGCTCAGTCATGTAGGAAGTTCAAGTACAATCAAAACTATAGCCAACTTCAAAAATTTTCATTACACGTGAAAACAAAAAATTTTTGAGAGTAGCAAGAGTTATCACTAAGAACTCCTATTGAATGGCAGCTTAATGCCACAAGAATCTACTGTATGGAAGATATTAATAACTTTTATTCATTATAGCTTCACAGGAATGTGTCTGGAATAGGACCCAGCTGCCAATTTCTGCTACGTGCTTCTAACCTGCTCCGCTCCAGCTCAGAAAGTCTGTGCTCAGCATGGAACTACCAGGGCACACGTTAACTCCCAATCCAGCTCTGCCTCTGTGACAGAGTTACTGAGAAATTAAGCACAGGTTCCCTTCTCACTCTCCAATGGTTCCCCACACACTTTTTCCAGGCTCTCAGGACAAAGCAGTGCAAGATAAGATAACTCAAGCACATGTTCCCAGACTATCCTCTCCCAAGACCTTCCTCCTACACAGACTGAGCTTCCACCTATTCTATCTTTTATAAAGTGATGCTGGAAGATGATGTCACTGGCAGGATGCTCAGCACACAGAGAAGAACCAACCAACAAAACACTTTTTAATCATTAATCAAAACATGCCTTGGTAATTGCCTATCCCAAGTCTATCAGCTGCCACAGCGCTAAGCCAAAACAAAGGCTATGCTGTGAGCAAAGCACATATTTCAACAAATTTGGGGATATGCCACTGCTTTAGAATAGTGTAGTCCTGGCAAAGTATCCTCAGAATTAGTTGCAATTAAGCTATTTTCAGTTTATGGGATACAGCTCTCAATTGGCTTCTATAACTAAACTATGTGATGTAACTAAATTCTGTATTTTTTCTGCAACATGAAAATAAGACACCACCCTTCCCCCCAAAAAACCCCAAAACAAACCCACAAAACCAAACCCCAAGCACCAAAGAAGCTGTTGATTTAGAAGATGCCAAACACTGGCAGCTCCTGTTGAAATTGATTGATATTCTGCCCAAGTCAAGTTGGGTTGCTATCAGGATTTCATAAGCAGTTGTGGTGTTTTATGTACACAAAATTGAGAGCACTTGTAATTAGCACCCACCACGGCTGCTGCTTACAGTCTGGCACCCCAAAGATTATCTTTTGATAAATCTCAAGGGAAGTGGAGCACAAGTGCTGCTGGAACAGAGCTGATTTGGAAATACCTTGGACTCTTCCGTCTCACTCCTGCATTTCAAATCTCCTTTCAGCACATGAAATATTCAGATGTTAGCAACTGGAGGCAGCATTAAAAACAGTTACAGTTCATTAAAGCCAGATGGCTCACTTGAATATGAAAAGAAATCAAACGTAAGTTGGATGTTGAATTAAAGAAAATCAGCTAGTGTCTGAGGCTTAATATTATTTTAAAACAAAGGTGTATGAGACAATGGGGACAGGAGACACCCCCAAGGACTGGGGACGGAGCTCCAGCAAGGATCAGATTTCAGCGAATTCCTTCATGCCAAGGCAACCAGTAAAATCTATTTCAAACCCGTGTCCACCACAGAGCTGCACCCGGCCCAGGCAGGCAGGAAACAGGTTTCAGCTCTGCCAGGGTCCATCAGCACCCAAAAACCACAGCTCTGCTCCCGAAAATCCACTGCTAATGCAGCAAGGGAGGTGAAGATCCCTTCCTTGTGTTCCTCTTGGCAGTGGGAGGAGAGGGGCTGGACGGCCCCCTGGCCCCTATGCCCATTCACACACACACCTCTGCTTTTTCACTTCCAGAAACAGCAACTATGCGTTTCCTAGCAGGGGAGCTGACACGTGCACTTCTTCTAAAGACTTTTTCTAACCAATTTTTTATTCCAGGACTCACGATGGGCCCGATCCTGACGCTGCACTGGATGGGGCTCCAAACCACAGGGCACAGACCCCACCACAATCCTTATTTCTGATGCTGCAGGGCACAACTGCAGCTCCAACCTACACTTCATTTGCCTCTGCTTCTATTATTGCCGCAGAAATCAGCAATTTCCACTGCCTACAAAAAAAGCCCCAAAACAACCCCAAGCTTTTTTTTTTTAACCTTTTTCCGAATCTAACACCAGTACAGTCAATCATGAATATAGGTCTCAGCTGGCCCTTTTGCTACACGAAGATGAGCTAGTGGCTCCAGGAGAAAAGGGGAGCATGTTGGAATTAAGATTTGTATGGGACTGGGTACTTGCAGGCCACACACCTTATCAGTGTATGAGCAGATCTAAGGTAGAAATGCAGTTGCACGGGGTCCTCTGCCCTGGGAGATAAGCCAGGCTGAAAACATCAGACCTTTGGAAAACACATTTGCACTCGCTCAGAGGACAAGGAGACCCCATCCAGTCTGACTGAGACTCTGCCAACTCCTCACTGACAGAACAAAGTCAAAAATGGAAAGGACCTTCTCGGATGAGAACTTAAATTGAGGTGTTTTATTAAAAAAAATTAAAATTCTACAGTGCAAAAAGAACCCAACGCAATGAACCATTCGGGTAGAAGCCAACTTAATTTTAGGTTCAACTTACAATGTGTGTACTTGATTCATAAACATTTTTGTGAAATGCATTCCAGGTATACTGGCAAGTTTCATATCACTCTTAGTTAAGTGTTTTCAGCACAAAACAAGGTATGTTGTGCAAATTTCTCAACCAGAACCAAAACCAACGGTGCTGGACAAAATTAACTTTCAAGCTATTCAGTGTGAGTTTCATTCACTCTTTTGTAGCAATACACGCGCAGTTACAGAAATACCCAAACTCCCACACTGGGGTCAGCACATTTCCTTAAAACAGCCCCATCATTTTGGGGGAAAATGTCAAAGACTCTGGCTAAACACTGCTGCCAGCTCAGTGGAAGGATACAGCTGACTACCTGCCACAGCAGATCAGCAACCACCTCCATCAGGCACAACGGCAGATTTCTGCCTCCTCTGAACAAAAATCTCACCCTTGAAATCAGGGCTGAGAGAGGCAAAAGCAAACAAATATTCAGAAGAGCATCTGGTATAAGAAATCTCCAATAGCTGTGATGGAACTGTTGAAGATTCACAGATCAGCAAGTGTCTGCACGATCCCTGCTGCTGCACTCGGATGAGGAGCTCACCAAACCCCACAAAGCTGCAGGAGCTGTGAGACACCAGCACAGGGGTGTTTAAAGCCACCAAGGCTTTGCCCGTCTCCTCTCCCCCACCTGAGGGATTTTTAACTCCAGTGACTGGTGCAGGAGCAGGGTGGGCACAAACCCAGCCTCTGTCTCAGCTGCCACATGGAATACGGCTCTCATGTTTTGTCATTCAACAGACATATTGATGCTTCTGTCAGACAGGACATTAAAATTATTTTCTTGGGAAGCAAAGTTATTGTACACACTTACGTCTATGCCTTTCCCTCTTGCTCCATCCCCCTGCCATTCTCCCTGCTGGAGCCCTTGGCAGAGGTCCTGCTTCTCCAAGAAAGGGTCTCCAGAGTCCCAAACCTCATGCAAGCTCCTAGCTCTCCAAGCCTTTTAGAGTCAAAATAGGGTTTAAGGACTTCCTTATAATTTTGTCTTCTCTTACGTAGTCTCTATCAGCTGGAAGCCTGGATAACATTGCAGATATTCTCTAACTTTCAGTTGTATAAACAAAGTAAGTATTCCACAAGCCTTCCTAGTACCTGACCTCCCACAAACAAAAGACAAAGTGGAAGACTTCTTACAATCTCCAAGTTATGCTGAAATTCCGATTTTCCAAGCCATTTTAACTGCTGTTCTGTGACAAGAAAAAAAATCACTTCCAGTTGTTTCTGTAGGAGAGAAAACTACCTGTCACAGAAGCCTTGGCTCAGCATTGTTAGCACACTCCAAATCCCTCCAAGACCTGCAAGGCCCAGAAAGCAGACTACAGATAGGCAAAATGAAGTTTGATGCCTCTATAACAAAGTAATAAAAATACTACCAATTTCATTAGTCACAGCTGCTGAAGGAATTATCCCATCCAATGTGGAGAACAGAAGCCTTTGGCTGACTTGCAGTTCTTTAAAGCATTATTTTTGCACACACGAATGGAACAGCCAGTCTGTAGAAAGCAGCTTATTTGCCTGCTTCTGTAAGGATTTATCAAAGACTAACAACTGAGTCACCTTTTATGCAGGTAGGACCACCAACATTTCCTTTAAGTTGTCTTGACTGCATACGGGATGCTCCAAAACAAGAGCAAAACCTTCCCATATTTAAAAAAACCCCAAATAACGGGGCAACTATGTTTCCACACTTCTGCAGTTGGTAGCCCAATGGTAACAAAGGAGTTCATAACCTCTCTAACCTGTCTTAGTCAAATTGGCACCATTTTGTGCTTTTGTAAGAGGCCACAGGAGCTCTGTGCCAGTGACCAACTCTTCCCCAGCAGCTCTGGCTGTGCCTTGCACAGCTACAGCCTCTCCAAGGGCCACAGCAGCAACACCAACCAATCACCCTCCACAAGAAATACTTCACCAAAAGCAGTCAACATCCTGACACTTCAACCCCTCTCATCTCTCTGTACCAAGTCTCTTCTTGTCAACTTATTTGGGCTTTGTCCCTGCAAGGGCACAAATTATGTTGGTCTCTAACATTCGCCCTGCTCCTTGCAAAGTGCTCCTGAAGACAGGGTGCAGGATTCCTGCAACCCCTTTCATCTCTTTGCCTGCCAAGAGCATGCTTCAGTCTTCTTATCTCAACAGCTTCTGTGTGGCCTCTGAGAACAAAACCCATTGTACATGAAGATTATATATGCATATAAATGCAAATAGGAACTATCACCAGAGTTAGATTCATTACTAAAACTCTTAATTAATTAATTTCTCTCACACCTGCACTGAAATCTCTGCTCACAGACCAGTAGTCCTAACAGTTCCATCCTTCCAACTCCCTGCTGCTCCCATGGAATCTGTTTTAGCAGAAGAGAGCTCCAGGTTCATCCCTTCCATTGCAACAGCAATGCTGAGACTCCTCAAAGAGCAGTGCATTTAAAGAACACACCTTCTGTTCTTGCACTTCCAAAGAAATTCTTGTAAGATGTAAAAGGGGCAAAGAATCTGCTGCGGAGGATCCAGGCCATTGCCAACAACAGCAGGCCAGGTTTACAGAGAGTTGTGTGGCTCTGGAACATGCTTCACACCTTCCACATGGAAGCAGCCACAAGCATGCACCCCTGCAGAGGATGCTGAGCCAGCCTGCACCACTGCACTGCAATGCAACAAGAAATGTATTATTTCTATTCCAACGGTTTATTCAAAACAAAAAGCCTGTGTTTGTGACAGCTTCCCTGCATTGACCCAGTGCCCACCACCAAGGTGGCAGAACACCAGCACAGACTGCTCTGTCCACTCTGAACCAGCAAACCCCACAGTTATTTCCAGGATTTAACATCACTGTTCTTCGTGTTCTTCACCTCCAGGACTCAGACAGGTGTCCGAGTAATGCACTCCCACAGCAGCAGCCCAGCTGTGCTCCTGCTCCCTCCCTGCCTGCAGCAAAGGGAGGGAAGGCACCTGCAGCAGCCAGGGACAGCAGTGGCTGTGCCACCAGCACAGGGCAGGGGCCACCGCCCGCAGCTGCACCAGGGTGTCAGAGCCCCTCACGTCAGGTTAAATGCAGCAAGTGCTGGCATTACACAGTCAAATAAACAGGAACCTCGCAGCAGCCTGAAGGGCTACAGCCTGGCAGTCCTTTCTGCCTTGAAAATGTGGAAACGTCTGTGAATGTGCATTTTATCAGCAGAAAAATATTTACCAGAGAAAAGGAGAATCGATTTGGTCCCAAAATGGACCAGTGCTCATACCTTTTAACTTGATCTTTAATTAGAGCTATTGTACGTCACAGAAAAAACAACAAACAATAACCTATTTAGCAAAGTTCTGCTGATACCATACGTGATGTTTATCTTTTCCATTTAAGTTAGGTCAATTTATGCCTGTTTTCCAAACCCAACCCCTGTCAGAAGTCCAGTGGCTTCCAGGATTTGACTCAGTGCTTGGATGTGCCTGATGATCCAGGTAACACACCTAGAACTGGGAAACCTGGGTAATGAATCTTGAAACACTCAGGTCCAACAAATTACAGGATCTGACTTTACAACCCGTGCTGTGCTACCCAGCCACTAAAGCAACTTCCATGGGACTGCAGGTTAAGTCCAGGTGAGAATGTAAAAGTCACAGCTCTATTCCCAGCTAATTTAAGTGCCACTGGACAGGGAGAGCATTGACTTGACTGGGCAGTAACACACAATAGGGTGGGTGTCCCAAAAAGTTCCCTTATAAGTGGTTGCAAATAGGAGCTGTTAAATACTGATCAGTTTGCCTCTAACATTTAAGGTAGTGGGGAGTTCTGGCAAGTCCTTAAGGCTTGTTTTTCCTTTTTAAATGCAAAATCTCCAGCATTATTCTGCTCTCTTCATCTACTTTCATGGCATGCAGACTACAAGCACATTGGGGGTTATGGGCCAAATAAAGAAACCAGACAGAACACACTGCTCTCTTTTCATTACTGATTTTTTAAATTCATATCCTATTGCATGAATACAACTGCCTGAAGTTACAAGTAGGAAAAGAAGATGAAGGAAAAATGTGAAGTTCCTGCTGCTCCCAAGTCTCAGACGACAGCCTGGCAGCTTCTTATCCTTCATACAAAGACAAGCAGCATGAACAAGCAAATATCCTACCAGTAAAATGTAGTATGATTCATGGTGAGATGAAATAGAGCACTCAGATGGAAAGAAACTGACTTCTACCTCCAGATCTGAATCCCTGGGGCACGTAAGTATGGAATCCCATGGGACATAGTGATGGGGAAGGGGATGCTGCCCATGAGGCAGCAATAAGCAAGAGTTGATCTGCCAGCAGAGCAAGGGACCCTCTACACTCCGTCTGAGGAGCCTCTCAGTGAAATGTTCCCCAACACACACAGCACTACCCAACAGCTGCTTTCTCAGCTTCCCCAGAGTAACTATATGACAGAAATAGGGACAGCATCGTGGTTTAGACTTTTAGTGAAATGACTGAACTTTTTGTCAGAGTCGCCACCAGTCTCACCCTTCTGGCTTGAAACAAAAATGCCTCACTCAGATGCTGTTCAGGAGCCAGCTCTGAGCCAATGCCAAGATTTGGGACCTGCAGCACAGAGCCCCAGAGGGCAGGCTGTGGGGAGCTATGGGTGGCAAAGCACCTGCATTAGCTCCTAACAACTATTTGCTCCGAAACAAAAGAAAATCACACCCTTTCCATGGTGTCAAGGAAGAGCACTGGCATTGCTACATGGGAGAAGACAAAGTACCAATGAAAGAACATAATGGAGGATACAATACTCAGCTGTCCACTACGTGAGAGAAAAGTGTTTTAAATCAAAAAGTACATTCATTACACATACACTGAGGTAATTAACAAAGAAAATTAATCTGTAAGTGCCCAAAACATGAGAACTACTGGAGAAAAAATCATCTGTTAGAACACGAGATTTGGAAATTGATTTTGATCTAGAAGGATGTCAGGCCTACAGACAACACAGGAAGGTCAATGCAGTCTCCACAAAGTTACAATAAATAGTTCCCTCATTCTGCCACAAGGCTTGATTTATTCAAACAAGTCCTTGCTGCTGACTCCAATTCTGTGCATATGTTATAGGAAAATCTTTGAATAAAATCTGAGCAGGACACTCAACTTAGATCAGCACTCAAGTCACATAAAGGGAAAAAACTCTGCTCTATCTTCCAAATCCTTCTTTGAAAATGAACTCCTGTTTCAGAGAACCAACTAATGGATGTCACCACTGCAGACAATACAGCAATTAAATGAGAAGACTGGCGGGGGAAGGAAGGTATCTTGCAAATAAGACATTTTTTAAAAAGTCCATCACATAAAATGCCTTCTGTATGTAAAAGCACACTCCTACTTGTTTCCTTCCTTTGTCATGTCACTGAAATGGTACACAATACAGAAAAAAGTAATATATGACACTCATTTCTCACCCAGAAGCTACATACTGAAAGGGCAACTCTCCCTGGAATGCCACCACAACCACAGGACAACTCAGATCCTGTCAGCCAGTGAGGGCTCACACCACTTCCAGACATTTGAAACTCACAAAAAAGCCCAACTTAACATTTATTCCCAACAAGGACACTCTCCACCCCATCAAAAAGAAGTTTAAAGATTAGGAGCTAAACCTATTTATCAACACATTGACCTCTTGTTCTAGATTCCGTTTTCCCAGGGCAAGCAGGAACTCCAACATATCTCCACAGTTCAACTGAGGTGGAGTTCAACTGCAGTTGACAAAAGGTTTAACTCTTTGGTGCACATCACTTGTGAAATCATAACCAAATCCTATCTTTGGGTTTAAAAATCGACTCAGTGGCTGAACTTCAGCTTCCTATTTTTAAAATACTGGCACTGGTACTAGGGGAAAACAAAGAGAGTGGGATTAAATTTATATTTCTTCGCACACATGGATCATTAGGCCTTCTTCCCTGAACAAACAATTCGTTAGTCAAATTGTCACTGGCAGGCTAGAGTGAAAATTAAGATGGAAAATAAGTTATTTCAAAGTTTGCAGTGGTGGTATCATATAATTTCAATCTAAGTAATTTAATCATAAATAATTCCAATTAAAAAAAAACCTTAATCACAGCATCTTTATTTGTTTTTATGCCCATTAATGGCATTTGAACATAAGGTCTGTACAGACAGATGCAACCACAAATCAAACTGTCCAACAGACGGAAAACCTATTTTAACAAGCAGTGCCACTAAAAAACCCCCTCCATGATTGCAAATAAAAGCTCCAGAAGCAAACAGGACACAGTTTTAGCAAAAGCAGTCATCACAACAAATCAAGCTGGATCAAAACAGACTCAGAACTCACAATTATCCATACAAAGAAATTAACTTATTCCTGAGGGGCCAGCACAGGTCACAGAACTGGCAAACAAGAAGGGAAGGACTCTCTGCTACCTATTAGCAAGAAGTAAGCCCCAACCTACTAAATGATTTCAAGCGCTGAAGGTAATAAATTTGGAAAGGATTAACAGGAAAGAGGTGACAGCCACACCCAACACACACTGACCACACTCTACAAAGCCAGCACATCATCCAGGCCATCAGTGCTCAGCCTGTGCTTTCAGAAATGCTGATAAGCAGTCCTTCATTTCAGATGAAACCCGAATAAACGAGGCTGCAGCCTTGGAAGAGTCAGGACTCGGGGCTTGCCGTGTCATTCTCTTCACAAACCCATGTTCCAAAGTCCAGCATCGCTTCAGGACTTGCGTGCCTCAGGTTTTTACTGTCGTAGTTTAATCTCGCTGTTTCACTACCGTGCGAGGCGAGTCTGACTCCCAGAGCAGTCCTGGAACACTCCCAAACAGCTCTGCAGGCAGCAGGTGCCAGCACCAGCACAGCATCTGCAGACAGAGGGAGCCCTGCCCTACCAGCCCGGGGACAAGGAGCAGGGAGGACACCCCTTCCTCCTCCTCCTCGCAGCTCCTGCAACCTGCGACTGACCCACTCTTCCCAAAGTCCTTCACCAGCACGGCACAGAAACACCAGCAGCAGAGAAAATTAAACAGCAGCAGGTTTCACTTCTTCCATAGGGGTATGTTCTCTTCTCCTCCTCCCCAGCAGACCAGCTCAATCCAATGCATGTTACCTATATACCATCCAAATGTTAGTCCTTGCCAGAACTACATTTCCTACTCACAGGCACTCCCCAGTTTAAAAGTCAAAACATGACTGTCAATTAGCACCTTTTGAGGTGCAGCCAAAAACAAAACCATGATTCCACCATGCATGGGTGCCACTGGGGAATGTATTTGTGTCCCTTTGCTGGAGTCTCCAGGTGTGAATATAGGAACTTCTAATTCCACTCTTACTAAATAAAATCACTTTACATCTCAATCACTGAGTAAAAATTACCACCTCAAGTCAGAAATCCTAGATGAGGCAAAATTCTACTTCCTACAATGCATATTTAAAGATCCCTTAACAAAGTAAGTGCTGAGGGCAGGTTTTCCTACATCCTAACCTCTACCAGCTGTTCAAGAAAAAGCCCACTCCAGTCTGATTTCAACACTCAGATCTTTACTTTGATCCCCAACCTGTTTCATAGGCCTCTTGTGCACCCTTCAACACCTACTGTGCTGCTACCATGAGATGCATTCTGACCTGAGCTGCTCCGTATCTTCCAAAGACAGTGTCGCTGATGAGGAAGTCTGGAGTATAATCACCTTGAACTAATCTAATCTAAGTTACTTTAGGACTGATTCGACAAGATTCACCAGCCCAGTGCAGGATCTATCACTCCCATGTGAGACATGATAAAACTGCAGAGGAGGTGATGTGATTTCCCTGCAGGTGCAGGAAAGCCCATGGCAGAAGCAGGACCAGGAGCAGCTCAGCAGCCCGAGGTGTGCCTGTGTGAGCTGCTCGAGTGGAGCATCTGTCAGACACTGCTGGGGCTTCAGAGTGTAACAGCAAAAATAAGTGTATTTTCCCTGATGGTGACAAATACAAGTTTACTGACACTGCTCAAATGCTAAAAGCAAAGCCAGTGATACTGAATAACTAGACAGAAATATCTGAATTATTTAGTAGACAGAGCAGAAGCACCAAACAAGCCAAAGCATGATCTGACCAAGAAAAGAACAAGGGAAAAAAAAAACCCAACAGCTATTAGTTTCCTGCTGGAGAGAAGAAACAGCTGAGTGCAGGATTAAGACAGCAGCCATGGCAGAGAGGAGGGCGAGACTGCACGGCCAGGGATGGTGACAGGCAGCACTGCTGCTTTTTGATTGCCAATTACTACATTGACTGAGCTGCAACATGAGATAACACCCCCAGACTTTTTTCTTTTGGACAATCTTTCTGAAACACTACCTGAAACCCTAAAGTATTCCTTGGCTAGTAACAGAGAAGAGGAATGGAAAATCCACATTTCAACCACTCCTTTTAATAATCCTGTAGAGAAAATCCTGACCAACTCATCACAGCTAATATTTCTTCCTCATTTAACTTCCAAAACTCTGTCTCCTGCAAATGACATTTTATTTATAGCAGTGGTATTTGCTGTATAACTGATTGGGGAAGGCTGTAAATGAGCATCATTGCATATATATGGAAAACAATGATAAAGCAGTCATCAAAAAGCTACAGAACATTTAAATATTCAAATAAGGCAATCTGCATACCCCCCCACCTGAATTCCAATTTTACAGAACTTATTTCATAGCTTTGTGCCATAGATGATCTGTGCAAGCCACTTCTTTTCTACAGAAAAATGGCATCTTTCACTTTTAGACGTGTCCAAGTGATATTAATTTTAATTCTTGGAGTGAAGGGTAAAGGAGGCTTTGCTGTAGGAGGACAGGTTATTTTTAAAGTCTAAGTGCTCAAGGCAAGAAGGCAAAGGTGAAGATGCTGATGAGCCAGAATAAGGTTGCAGTGGCAGTGAACTGCATCAAGGCTCCTCACCCATCAAGCAAAACAAGGTTATAACTTGCAGCTCTGTAAAATGGGAGCCACCAAAATAGGAAGGAGAGGAAAACAGTGCTGTGGAGGTAAGGGAGAGAGACATCACAGCAAATCAGCCTCTATATTGAAGCTAGGACTTCCAAGGGAAAAAGCAAATCAGCTTAAGCAGCTTTTACCAGGCAGGTCAAAAAGATGTAATCACAAACTGGAAGGTTAAATTAACACCTGGCAGCTCTGGAGCTGGGATCACTCCGAAAGCACTTTAATTCAAAAACACAAAACAAACCCAAACACGATGCTCTTGCAGCGTGGCAGTGCTGAAGTTAGGACATGCCAAAACTCTACCTTTGCACTTCAGATGCTGCAAATGTAACAGGTAAGGGAGATCAGGAGCTTTTCTTGTTTAAACCTTACTCTGAAATCTTGAGCAAGGCAGATTTTAAATACTTTTTCTTTCAAAGGGGTTTTAAATGTTATCTTACATACATGCTCACTCAGTGGTACCAGTCTCTTTTTTAACATTTTTGGCTGTGGAGATTCACCACTGCCTTAGAACCAGCACTGTTCCATCCTTAGTGCTGCTTGGATTCAAAAGAGCAAACACCAGAATATTCCTCAGACAAGATCACTTTTAGCACCACTCAATTCCCTGACCACAGACACATTATATCATACATATTTAAAGAAATATCATGCTTGAAAGACTTAAATTTGATAAGAAAAGCCTCAAGAAGGAAAAGGTGTTAGGCTTTTCCTCCTGGTACACACACAGCTTGGGAGAAGGGGAGCGATGGAAAGAAGAGGGAAAACAGGGGGTCAATAAAAGCAATCACTGCAGTTTTGCCCTCAGGATCAGAGAAACTAATGGGAAAAGAAAGAGTAAACACCTAGAAAACATCCAGTTGCTTCAGAAACAAAGTTTCCTTCTTTAAACATTAACCAGTTAGTCCAGAGATTTCCATAAAGAAGTTGGGGACCAAGCACATCAAATGCTTCAGCAAAAGACCTGGTAATTTATTTTACTGACCAATACCACAGTGGTGTAGCAAATCCCTTCTACACTTAAAATTCCTGCCCTACAAGTTCAACTTACCGATACTTCAGTGTTACAGTGATTATTTCCTAGATCTAAAGAACATAGGGAAAAAATAAAATCAAATTAAGGTAAATGTTATCTATACAGGTCTCATTCTGCCAAACTCTTTGCAAAAACAAAGAGCTGAGAAAAAACTCTTGCTCTTCCTCACACAGCAGCCACCCCAGGTCCATATAAACAGTTTCTTTCATGACTAGAAGCTTTTCTTCCCTTCAGCCAAACAAATCCATCGCATCGTCCTCTGTGATGTGAGAAAAGGCTCCGAGAACAACGTCCCAAAGAGCTTATTCATTTTCTGCATCCATGAACTCTACAGCATTCATTACTACAATAAACACTGTAAATATTTCTCACAGCCTCCTAAATTGCCAGCTTTCAATGATTTTTACTCTTTTACCTTCTACTTTCCACACTCTGTCTTCACTACATGACGGTACACAGCCCCACAAATGGTGCTACCAAGATTACTGCATTATTTAAATAACAACAGAGTTAAATTTCATTGACATTAATTACAAGCTGGTTCATTAGAATGTCAGTTACTGTGATAAAACTCAGTTACTGAGAAGAAAAAAACCTACAGCCTGTTTCTAGCCTAAATTTGTTGCATGCATCATGGCTTTATGCTGGCTTAGGGCAACCCAGGAGGCTGGGGACGTGCTCGGTGCCATTCCTGCTTCCAGCTCTCGGGCACCAGCACTCAAAAAGGACAACTTCTGGAGGGGAGAAAGGGGGACAGAGACTTGGCCTCTTAGAATTCAGCACGAGAGAGAAAAATGGAACAAATGTACATTTTTTAGAGCTTTTTCCTCTCCTAAATTTTATTTCAGTCCAGCACTCATGGACAGTTTAGGTTTTTGTTGAGTTAAGGGAAGTGAAAACGCAGAGCTGTCTCAGGCTTGTGATTCCAACTACCCTGACACAAACAGGAGCCTTGTGCAATTGCTTTGTTCACCTCCATACCTGGATCAGTGAAGAAATGGTGGAAATCACACTGACCATGGGTCCGCACCACAAAAATCTTCCACAAGCATCATGCCTCCACAAACAAGCGAGCAACAACGAAGAGAGCAAAAATGAAAGCACTAACAGTAAATGTCCAAATAAGTTCTTGCCTCAACATGTGCTATGAGAAGCTTTGATGTTAAAGAAAGAGGAGGAACCTGAAAGAAGAGGTCAGGCTGTTCTTGAGAATAACAGCTCCTCAGGGCTCAGCTTCAGCATGCAACAAGGAAACCTATCTCAAAATGTCTCTTTCCAGACCCCACCACTTACATGTTTTTAAAAAACTTGTGAACATTCTTTATAACTTGGCTATAGTTCCACTCATAACTTAAGCAAAATAAGGCTGCACTACTCTGTAGAAGGTAGTTCTACACCCACTCATTCACCCTACCTCACACTAAACTTTCCACTGGAACAAACTCAACGCCGCAAAGCCAAAGAGGAGACTGCGTCTAAGCTAAACCTCCCTTTATTTATAAGATTTACAAACAACTACCACCCCCTTCATCTACCTGATCAGGTACAGTATTCAATTCTAGCAGCAGAGATGAATGAAACTTCCAATCTTCGGTTATTTATAAGCCTGTCAGCACCCCATCATCCTGGCTGTCACACACAGTGTGCTTTGACTCTACAGGATGATGGAGCAGCGGCTCCGTTCCGATGGAGCACAAGAAATATCCAAGCACAGACCAGGAACTGTGGAGCTTGAGAAAGAAAATGTTTGCTTTCTAGATTTACATGACCTCCCCAAAGTTCTCAAGCAGGCATTAACTGGCAACATCAGCACTTGCAGCATTCAGCACGTAGGTCAGTGACTGTTTTGGCTGAGAAGGGATGTGCAGCAGAGGCTCAAACACGAGCTTGTGCCACGGCCACGGAGCAGCACAGCAGCCTGACACTGCTCTGTGGCTCTCATATTTTGGAAATCTCCCCAGGCATCATGCCAGGAGAAGCCATGGGAAGACAGCTCTGTCATCTAGGACTTGGCTGATCAATGCAACTTGGAGCTACACAGCAGCTTTCAGTGAGATTTGAAATGCAAACCAGGAGTCTGGATCATACTTTCAGGTTAACTGCTCTTACAACAACAACTGATCAGCAACAACTGATTTCTTCAGGTATCAGCCCCAAATAATGTTTGGAAGCTAAAAAGTTTCAAAGCCTTGAAACCCTTTTCCCCCTTCTAGCTGTTTGCTCTTAATGCTTTCCAAGCACCAGAGCATCACCCACTCGCTCCAGAGGTTCTGTGCTGTGAACAGAAGAGCAGTGCTGTTACAGCTCCAGGAGATTTACACACCACAGTCCTCAAAAAAACCAATTCACAACCAGCACAAGGGAATTCAGCCTTATTATATAAGCTAAATGCTGATATTTAATAAGTTCCACATTTTCGGTCATTGGATGGTTGCACACACAAAGTTGACCTGTTTTACTTAAATTATATTTTAGTTACCCTAAGGACAAAATTCCATGATGCACTTTTACTTTTTTAATCCAAGAATTTGCAGAACTGAGACCCATCTATGGAATCAGTCTCCTTAAAGCTGGTTCTGATGAGAGAACCATTATGCCCAGATTGTCTGAAATAAGCACAGCCATGCAGAAATTCTCATTTATCAGCTAAGTTGTATCACTATGCCATTTCACTATGCATTAGATAAGCTGTCCTCCATAAGCTAGAAACTAAAAATAATAAAACCCCACCTTCTCTCAATTAGGAAGAGAGCCAAGGGAAACACAAGCATACAATGGCCAAAAAAAAAAAAAAATCAGAATTTTTCCATAGAGGGTGGTTACCTCTGCTTCCCTGATGCCAGCAGTACTGCCAAGGACTTGGAGGGGCTATGCCTATCAGCATTCACCAGTACTTGATTAATTGCTCCTGACCAGCTTCCCATTCAGTGCCAAACATGAGATGACCTCATCTATGTTGATATTTGAAGCACCCGACATTCAGGCATGTTATATAAACTAACTTAACCAGCATAAATAACACAGTTTGCACCTCATCGCATGGATTCTTCCCATACCACACTCTGAGGAAGGAACCCCCACTATCCAATCCTTTGGGTGACCAGGAGAGGCAGGTTTTCCCAGGGAAGCTCCAGCATTACCCTTTATCTGTTAATGGAAGGCCAAGCACACGGTGAACTTCACCATTTTAGTCTGCCAAGGAAGTCTACAGGCAGACTAACAGTTAATAAAATAAGCATCTATTATTGCACTAACACTGAACTTGTATACTTTAGAGAAGACTGAAGCTATTTTACTCAATAGCAGCTGTGTTTACACTATAGCACAGTCTGGTACCTCTGAAACTCAAGTGAACTTACATCCGACAGTAACTGTGCTGGTTCCAAGGGAAAAAAACCTGCTAAGAGGAGAAACACACTCCAGCTTCTTGTGTCAAATGAAAATCTTTACTTTAGCAGCTGCTTTTAAAGGTACAACTTCATTTACCATAGATCAGGAATACAAATTGAACCCCAGATACTGGGAAAACAGTTGTTTCGTTTATACATTTCTGTAACATAACATTTCATTTACTGATACGTGAAAATTCGTCTGTGCTCACTAGATCAAACTTTTAAGGTACACAAATACATTTTAATCAATATGAAAGCCAACTTACAGTTTAGACTCTCAGCTGCATCCATCAGTCACTGTCAAGAACACAGCACCTGTACTCTAGCTTTCTTCAAATGAAAAAAATGTCCATTGTCAAGATAATTCAGTGTTACTTAGTAATGATTTAGGCTCAGTGGATATCTTCCTTTCTCCTCTAAGCACTCACTGAACAGAATGGGAAATAACACTTTTATCTAGAACTACCAAAAGCCTCAGACATCCATCCTGCACAATGCAGTCAGCTGGACCAGATCCGTGAAACTCATTGTTCAAGAAAGGAAATATCCACCTGCTTTTACCTGAAAACCACAGTTTATGTGATGGTGATGATGCCAGGTCCATCACAAGAGTACCACCACAGAGCTAAGTCCCCAAGAGGGGAATGCCATCAGCCTTTGAGCATCATCTGTGAGCCTTCTGCTTCGGCTAAGCAGGAAAACCATTTGGTAATCGACAGCACAGCCACAGCCACCAGTGCTCTGCACCTGGCTCCTAGCACAAACAGCACCTTCAACCTGAGAAAATTGACCCTTCAGCCTGGTCATTTCACTCCTTGCTCAGGATAATATAGTGTCATTTTGTGGGTTTTACTTAATATTTCTTCTTGGGCAATCATGCTTTAATTTTAATTGAGGCTTACTCAATCCACCTTTAGTTTATGGCGCCAGATCTGTTTTGGACTGGTGAATAAAGATGATTTCCCCTGAGCTTAGAGTAGCACCAGTATAACAGATCTAAAGAGCAGCAAATTCTAAGTTCAGAGGTCTCTATTGGCCAGCACATCACGTTAGCCTGCTGCCTCTAGAGTGCAGCAAGAGGACGGCTGCCTGCTGCTGCACCCAAGCTCTGGAGAAGGGAATGTGAGAGTGTAACTTTCCTGCAGTGCACTGCATCCCCAGCACTCTTCTCTTCTAAAAGGAAAGCCATGAACCCCAGTGCACCTTGTCTTGGCTTTCTTCTATGCCAGCAGAGAAGACAAAATAACAGAAATTAGGAAGGTCCGAGAGAAAGTGCTACATCTAAATACAGAGGGATGCAATCCTCCCACCCAAACAGGGGAAAACACTGTGAGAAAAATGAGGAAATATGGAATTTATGGCTGGCTTACTCCTCAGGCTGGCTATTTCCAGCTACTTCCACTGCTGTAAGGATGATCAGAAAAGCCTTCCCAAAAGGCCACTGCCTTCCTCGGAGGCAGTTGAGGATTAAAGATGCTAAAGCCAAATGCTGCTCAGGAGCTGAAGATAAAATTCAGAGCTGCTCTTAAGTTTCCTGCCCTTCCTGCTCCAGAGCCACTTCATTATTGTCACCACAAACAGAAATAAAACCAAGCAAGTGCTGGCAATGCCACCTGTCTGTAATGCCATCAACACTGACCTGTGAGAGGCTTCCACCAGAGACAATGGTGGCAGTCAGGTGCTGACATCCAGCACTGCCACACAACTGCTCAGGCAACACACAGTCTTATTCTTTTAATCAAAATTACTAAGAGTGTAATTGGTTCTGGTTTTAGCTGTCACTGAACACAGACAACGTGGATTAGCTCAGCAATGCTGTGTGACATTGGGCGTGCTCTGGATTTGAGTGAACCCACGCTGGCTCTCTGCCTCTGCTCTCAGTACCTTTTCATTTAATGCAAAATCCCAAGTTAATTTTTTCATAGCTGATGCATTTATAGTCAGTTCAGACAGAGATCACATCATAAACATCTATTACCAAGAATTTGTAACTCCCCAAAAGGCACATAAATGACAATGTCTTTAGAACCATCCTGATCTTGAACAGATGCCTACCAAAAAGAAAAAGCCAAAACCAAACCAATTTTGTTATAGTGATTCTTAGTCATCACTGCAGAACAGCCTATAGTACTTTGCTATGAAGAAATTGTGGGCAGAGGACACTCAAAATCAGCTTCCACAATTTATGGCAGCACTGATGTTAAAGACAATAAATGCAACAGGAATAAATAAAGTAGGAGTAAAGTTAAATGCCATGAAGGCTTATTAATTCATAATGTAACCAAATTAATCCACTATCAGTATGTAAAGAAAAACTACTGAAATCAAGTGCTCTTGGGGAGTTGTTAAGAGGAAATGAGAAATTTGGTTTAGTCTTCACTGTCACTTCACTGTTTTAGCAATATGGGATTCCAGGCTCACACTCCACACTCCAGATCTCCTGTTTTAAACAGTAAAGCTGAAAATAACCTCCTACTTTACCAGCATGTGCTTTTTGTTCTCTGATGCACCAAGCTAAAGACTTAATATGGGAGTGTTGTCTGCAGACAGCAAAACAACATCTGGCAGCTTTCCAAGGATCCTCTTTGAAGCAGCTCCTCACACTGCAAACTGCACAAGAAATCATCTGGTGGCAGAGCTGGGGAATGCCCCAGGTACGATCCAAATCTTCACATCAAATTTCTACTTACTAGAGATTCAGACTCCTATTGTAAACTGCTGAACTGCTGTATCAGGTGTCCCAAGAGGGGACAGCTGCCTCCCCCTGGTTTGTACTGCACTTGTACTTCACAACAGCTTCTCCTTGTAACACAAACAGAACTGGAGAATTCAGCTCAGGTGTGCCAGGGCACGTGGGACTTGTGTGACAATATCTGAAGTGATACTGCTGTACAAACACTACCGGGCTTTGCACTGCCAACCTTTTAGTAAAAAAAGGGCATTCTTGCAAAGAGACAGCAATAAGGGTGATTTTTAAAAGGGAAAGCTAATAAAGATAAGAGTAACTTTGAAAGCAGCTCCATCTACAGAGAGAACCCCACAGCCAAAGCTAAACTATTACAGGTGACTTCTGTCACCGAGTCAATGAGATTGTGCAGGAGAAGCCCAGTAGCATGACATCAGGATGATGTGATGTCACACAGGAAATCAAAATTTAATCAAAACTTGGAGGAATTGCAGATCTCAGGTTGGTCAAAATAACCACATTTCAGCACAGCTAAAAACATGTGGAACATGTCAGCACTTCCTAGAAATCCGCTATAGTTATTAATATCACACCTTCCTTATTCAAAATTTCTACCCAATTTTTCTACATGGGCTCTAGGGAGCACTTATTCCAACAGCAAGCTCAGACTGCCACCTCAGTTATCCAAAAGTATTAAGCTATAAACCTTAAAATGTTTACTAAATTATTAAAACATATTTATCAACAGCTTTGCCTTAGATATCAGATTAAACAAGATCTAACATCTAGCTTTTCACCTGCTCAGTGAAACACCTTTCAGCTTTATATACATAATAAAATGACAACATCAGAGCAATAGATGATGACAATTTACGAGGAGAACCAGACATCATCATCAGAACAGGAAAATTCATGGTTAAGGAGAAACTGAAATCAAGCAAAGGGGAGACAGAAATTCTGCACAGCCTACAAGTTTCCCCACACTCATAATCGGTCACGGTCAAGCAGCTGAAAAGACCACGTGGCACATTTATGTGGAGAGAGCTGGATGGCTCAGGGGATTTGCAAGACATTAAAGCTCACCTAGAAGTGCTCCACAGTTTGATCAGAGTAAGTGTCTCACTCGGGCACTCAGAGCAGGCTGGGAGTGCTCCCTGCTGCTGTGGCTGAGCTCAGATAAGGTGTGAGAGGAAAGCTGGTACTGAACCAGTTCAGACAGAGGCAGAGGAAGCCCTGCACGTGGGGCAGCCCCAGGCTGGCAGCACGAGGGCAGCTCAAGCTGGGAGCTCAAAAGCCACTGATGGGGCATCTGTACACTAACACAAAGCAAGGCAGATATCACAGGGCAGTGACAACAGCCCATGTGCTCCCTGCATCCTTCATCCTGGCCAGAAATGGGCTCAACTGACAGGAAAACCAGCTCCTTTCTGCTCTAACTAGAAGAGACAAATGGGTTTGCTGCACTTACACAAAGCAGGGACTGAAAAGCTGCAACGGCCAAATCCAGGAATTTTTTTAAACATTTTTCTTTTCTGGTTTCTCAAAGAAAAGATTGTTATGGAAGGTCTACAAGCAACAAAGAGCAGGCAGGTAACAAAAATGGATCATTACGTTTTGTGTATTACACTCACATTAAACCAAGGCCACCCCATTCCAGGCTTTCTCACTCTGGCAGCCTGTTATTTCTGGGACATACTGTTAACTCCAGTCCTTCCATGCACTGGTACCTCCCCTTCCCCTGATCAAGAGTCAAACTTGATCCTCCAGCCACTGTACTCACTGTAACACTCTTCATCTTGTGCCCAACATCATACTGATAGCATGAACGAGCAAACATGAATTCGTTACTATCCTCCTGTCACTTCGTATAATTTTTAAGGGTTTCTTGTATTTGGGTAGATACAATCTCGTTGCTATTCTAACACAATATCCCATTTCAGTTCTTAAAACCTGATGGGCAACCCACAAAAATCCAGAAGGAACATTACACCTCTCATCTGCTGCAACTCTGAACTAATGGTGCTGTAAACTTTGTGTTATTTTCCTGACAGGACAAATGGTTTCAGCCTTTTTATTTATATAAAGTCTGCAAAGGCTTTGTCATTCTCCAAGGGGGAGTGTGGTAAGAGGAGAAAAAGGTAAATTAGCAAAGGCTTGGTTTTCCAATGTTAATCTATCTAGCATGATTACAGTGTCCACATCAATGAGAAGTTATAGTCTAAGCTCAGTCTACTTTTCAAATAACAGTTAAATATATAATGAAAAATTATCAGCAAACATTAGTTATCACAGTAGCTTCCTACAGAGGACAGTCAAAACTATCTTTCAAGGCTTAAAACCATTTATAAAACTGATTATTGTGATAAAATCAGGCTAATGAGCAGCCACACATGAAATCTTATTGACCAACGTAGAGGAAAAACAACACAGAAAAGTTTAAATAAAGTTCAAGTTAAAATAGTCTTGCTAGAACTTCTTGGTTTACAGTTGCTTGGTTATTGAAAGACACAGGATAACAAGTCATAAAGATGAACTCTGTATTAGCACATTTGCAGCACAGTTAAGGTTATATCTTTGCAGTTTACAGAATTTTTTTTTTACATTTTCCAATTCACCCCAAAAAAAGCTTTTCAGGGGGATGAAGTAATGCTAGCTTCACTTTCCATTAACTTCCAATTGCCCCCCTGAAGAAAACCTTAGGCAACAGAGAAAGAAAAACATCCCCCACGTTTGGAGACCCTCGTAACATTGAATTCGTAGTGTGGAAATGATTCAGCTTGTTGGCACAGAAGGTATTTTATGACCAAGTCAGAGAAGGCAGTCCTCATCTGCAAGAGCATCTACAGCCTGCAAACACATGGGAATGCCTCGTGCATCTCCTTGTACACGCCTTGTGATGAATGAGAGAACAAAACAAAACAACTGCTGGAAGCAAGTGCTGGCAGGAGTGATCCCCAGCACTGCAGTGGCAATAATAATCAGACTTCAGGATTAAAAACCCACCATCAAATGGGGGAAGATACAAACATATGGAAGGTATGACAGAGTGTTGCTGACTTACTATAAAAATAATAAACCAAAAATACCCTACTTGTATAAAAGTGGCAATGGTAAAAAAGGAAAATTCCTGTTGTTGGGGAAGAGAGCCACCTGTGGGCATGTACGACTGCCCTGTATTTATTCCGTTCTCAAAGTCATTCCCTGCACTTCTCTGGCACCTACAGCAGGTGAAAACTGCTGAGCTCTGTAACTCTTTGTATGAGGAAGCATCAGAAATATTCAGAATACATTTGCACAACATGACAGTATGCTATAGCAACTCTTAAAATAATCCACAAAAACTTCCAACATTCAGATTACATGAGTCCTGCTAAAAGGGGAAATTTGTTATGTATTTTATTTTTAGGAGTCTCTACCTTTTCCTTAATGTGGTTTTCTACCAATACTCAAAACTCCTCCCCAAAATATTTCATGAAATACATGGAAATCACTGTTACAGTCTCCAAGACCCAAACATTTACACTGCAGTTGCATCATTGATTCAATCCATCCCAAAAGTGGGTTTAGACTCCACAAAGACCTTCCCCGCAATCCCAGCTCCATTCCACAGCAACACCAACCCACTGCCAGCAGCTAATTATCAAACCCATCATAGATGAGGCTCCTCAAAGGACTACAGCCACTTAAAGGCATTTAAAAGCTGCTGTGAAACTTTTAATGCAAGACACGTTTGGGAAAGGCCAGTTTCAGACTGAAGCCCAGAACTTCTCTGTCTGACACAGCTGCCAGGAAACACGTCCTCAGGGAAGGATCCGAGTCACACGCAGCGTTTCAATTCATGAAAAACACTATGAACATGGTTAGGTTCCTCCATTTCTATCTCCCAGCAGATCAGGAGAAAACAAGCAAGCTCATCTCCTGCAGAAACAGGTTTTCACTGATTTTTTCTGAAAGGATTGTGCCTTTTTTTATAGATTCAAAGTGCAAACGCACTGGTTGCAACCTGAATTCAGGAACCTGTTCCTGAGCAGTGATTACACACTTGCTCTCTCCAGCTGAAAAGCATAGCTACTTTTAGTTTCTGATTGCGTGTCTTCCAATTATCAGTTTTATCAAAGGAACTAAATTGATGGCACAAGCTATTTTTACAAAAGCAGACAAACAGGACATAAGGCATTCCAGGTAAAAGATGAATAGAGGCAAGAATGTTTTTTGACTAAGAAACCTCACGACAAAACTTACATTAAGTTTACTCAAGCAATTTTTCTTTAAGCTTGCACACAATATTTAACCAGAGAACAAGACATGCACATCAACTGCTATAAGAAATGCATACTTTCTTTACAATAATTCTAAGTATTTCCTTAACAGAAAAATTTTTTGCACAAAATAATTTATGAAATAATGCTACTTATATTTTATCAAGCTATCAGCCTAAAGTATCAAATAATCCAAGGAAATTGTAATACTTAACTCTAGAATGCTGTGAAAGAGATGAGTTTCTGAATGGTATTAAAAGCATAAGAGAAGAGCATTCAAAAGACCTCCTGAAACCCCTTGACTGTCAAGTTCATGTCCAGTCCTGATCTCGATACTCATCTTCATTTTTCTTTTGCCTGCTCCCTCCCACCTTTCCTTCCTCACAGCTTCTTCCTCTCCATCAAATCAGGCATCATCCCTGTTTGTGAAATCAAGCCAGCTGCAGTTCCTGAAGGAATGAGGTCCGAAGATGGACAGCCTGTCAACTTCAATTACTCCTGAACACCTACAGGTTCTCATTTCTGACCCAGAGCAGGTCAGTGCGTGTCTCACCCTGCTATAGACAGAATCAGAATATTTCTATCATAAAAGCCAGTCCTGATAACGAAATGCTTTAACTCCAGCCAGGGAATGCCTCACTACCAAGAAGATAGGTGGTCTAACCCAACTCCTTCCATTAGCATAAGACTAAGCTGCTAATTAGCAGAGAAACAGCGCGGCAGAGCAGATGTGTATTTACTACAACACCGCATTAGCACTTGGCACAAAACGCCAGAGAGGTTTCTCCAGCTCCCAGACTAACGTGGACCTCGGGCTGTACGTCCTGTCAAAGCTTTTAGGCACCAGTGTGGGTCGCTTCAGTGGGAGTTGGACTGCAAATGCTCTGAAAATCTAAGTCCAAACTACTCCACTTTGGGAATCAAGCGCTGCATTAGATGCAAGAGGAGGGAACGCGCTGTCCCCGCGCTGCCTCTGGTTCCTCCTGCTGCCCGAAGCACTCGGGCTGACTGCTGCTAGCCTGAGAAAAAAGGAGAAGCAGCACGTCATTTCAGCCCTTTATTTTTTTTTTTCCCAAAGAAAGATTAGCAAGCAGTGAAGGAAAACTCTCCAGCAAACTGCCTTAAGTAGAACGCTCGTGTGAAATCACACTGCCAGTCACACCAACAGACGTCATCCTTTTCGCATCCTCTCAAAAGTGTTTCCCCCAGGAAACTAAATCAATAATCTTAAGCAATAGCAACTGCACACACAAAGCAGGCTGCTTTAAGTATAACATGAAAAAGCACTGTTCATGTTGTTTTTAGGATTATGTGTTTTAATTACACCCCTTCGCCCTCCTTCTTGCTTTGTAATTGAATTTTCTTTTATCTTTAGAAGGCTAACTTTATTCATAAGAGGCTGTGGATGGCAGAGTTCAATCCTTTCACTGTAGAGTCTCGAGGTCTCCCACTGCTTTCCAAGATTTTATTCGCATTTTGTTTTAAAAGGGTTCCAGCTCAGATTAGCAAATGGGTTTTTAATGGAAATACACGTGTATCTAGAGGAGGTGCATTATAAGGATAACATACAAAAATTTCCCTTTTTATCTGAATGTAACCCAGAAATAGCAATGTCCCAAGTTCCATCACAAAGGGCTTAGAAGAAGTCTGTTCAACCAGTAGATATTTACAAGACACACTCTTCTATGTGAAATTACAGATCTGGGTACCATAACATTTTTCATTCTACCTGTGAGATCCAACAAATCTCACAAAGACAAGCTGGCTTAAACACACTGCCATTGTGTCAGCAATACACTCTTCTGGCTGCCTGATGCCCTGACACAACTTCTTGTGTGTGAGAAGAAAATCCCTCTCCAGCTATCATTACTGACCGAGTAGAACCTGGCCACTATTTCAGTTCCACTGCCAGCACATCTCTTAACGTTATGTCCAAGCAGAAATAATAAAGAGGCTAAAAGCACAGAAATATGGTTCCTTCTCACCTTACAGCCTGGACTACTTCATACACTTTAGGTGTTAAAGCAGTACCTGAACCTTTCAAGCGAAGTAAGTGAAGTTTCCTAACAGGCTGAGAAAACATCTCAGAGTGACAAGGCTTTAAACGTGGCATTTTAAGTCTAGAAAACTGAGAAAAACATACACACTAGGCTGGCTGTAATGCCAGCTTAGGTCTTCCTGGATTGATTAATTCCAAGAGACTTCAGGCGTCAACATAAATAATCATCATGAGTCCCCGCATATGATCTTGGAACATCTTCAACCAAACATGATCTTCAAACCCTCTGATGGGGAGCCAAACAGGCACCTATTTCCACTGGAGCTCGTGAGCTCCACTATCCACTGAAATGCAGTTTTAACGTGCTAAAGCTCCCTTTGAGTCATCTACCACTCTTTGCACATGCAAACTGTGATGGCAAAACCCAGCTTTCCCCTGGATCTCTTCCCCGTAAATGGAATTACCGTATTACGAGCTGTGCTAAATCATGGAATTCTCTCTCTCTAGGCAGTGCCACAAAAATATGGCCTTGCCTTTTTTTATTGCTCCTTAACTGATGTGCTCCCTTCTCATTCCTCCCTTTAAAAAGTACTGAAAGCTCAGAAAGAGAAAAAAAAAAAAAGATTAAGAAAAGAAAGACAACAGCTTTCAACAACAAATTTCAAATCACAAGAACATTAACAGGCCTAAAGGCCTAAGAAGAGTTAGAGCACAGGGTTTTAGTAAAGAGCTCACAGTAAGGGATGATGCTCTTATTACCCCAACATCACGAATGGTAAAATTACAAGAAAATCTGTTCTCATTTTAAGATTTCTTTCTTCATGTCTGTTCATACAGAGAGAAAAACAAGACTTGAGCCTAAGGGCTCAAAAGACAGAGTGCAACTGAAAAAGATTTCGCTATTTTTAGGACTACAATTTCAAAGCTTGATCCTGACAACAATGGAACATTTACACTGTCATAAAAAGTGTTTTCAAATTCATACATTTTTCCTCCCCACTGAATTATTTTTGCAGCCCTGTCCCTGTAAAATTCAGTGTGTATTTTTTCAGACATCACTCTGCTGTCACATGTAACCTTGTTTCTGTTATTAATATATACAAAAGAGAGATATTACTCTTCTGTTCAAGTTCCACTTCAACCATTGAATCATTAGCTGTGATAATTAAATCAGAATTTTAATTCTGTAGCAGGATGTAATAAAAACAGTGCCTCAGAAAAACCACAGGATACCTTTGTCCTGAAAACGCTACCTTTAAAAGTTACTTTATGAAGTCTCCTGTATTTTCTTCTCCCATGTCAATATTCTGCATCTAAGTGCAGCCCATGGAAGTTCTTTGGAGCTAAACCCACTAGAAATACCTGTATGTATTATAATCACATGCTTCCGCTGTGACATTCAATTCTAAATATACTCTTGATTAAATGGAAAAGAAAACCGTTCGCCTGGTTGTGTTTAAAAAACAGATCTCTGCTGACAGCCCAAGTCTGCTTTGATTTGCTCCCTATAGAAATGGAGTTGCTAGAAAACATTAAGTGGCAAGTGCAGCACTGGATGTAAATTACACCATCTCCACTTAAGTGCTGCCCTCAGCAGCAACCGGAAATTGCACAGCCCAGCACTGCCACGATCGCTCCAGGAGCAACAGGAATGTAAAAAAATGAATTATCAGATCTCTATGCAAAGCAAGCACATCAACTGAGTGAAGAACTGGCCTAGAAAAATACTCCCTTAAAAGCTTTCCAAAGCTGAGGTCAACATCTCTGCAGCATCTTAACTTTAATTCTCGGAAGGTACTTTGTTAGCCTTTATGGTTACAAAAATGGTCTTCCAAACACAAAAGATTAAAAGCTCATTCTCTGATATGAGGGCTGGGCACGCCCAGAAGAAGTGAATGGCCACAAAACGAACAGAAAACTGCTGAGGTACAGAGAAATAGTGAATGGATTTTTTTAAAGGGTGAGAGAAAAACACTCATTAACAGCAAAATGAAATCACCTTTCTTGATTCAACAATCTCCAACATACTTACTACCTTATACCAAAGTAAATCATGTGGAATATAAATCCTTTGGAGTGGGGCATATTCCCACATAATAGGGATTAAATGTAAGATCCATGTTCTCCTGTGCACATCACACAGGTGTGGCCACAAGGCAGCGTGGAGCCTCCACAAGGAGACTGATTTGATCTTGTTCCTCCAGACCAGGGATGTTCATTTTGTCCTTTTCCAAACTGAAGCATCCACTGATCTATTCACACCATAGCACATAGGCTTGATGTCTGGGAATACATATCTGAATTACCAGCTTTTGGTGATTTCAAAAGCTTCACCACCTCGGAACTTCAGAATAAGATTTTTAAATGGTGAAAATATCAGTGTTAAATTCCACACCATATGCTGCACAGCAGATCTAGTCAAAGATCACTAAATGGTAGAACTTCATTAAATGAAGTTAATTCATCAACTAATTTGTCAAGAAGTAAGAGTTTTAGAAAGGATATGATACAATCTGGGCATTAAGGTCAAACCCAGGTCTACTGATCACCTCAGGTGAGAGGGTGCTTTCATCCAATGAGACTTGAAATATTTTGGAGCTTCTTCTGGAAGATCATCTCAAAAGGCTGATCATAAAGACATGAAATAATGACAGAAAGAAAAAGCAGTTGTTCACAATACAAGGAGGACTAATGACTGTACTGTGTCCTGCTTTCCAAGAGAAGCACACAAACATGAAATGAGTGCAAAGTTTTAAGACAATACAGAACCATTCAAGAGATAAAAAATAAATGCTGTTTGCTAAGAACTGCAGAAGGATAATAGCAGATGAAATTAAAGGCAAGATAATAAGACAGAAAAAGAAATAACCTCACCTATACAATGAGATCTAAATTAGCTACTGCAACTTGGAATTTTGAAACTGTTACAACTAATTCTCTTGGAACATCAATTTCATACTCATTAAGAGCCCCATGGAATGGAGAAGAAAACAACACTGTGCTACAATTGTAGAAATCCAGAGCCCCTTGAGACAGCCTGTAGTGCTGGTGCCAAACAGCCATGTAAATACTAGAAGATGCACAAAAAAAAGGTAAGAAAGACCATCAGAGGCTTGAAACACCTCTACACTAACAGGGACGGATGTATAACTCAGATTTACAGCAAAGGTAAGAAACAGCCACAGTCAGAAAGAGCAGTCCTGCCCTGCCCAGCACTGCACACACAAGCCACAGAAGAGCTTCAGCATCTTCTGTACAACACAACAGGTTTCCTTCTTTGAGCTGAGCAGTGCAGCTATGGAAGAGTACAAGAGGTGTGCAAAATCAAAACTAGTATCAAAAAGAAGTATAAGGAAAGGTTATTCACTATTTCTCCTACCACAAGAACCAGAACATACAGACTGAGCAGCTTTTCCCATGGCACACAATGAACTGCAGACTCAAACCCAGGCAGCTGAGGATTCAGAATGGATCAGACCAACTGACAGAGAACAGCTCCAATCCCTGGTTCCTGCACAGCCAGCGAGAAGGAGCTGTGCTCTACTTCACTGCCTCTTACCCTCATTTCAAGAGATTTTTGAGGTGAGACACAGGAGTAGGTGTCCTCCTGATCTGACTCGTTATGGCAATTTTTATGCTCATCCCACTTTTAGCCAGACTTGAAGCCACTCTTCCTCCAGCAATGCAAAGAAACTTCTCAACCACCCCCAAGAGGCACCGCAGTGGTATTTTTGTTTGAAAAACAAACTAAAGTAGAATCTCAGAAGGGTTAATTTTACACACTGAAGTGGATTTTGCCATGCTGTTTGTCAGATGCACTGAGGCAAGGCAGATAATGAAGAAATCATACACCATTAGTCTTTGAAACCCAAAAAACACTGCTTCATTCAGACACTCGTCCAGCCTGACCACTGCAACCACTGTGACCCAGCTTTCTAGAACCAAACCTCTTCAGAAGCATCCATGCTGCTATTTTTCTATAAAGATGCCTTCAGTAATTGATAGAAAGTTGTTATTTTTTCTGCAATGTTATCTACATTCACATCTGTGTGTAAGAATGATCAAGACTAATGAAGCATATTTTGATGTCATTATCTACGTCACAGCACAAAAGGAAAGCATTTATATAAATTGCTTTAAATAAAAGCATATTAAACTACACAACACAGCAATTTCTGAATAACCTAAAAATAGTTCCCAGTAAGATGCAACCACCATTTGGAAACAAAATACAAATGCAAAAGATTAAACCTGAATATTGAAATAAAAACTCAGATTTACTATGAAAAGATAATTTCTGCCCTTCTTATTGGATAATCATAAGAATTATAACTTTTGTCAAGTTGCTTTTAGATGGAAATTGAACTCCAATTAGAAATAAAAACTGCACGTTCATTTTACTTGGATAATGAGTACTCATACTTTCAAAACACTCACAGAGAAGGCAGAAACAAAGAAAACAATATTTTGGTATTCATTAAGTAAAAACATAGAGTTAAACCAAGAAACATTAACTTCAGTTTAAAAATTTGTCGGTTTTACTGTCACCTTGCCCTTCCTTGCTGCCTTTTTTTTGTATGAAGACCAGAAGAAGAAACAACCTTCCCTGATTCTTCAATTTCCAGTCGTTATCTCTTTCTTACATAAGATGAACCAGTAAAAAAATCAAAACCAGACAAAGCAGCTGTTGGACACACTCCCTCTACACTTGCAGTGAGGCTAGAATTATCTAGAACTGGCTTATTATCAAAACAAACTGGACTCATGTGCTTCAACAAACCACTTCCCTAAATACATTCGTTTTAATTAAGGGGAGCAACAAAATGCACGTTTAAATTTGCTAAGGATTAAGTTCAAAATGTAAGATCTGGCCACAAGAAAAAGGGGAATTCAAAATTAAGCTCCTTCTCGCTCCCTAAAATCTATTTAAAAAGTTTAACAAATAAGATATAAAGATAAACATCTTAAGATATAAAATAAACATCTGAAAAAGAAGACTTTTGCTCTTGGCCACCAGAATAAAATGCCTTACAGCTAAATTGATTGGATTTTGTTTTGCAAATAGAGGGAAAACTTCCCTGGAAGAGGAAAAGATTTCCTTATGCCCGTGCCCATGGTCACATTCATTTAAAAGGAGTTGATTAGCTCAGTTCAATTGGCCAATTAGTGCTATATCTGTAACACTTGTGGCTGATCCTGTGCTTGCATTATTTCTTAGGGCCATTAGTTTAACCCTCATGGCAACACTTTAAAGAGCAATGAGCAGAGTTAATCCTGGAAGGAATCACTGCCTCCTTCAGTAATTTCTTTTTTAGGATGTGCATTCTGTGAGTTTTGCTAGCCCAGTTGCAAGGAAGCATCTCCATGTTCTCCCCCTGCCTGTCTGCTTGGCATTCCCTACCTGGACACTTTAGGAATCAAATGACAGGCCCTGTAATCTACTTGAAAACACAATTTGAACAATTTAGTGCTTAACACATTAATGAGGGCATGTTTGGAACTTGACATTAGGAAAAATAAATACTAATATTTATATATATGTGAGGGAAAGCCTGTGTCTATAATACATAGACCTGTCAGGCTTCACTAGCATTTCTCCATACTGCTGTGAAACACCACAGCTTATTCAGCACCATGTCCTCATTCAAAGTTATTGGGCACTGAAGCCAGCACTGGCCTCCTTTCAAAAGAAGATGCTTTGACAAGAAAGATACTCTCAAAAACCCACTCTAGTTTCAGACAAGGCTTTACAGTATAACTGAGTTTCACAGTCCTTAGATTTAAAATTTTTTTTCTTTTTTTTATGATTTCAAGACAAATAACTTTCTTTTTTTAAACCAAGAGGCCACGGCTCCCCATGCAGAGAGCAAAGTGCATGCTCAAACTGCAAACGTGCACATTACTACAGCTCCCGAGGAGGCAGGGAATCCTAAATGGATTTCATTCAGTCAGGCAACAAAAAGAAAAAATACACCAAATAATAATAAAAAAATTTGTACATTTGTATGTATTTTCCCAGGTCAAGAGATCAAGAAAAAGATAAGAAATGCCAGAGCATCACTTGCTCCAGCACAGAGAGGTGAGACACCCACAGAACTCGCAGAGCCATTTGTAATAAATGTGCACCCAGCATCAGAAGGGAAGTGCCTTCACTTCCTGACTTGATCGGTTTCTTCTGGAAACAATGACAAATCTGAAGGTGCTATTTATGGCTTTCTGTCACCCATTGCCAGAAGAAATAGTGACTACAGCCTCTAAATACATCAAGACAGAGTTCATCTTCTCCAATCCACTTGATATCTCCTTCAGGATCACTGCTCCAGTCCCTCACATCCTTGAAAAGGATTAAGTGACAAACAGCAAAACCTTGCAGGGTTCCCCATCACCATCATTACTTTCAACCAATGACCCAATTCTGCAAGACAGAGCACCTCTTGAGATATGCTGAGAGCCCTCACCTCCAATCAGCCAAAATAGGAGAGGAGGTCACTCAGCCCTGCATCATTTACTCTTTGAGAAAAAAATAATCCAAGATGCATCTCTTCTCTCACTGATCAGTACTCTCAGAGCATCTCAAAGCTGGTTTAATAGCTGCATCATTTTTAGATAACATCACATTCCACTAATCTCCTTCCCCACTCATCTGTTTGAAGAAAGAGATCATTTCTGTAGTGAACAAGAGTGTCCTCAAGTGTAACAGCAAATAAACCAGTGTAAATGAAGTGCCACAGCAACATAAACAATGACCTTGAAAACCAGCAAGCTGCTGCTCAGGATGACTCTAGGGACAATAATCACAATTTAAATGTCCACATAACCTGAACAAATTGCTAAGATTACCTCTGTAGCTACAACTCACCTGCACTGTAGGTAAAAGCATCTGCAACCTGTCCATGTGCCAAATCCCAGTGGGTGGAAAAAGCCAAAACAAAATACATATGGCTCCCACCAACTTTAAGTGAAGGGAAAACCCTTACTTGTGCATTATTTACCACGAGTAACCTGTGCAGCAAAAAGCTTGTATCACTTAAGGCTGCTCTGTCTTATAAAAAAAAAGACGCCTTGAAAGAGCAGAAATCCCAGTACTAGAGAGAGGCATTACAGGAGAGATGGTTGTTCTACTGCAAACCTCACTGAAGCCCTCCCTGCTTCAGGTTTTAACATTACTGCTTACCTGGTTATCCCAAGAAACAAAGCTCATTAGATTAATTTGGAATATTTGCATGTGTGCAGTCTTTTGCCTCTCCTCTCGTGACTCTTCCTCACACCCAGTCACCAAAACATGACTGAGGGCTTGGGGTTTCTATGACACTGAGATCCAACAAGTGTTGCACTAGGGTGCTTATTTTCATAGGGAAAATAAATCCAGACATCATTGTCTCCATTGAAAGATGAATGAAGACATCCCAGAGAATCCACAGGAGGTAAAGAAAGGGAAAAAGAGGAGGGGGAGAGAGAGGAACAAAGAGACCTTGGGACCTGGGCATCCCCACTCGTGTGGCTCCCAGGCCTTCCTTATTCGCACAGCTCCCAGTTAAACACCCCTCAGTGGTGTCTGTGGGTGATACCCCAACACTCCCAAATCAAACAAAGCAGAAAACCCACCCCGAAGACTTACAGCTTTCCATCTTCAAAGGCTATTAAAGCATTCCCCCACCACTTGGTAATGACCATGCAGCTTTGCATTAGTTAAAATTCACTAATTTCCCAGAGACGTGGAGAGTTACCTGGAGAGCCCCAACTGATAGGCACAGTATCTTGTTCCAGTCTAAGCTCACATCCTCCTTTCTCACAGGAGAACATTTAAAATACTCAAACATGTAATTCCCCCAAGAGATGCCCTATTAAGAATGCAGAGTAGAATTTATGTTGTAACGCTTTAATTCTACAGACCAGCCTTTACTAGGAACCCTTAAAAAACCACAATCTCACCCATAAATAGGGGCAAAATAATAATGATAATTATTACTATGATTATTATTACTGCTACTATTACTATTATTACTATTACTACTGTAATTATCCTATGATCACCACCAATCCTCAAAGATTGTCAGCAAAGTCTGGCAAAAAGGAGGAAAAATCAACACAGATACAGAGTGAACAGAAAACGTGTCTCTTACATGCACCAAATCTAACTTAAAAAAAATGTATTTATATCCTGTACCCTGGGAACCAAAACTATTTTAAAATCAAAAGAGCACTAATTAGCATCTCAATGCTTCTTTCACAGGTTTTATCAATATAAAGAAAACCACGTGCAATGGAAAGAATTATGGATTAAAGTTAGAAGAATACGTAATTCCAATAAAATATCATTGCACTGATGTCATGGCTTTAAAAATCATAAGATACTAACGTAAAATTAAGATAAAAATTCATTCTCATTTTTGACTTTTTCTGAACTTGGAGAATGTGAACTGTTAAATCTCCCTTTCAGGATCTCACACACTGAGAGACACAGTGTCTGCCTTCAGGACCATCTCAACAAGCATTTGAATCAAAACAAAAAAAATCAACTCCTTCCCTCTTATTCTATCCCTTGACTTTTCAAGTTAGAAAGTAGTCCTGAGAGGGGGAACCACCCCCACCTTAAAAGCTTTCAATAACACCCACTTCAAGTTTAAACATATGACCTAAAACTTGACAGCCACTTCCCAAAAGCAGAAGGAGCACAAAGTCAAGTCCACTACCAGCAGCAACGCTGATACACCAAGAGACCAAAACAAAGATGACACATAAAATCTGCTAATCATCAAGCAAGATGAGTGAGATGAACAACACAAAAGAAAGCTGTTACAGGTCCAGAAAGCATTTGTAACCTCCACAGGCTACACTGGTTCAAGTCAATGACCAATCTACAAGACACAGCACTGTATGCTTAAAAAGTCAAGAAACTACATCCCAAGACTATTCTGTAGCATTAAGGCTGCCATGTCATTACAGGAACAATGGATGTAAGGCAAGCCCTGTGGTTTCAGGCACTGGAAGCTCTCTCCCCAAAATGCCCCTTGCTAAACACCTTCAGGTTTAATTTTCCCATGCACTTAAAGGACACTGGAGTGGATTTAACATGAATCATTTCACTGTCAGTGTGTTCCTGTAATTAAGTTGCCACGTGCCTCAAGTGCATCAGTTGTAGGACAATTACTTAAGTCAAGCCAGCACAAAATGACTGTATTGACGTCTGCATCACTGCATGATGATCATGCCATGGCCAAACTTCACAAGTGGAAGCACAGCAATGATGTTAAGGTGAATTCCAAATACGGTGGATTCAAAAGGCAACCACGACAGAAAGATTGTGGTCTACAGTTGTCATTGGTCTGCCATGAAATGACCAAAAAGAACCCTGAAAACTATTACCAAAACATGCTATGGTACATGTTTTTTTTGCTCATTAATATCTTCCCCATGAGGCAGTGAAAGGGTTCCCAGAATATAAAGATTACACCATGCAAAAACTCTATCAGTCATTAACATGTCAGCTTACGCTTAATCCACCTTTTCCCCACAGCAATTGCTTAGGAGATTTGCCAGGTTTAAGAATCAGATAAGATAACTCAATACCAGCAAATTAATAGTAGAGGGGGAAAAAACCAGCAAAGGAAAACCCATACAGATCAATAACTACAGAGATCTGCCACTGTTTCCCTGCTCTCTGCCTTGCACTGCTGCGTCCCCTGGAGAAGGAGCGTGTCAGCTCTAACATGACAGGATCCCGAGGTGTCCCAGGGTAAGTGCCCAGCACGGACACACCAAACAACAGCAAAGCCATTCTCCCAACACTCCCATGCCATCTCCAACTATGAGTCATTAAAAAAGGCAGTGAGATCGGTTTTATTTGGTTGCCTGTCTTGTCCATAAGCATCTTCCTAACATAGGTTCTGGGAAAAACCAAATTTCATTCTCATCTCTCAATCACAGCAACAATTCACAAACCAAATGCAAAGAGGAAGTGGTTGAATCGAAGGCAGGAAGGCCACTAAGTCTTCTCCCTAGAGATGATCTTTTAGATGGATAGATAACTTTTTACTCCTTTTTTTAATTGTAAAATCCATGTCAGTAACGCCTACCACACAAGAAACCTAGGCTTTCAGTTAATTGATCTATTTCTATCTTCACACTGATTTACTTTGTTCCAACAGCTGGCTGTTTTGAAACAGTAATCACAGACCACAGCCAGACCAGGAATCCATCCTGCTGGATGCTGTAGATGCTACAAGTTACAGTCCCCACACCTGAAGAAGCACAACTACTTGCCATTAACAACTTTTCCTCTTACAAGTCAGATGTTTCTGACCAGTTCACACACATCGCAAACCTTAAGTAGGTTGCAACAATGGTATTTCTGAAGTTACAAGGTGGATTATCATTTTCTCCAGTGTGAGTTTTGTGTGGTGCACCTTATATTCTGCCTCACGGAACCGTTCGCTATGGTAACCTCCTGGGCTAATGACAGCAGCCAGCTCCCATGAAGGAAGGAAGGAACAGCAAAGAAACAGCAAGTCAGGCCTTTTCTTTCGCTGCAAAACCTCTCCCACCAAAATTCTGCTGTCAGAGTGGGTGAAACTGTCAGACATGAGGGTTACCCTGTACAATCTTTTTATAATGGCAACAAGTTCCTCCAAAGTAGATATAATTGCTTTGCTAAAGCACGCATGTGACTGTGAAACAGGCATCACTGGCCTATTTCTCAATAAATAAGGGCCTTGGAGAACTGCAATAGCGAATGTAGTTAAAAAATCACAATTAACTGCCCGTTTTTCTTCTCCTTTCATTATTTCCACTGCGGGGGGG
>VZRS01013092.1:0-65211 GCA_013398055.1 Ifrita kowaldi | reverse complement strand
AAAAAAAAAAAGCAAATTTGGTCTAAAAGCTCCCATGGATGAACAGGACTTGGCAGGAATGTGAAGGGATGGAAGAGGAGCAATCCTGGCTGGATGTGGTCCTTCCCTTCTCCTCCTCACACACCCACAGGAGCCACCACTCATCCCATCCCACCCCCAACTCCAGGAGTAACACAGGATGGACCTACATTCCATAGGATCCCAGAATATCCTGAGCTGGAAGAGACCCACAAGTCCAGCTCCTGGCCCTGCACAGACACCCCAACGATCCCACCCTGTGTCCGAGACACTGTCCCAGCATTTCCCTTGGAGCTCAAGCTGTTTTCCACCTTCCTTGGTTTTCCTGCACTGCCTGGGGTCGTTCCTCTGCCCCACCAAGGCCCGTGGGCAGGGTTTGTAGGGTGTGACAGCGCTATTTAGGGCTGGGATGGCAATTCCCTTTAAGCACAGAGGGAATTACGAGACATCTCCGTATCCCCTGGGAGCGGCTGCCCGATACAATCCCAGGTTTCACACCTGTGGTGGCTCTGCTCTCACTGGGAGCAGTGCAATATCCTGTCGGAATGGCAGCAGGACAGCTGTGCACACACATCATTTCATGGAATTCCAGCGTGAAATTGGGAAAGGAAAGGAGGAAAGAAAGGCCAAGCTGAGCTGCAGGAGCTCAGCACCTCCAGGAGCTGCACCCTTCAGAAGCAATCCCTCAGCAGGGAGCCAGCTTCCCTTCAGTAAGGATCCCTTTGACTGCAATTTGCAGGAGCAGATTGGTAATAGAATTGATCTCTGACTATAAAGGAACTGCTGGGAGGCTGAGAAAAATTCACCTTCTGGAAAGTGCTTTGTCCTGTAACGGGCTGCTGTGCTCTTATGAGCTCTAATTCCAGTGTGAATAGGAAAACCATTTGGAAGGGGATGTTATTCCTCAGGGCTCCCTGTTGGAATTCATGTCACTGCAGAAGTTATTATTGTAATAAAAAGTAAAAAGGAGTTCTCAAAATACACTCGAGCCTATTCTTCAGGACAGCCTGGAAGCAGAACCTTAATGTTGAGCACATGCATGGCTCACTCTGAAGTCAAACCAAGGGGATGGATTGAGGGGAGCTCTTTTCCTGACTCAGGACTCCACAATGATCCTCCAGATAATATAAAAAGACAGGCACAAGCTCATGGGGAAAAAAAAATCCTAATCACATTAAATCAGTGGTAAATTGCCCTTCACCGTATTGCAGCCCAGTTTAGGACAGAGTAAATTATTGTATTTATTTATTTTTTGGTTTTAGGGCCATTTCTGGGCCAGCTGTGAGGCCAGGCAGGCACAGGGGCACGGCATCCCTACGCCCCATCCCACTGCACACACGCATTTCCAAAGGGATTCAGCTCCACCTTTCACATTTGGTTGATTTTCCTCTTCTGTGGGTGAAGGTTCCTCCAGTCCCTGTTGCTCTGATGGTTAAAAAACTTCCCCACTGCACCCAGGGTCAGTTTTGCCCTCTCTCATAGTTTACAGATCCTCTCACTATTTATAGGTTTCATCCTGATGTTCTTTTATGCCTTTTTGAGCCTTCACTGCACAGGGATGAGCCAAACCGACCTCTCCTGTTTTCCTGACAGAGGGGAGATCCATGTCCCACTGACACAGGTGACCTCAAGGGGAGCATGAAAATCCCTGACATTTAAGGGGCAAATGGAGAGAAAGCAGAAATGCAGAATATGTGGCAAATACGGACTGAAATTCTGGAATTTCAGATCAGGCTGTTCAGAGGGTTTCCAAAGTGAAGCACTAACTCGTGCAAAATATTCTAACAAACCCTCTGTATGGCACTTCTCGTTAAAAAATACCAAACCAAAACTCATACCAGGGTGGGCATAATGTATCTGATCTTTTATTTGATTCAACTTCCACCATCCTGAATTCAGGGGAAAAAATTGTAGGATTTTGGGAAGATTTCCCAGCCCTGGAGAGTTGAGAAGAGCCTGCCCCGTGTGCAGGGATGGCAGGAGAGCTGCTCTGATCGACCCAGGAGCTAAATTTCTTTAATTAATGATGAAAAGACAATAACATCCACAGATACGCCCATGCAAACTAACCTAAGGCTTTTAAACTGCACATAAATTGAAACTGATTTATAATTATGTATAAATTAAAATTGCTGAAGACTGTTAAGTGAGATCCGGAAATTGAGATGCAAAGTAGATGCTGACAGCAGTTCTGCTTTTGATTTTTGGAATTTAAACACAGGGGGGGTTTTAATCCTTCCCCGGGAGGTAAAACAAGCCACTACCCCACAGCTGCCCACCTGGGGACCCCTGCCAAGGCCACAGCTCTGCAGGACCCACGGCCTGTCCCTGCTTTATCCACAACCCCGGCCATTGCCAGGAACACGGCTCAAAGAGGAATTTCTCCTCCTCCCCATCTTCTCAAGGCTCACTACGAGGGAAAAGTCGAGAGTGAAGTGTCCTTCCTTCCTACCCTGCAACTTGCCGAGACACTTAAAGGAATTTTAGGAAGGCAAACTCCCATTGAGCATCAGCCTGGCGGGGGCGGAGAGCTGCCAAGTTATTATTGCAGCATTTTGTTATTATTTAATAGGAAGCATCCCAGACAGCTGAACAAGTCGGAGTCCCTCGCGGCTCTTCTGCTCAGGATTCCTTGGATCCTGTGACTCAGCACTTCATCCTCACAGAAATGGCCTGAAAAACACGGCTGCAAGAGGCAACAAGCAGCATTTGCAGATGGGAACAGCTGGGGGCACTCGTCAGGAAAGCCGTGGTGGGTCCTGTGAAGCCCCCAGACCTCTGGGGTTGTCCTTTCCGCCACAAAATTGTCCATCCCGCTGCCCAAAGGGAAGATGCTGCTCCCACGCTGGGTGACCAGGGTAACAAATCCTCCTGGAGGGAGACTCCAGTGCCTTCCCCAACCTCCTGGTGGTGGCCACATGAGGGCTGCAAACTGGTTTCACACCAGCATCTGCTGACAGCAAAATATAATGGAAAACATTTCCGTGCAACAATGCTGACCGCATCCTAATTGGCATTTTATGTAACCAGCCCCGGGATCATAAGATTCCAATTTAGCAAAACCAATCACGGCATCGCTCCGGGGCTGCTCTGCTGCCCTGGGCTCCAGAGCTCATCCCTGGAGCTTCCTTCTCCTCTTGTCCAACCCTCGGGCACAGGAAGCCCCGTGGTGGCGGCTGATGGACAGGTCTTGTGGCTGGATCCCCAGGGAAGGGAAAAGAAGGAATTACAGTTCAGTGCAGTCCACTGGAGTTGGCCATTGCTGGGGTGTCAGTGGGTGTTGGGAAGCCTGGAAGTCTCTTTGAGCCTCTTGGAGAGGAGCTGGGCTTGGGATCCTTGGACTTTCCATCTTAGATCATCCGTAGGATGATCTACGGAATCATGGAATGGTTTGGGTTGGAAGAGATCTTAAAGATTATCCAGCTCCACCCCTGCCACGGGCAGGGACACCTTCCACTGTCCCAGGCTGCTCCAAGCTCCATCCAACCCAGCCTTGGACACTGCCAGGGATCCAGGGGCAGCCACAGCTCCTCTGGGCACCCTGTGCCAGGGCCTGCCCACCCTCACAGGGAAGGTGAGGAAAGAAAGGGGACAGGAGGACCTGGCTGTGGGGGACAGCAGGACACACCCTGGCAGCGTCCCACCGCTGCGTCCATGGGCTGCACATCCCAGCACCCCAACCACCGCTGAAATCCCACCTGGGATGTTCCTCCCACAGCAAGGAGCAGATGCCCAAAGTGAGATCTGAGCAGGCCCTGTTTGAGCGTTGGATCCGTGTCCTCAAAAAGAAAATTTCAAACTCCAGGAGTCTCCTCTGTCTCCCAAATATTTGCTAGGGAAGCACACAGAAAGCTGAACTGAACGAACCGATTTCTCACACGGATCATGACCTGCCCCTGCTCTTGTGCATGTATGTAAATAAAACTGTTTACATCACCCTTCAGCTTTGAGACTTCTGAGCCATTTCTATCTAAACATTATTTTTGGCATAAAATATTGCGCATTTTCTACCTTGGCGCTTTTTTTTCTTTGCAGGAGCACCAGCTACTGTAAAAACCTTAATTTCAATGCAAATCAGGGACGTATGAAGCAGCAGAGACATTTTTGCTCCCTTTTTTGAGGCTTTTGTCCCAACTTTTGCTCCCTTTTGCAGGCTGGGGAAGGCAAGGAGGCACTTTTAGTCCCACTGGTGTTTTCCCCAAGCATTCCCACTGTTATCCCCCAGCTCTCTGCTCCATGTCCTGAGATTCAGAAGCAAAAAGAGACAATACAGAATCACAGAATCACAGAATCACCAGGTTGGAAGAGACCTTCAAGATCATCGAGTCCAACCCATGTCCCAACACCTCAACTAAACCAAACCATGGCACCGAGTGCCCCTTCCAATCTCTTTTTAAACACGTCCAGGGATGGTGATTCCACCACCTCCTCGGGCAGACCATTCTACTGGAACTTTTGGTGGATTTTCCTTTTGTTAAGCTCTCTTGTGGGGCTGCTCTGCTCCTCCTGCTCCCACCCGAGCATCTCCACGAGCCTGAAAGGTTCATTTGGCTCCCCTCCTCTCCTGCCCTTCCAGGGCATAAAACCACAACCAGTCACACCAGAGAAACATTAAAACAATTCAGGAGCAGCAGGAGGAGACGGAGCTGGGGCAGGACAGAGTGTGCAGCCACCAGCCAGGGTGAGAAAGTAGGTCCAAGGTAACCAGAGTGAAAAACAAACCCTCCACGTCCCATCCCACGCCGTGCCATGCCGGGGTTGTTGTTTTCTCCTCGGAGGTTGCTCAGGAAGTTTGCAGCAGGATACGCCGCTGACCTCTGCCCCGCCCGTGGATCGCGTTAACGCTTCGCTTACCTTTTCTCCCACCACCAACGGAATGTTTCCTCCCCGGGAATCTGGCTCTGCCTGCAGGTTTCCTGTGCTGGGCAGCAGCTTAACCCTTTGGGATGTCCCATGTTGGTCCAGTGGGATCCCTTTGGGGAGCAGCATTGATTTGGAGTCACTGGCTGCCAGGAATGCTGTCCTCAGTTATCCGTGCTCTGTGGAGAGAATGAAGGAACAAAGGATGAAAAATAAAAGTTGTTTGCTTTTGTTTTTTAAATTGAAAATTGCTCCAGTCAAAAAATAGTCAAAATTCAGATTTATGTGGGGTGCTCTGCTTAGTGCCATGACCAAGGAATCCAGAACACAGGAGGATGCATTCCAGAATTGTGGGGATTCTACCACCTGGATGCCAAATCCAGAAAAACTCTCTTCATGGTGAGGAATCCCTTGGAAGGAGCACAGGTGAGCCTGTGGGAAAGCCCTGGCTTTGTCCCAAGAGATGCTCTGTCCCATTTGCCCACAGGCACCTTTCGGCCCCCAATAAGGTTTGGATTAATCATGAACAGCTTGGAAGGTGGAATTCCCATCCTGCAGGTACATTTGAGCCCCAAACATCCCCTGGAAAGGAGCCAGGAGTTCTTCTTACCCTCCACCTCTGCAGCACTTGCCCTCTCTGGGTCCATCCAGGGATGGATCACTGGGAGAAGCAGTGGGACAGCACCATCCCAGGGGCTCTGGTGGCTCCTGCTTGGTCTAATTGCCCTTTGTAGCTGGGGGGGGCCGTGGGGGACACAACAATGGCTCAAAAACAGGCTCTGGAAAGAGCGACTCACTTGCTGAGCCATTGAGGATGTTGTTTATATGTTAGATCCTGTTTTCTTCCTCCAGCAAAGTGCTTCTCCTCCCAGGTGCATCTCCCGCGGCTCCCCGGGGCGAGAGCGGCTTCCTGCCGGAGTGACCCCGCGGGAGAGGCCGGGATCAGCCGGGGGGGACGGAGCCCCTTGTCCAGGGGAGAAGCCCCTCAGCCAAGAGACTTGGCCTGTCCCACGTGAGGTGATAAATAAAGTCCCCCTCACCTCCGTGGTGGGAAGAGCAGGACCTGGGTTGAGCACGGGGTTATTTGGGTCCATGTGGGACTCCTGGAATCCTTCAGACTCCCTGGGAACAGCTCCAAGTGTTGGGGGAGCTCAGAGTGGAAGGGGCCACCACCACCACCAGATCCAACACTGCCTGGGCAGCCCTTGGAAAGCCCTCGGGATCCAGGTGTGCAGTGGGATTTTCCAGAGCAGTCACTGCAGACAATGCCTCAAAGTGACAGAAAAGTGGACACTGGTGGCACCCACCTCCAGCACACACCTGCAGGAGCTGCTCTGCACACTGCTGGTGGCAAGGGAGAAGAAGGAAGAGACTGACTCAGAGGGACAGGCCAAAAAATGGGATATTCCTAATCATACTCCAAGAGTTTGGAGAGGAGCCGTGAGCTCAGGGAGGCTGAGGTGGCACGCACGAGGACACGGTGGTGTCACCATCCCAAGGGGCTCTCAGTGGGGGGACACCCCTGTGGGGTCTGTGCTCGGTTTGGACGGTCGGGACGGATGGAGACGAGAGATCTCTGAAGTCCGGTCTTAGAGCATGAGGTTTATTGATAAGGGCTTGGGTACAGGGGGCCTGCTTGGAGCTGCTAGCTGCAGCTGAAGCAGGCCAGAAAAACAGAAAGCAGGATAGTAAAGAGATGTAAAAAGTGTAAGAGGTCTAAGAGAGCTAAGAGATGTAAGAGACGTAAGAGAGCAAGATTCTCCTTTACAATACAATAAATCTTCTTCTGTCTTGAATATTCTAATTTTCATCAACCAATCTAGTACAAGATACAAATCCTATAGCATTTACGTACAGCCTATAAGAATCATTGCATTACCATACTGTGTTACATTTTAAACCCTAAAAACTACTCTTTGGACCCCTTCTGCCAAGCTAGTAGGGTCTGCTCTGACCCTTGGACCTGTCTGCTAGCAGAAGGTATTGTTCAATCAAAGGGGATTACCTTCAGTGGCCACACCATTGTTTTCCAGTTGTTCAGTAACCAAGGCCTGGTATCTCAAAGTATGCCTTCATTTCAATTTCACCTATAGTTTCCATGTTCTCAGCATCTTTTGCCAGGCAATAAGGCTTCCCTGTTTCATCTTCCCCAACACACCCCCATTTTCCCCCTGCCTTTGGCATCTCCCTCTTGCTGGGGACACTGCCTGAGCTGGCACGTCCCTGGTTACAGGGGGGGAGCTGGGAACCGGGACACGGCCCGGGAGCGCAGCAGCTGCCAACATGGGAATGTTTGAACAAGGAGCGAAACCTCATTTAAACAAATAAATAAACAAGCTGACATCCTCCGGGCCCAGGTTTATGATAATAAAAACAGAGCGCGCAGCTTGTGGGAGGAAAATACATCGTGTATTTTCACATCTCCCGTTTCCTCCGAGACCGTCGCAAGAATTTCCTCCGAGTCCATCGCTTCCTCCTGACATTTCTGAGCTCAGAAATCCCTATCTGAGCCCTGGTGCCCTCTCCTTGACGAGTGACGCAGGAAGAAGCGCCTTTGAAGGATCCCTCTCCGGCAGATTTTGGTGCCTGGTGGCTTTGAGGTGCTGGAGGCAGGACAGAGACAAAGCAGGGCCGGGGATGGGAACCCCCAGCCTGGGGCTGTCCCCTTTTCCCAGCCCCATAACAACCCTGGAGGNGAATTGTGGGGATTCTACCACCTGGATGCCAAATCCAGAAAAACTCTCTTCATGGTGAGGAATCCCTTGGAAGGAGCACAGGTGAGCCTGTGGGAAAGCCCTGGCTTTGTCCCAAGAGATGCTCTGTCCCATTTGCCCACAGGCACCTTTCGGCCCCCAATAAGGTTTGGATTAATCATGAACAGCTTGGAAGGTGGAATTCCCATCCTGCAGGTACATTTGAGCCCCAAACATCCCCTGGAAAGGAGCCAGGAGTTCTTCTTACCCTCCACCTCTGCAGCACTTGCCCTCTCTGGGTCCATCCAGGGATGGATCACTGGGAGAAGCAGTGGGACAGCACCATCCCAGGGGCTCTGGTGGCTCCTGCTTGGTCTAATTGCCCTTTGTAGCTGGGGGGGGCCGTGGGGGACACAACAATGGCTCAAAAACAGGCTCTGGAAAGAGCGACTCACTTGCTGAGCCATTGAGGATGTTGTTTATATGTTAGATCCTGTTTTCTTCCTCCAGCAAAGTGCTTCTCCTCCCAGGTGCATCTCCCGCGGCTCCCCGGGGCGAGAGCGGCTTCCTGCCGGAGTGACCCCCCGGGAGAGGCCGGAATCAGCCGGGGGGACCGAGCCCCTTGTCCAGGGGAGAAGCCCCTCAGCCAAGAGACTTGGCCTGTCCCACGTGAGGTGATAAATAAAGTCCCCCTCACCTCTGTGGTGGGAAGAGCAGGACCTGGGTTGAGCACGGGGTTATTTGGGTCCATGTGGGACTCCTGGAATCCTTCAGACTCCCTGGGAACAGCTCCAAGTGTTGGGGGAGCTCAGAGTGGAAGGGGCCACCACCACCACCAGATCCAACACTGCCTGGGCAGCCCTTGGAAAGCCCTCGGGATCCAGGTGTGCAGTGGGATTTTCCAGAGCAGTCACTGCAGACAATGCCTCAAAGTGACAGAAAAGTGGACACTGGTGGCACCCACCTCCAGCACACACCTGCAGGAGCTGCTCTGCACACTGCTGGTGGCAAGGGAGAAGAAGGAAGAGCCTGACTCAGAGGGACAGGCCAAAAAATGGGATATTCCTAATCATACTCCAAGAGTTTGGAGAGGAGCCGTGAGCTCAGGGAGGCTGAGGTGGCACGCACGAGGACACGGTGGTGTCACCATCCCAAGGGGCTCTCAGTGGGGGGACACCCCTGTGGGGTCTGTGCTCGGTTTGGACGGTCGGGACGGATGGAGACGAGAGATCTCTGAAGTCCGGTCTTAGAGCATGAGGTTTATTGATAAGGGCTTGGGTACAGGGGGCCTGCTTGGAGCTGCTAGCTGCAGCTGAAGCAGGCCAGAAAAACAGAAAGCAGGATAGTAAAGAGATGTAAAAGGTGTAAGAGGTCTAAGAGAGCTAAGAGATGTAAGAGACGTAAGAGAGCAAGATTCTCCTTTACAATACAATAAATCTTCTTCTGTCTTGAATATTCTAATTTTCATCAACCAATCTAGTACAAGATACAAATCCTATAGCATTTACGTACAGCCTATAAGAATCATTGCATTACCATACTGTGTTACATTTTAAACCCTAAAAACTACTCTTTGGACCCCTTCTGCCAAGCTAGTAGGGTCTGCTCTGNCTGGAGGCAGGACAGAGACAAAGCAGGGCCGGGGATGGGAACCCCCAGCCTGGGGCTGTCCCCTTTTCCCAGCCCCATAACAACCCTGGAGGTCTGTGCAGAGCAGCACTGGGCAGCTTCACTTACCCACATGAAGATGTCCTCCAGCCAAATTCTTCCTGTTGAGTTCCAAGGGATTTTCTAGTGGAATCATCATGGAAATCATGGAGTGGTTTGAGTTGGAAGAGATTTAAAAGCTCACCTTGTTCCAGGGCAGGGGCACCTCCCGCTAGACCAGGCTGCTCAGAGAGCTTCTGAGAAAATCAGATGCAAGCTGGGACCTGCACCTGCACCTTGAGCTGAACCTGTTCCATCTTTGTTTTAAAATAAAAACCTCTCTTGCAGTTTGGAGTGGAGCAGTGGCCAGAGACATCTTCCCCACACTGATAACGTGGGGTGTAATCAGGAGCTCAGTGCAAAGCCGTGCTTTAGGAACAGGCAAACTGAGGCAAGAAATCTGCTGGAGCCACAAATAAACCCTTGGAGATTTTAGCCTTATTTCTATGTGAGCGTGCTTAAAATCTCCTGTGCTTTCGAAAAGTGGGGGTGAAGCATTTCCCTGGTGTTCAGAGCCTCGAGCAGCGCTCAGTCGTTTGCACTCAGTTGTGAATGAGCTTGGGAAACTAAATCTAAGGTTTCAGTAAACAGGTTATGGAGATGGGAGCTGGGATATCCTGGAAAACCCCAGCTGCCCTGAAAAGGAAAAATAAAAAGGTTAAAAAAAGTCACAAGTGCATTCCAGAGTCTTTTAAATGGAGGTGAGGTTGCCCCAACTCTGGCTCCAGCCAAGGCAATTTTTTTCCCAAAGATCAGATAATTTGGGCACCTCTGCCCTAAAGCAGTGACCTGCAGCCGTCCCCAGGGGCCGTGTCCCCAGGGCAGTGCCATCCACGCCTCGACAGCCCCCAGCCTGAGAGCCAGCGAGCCCCAGCAGCCGTATCACAGGGGAAAAAAATAAAGTCACCTTGGGAAGAGAATGCTTCCCATTTTTTGGCTCTCAGAGGTGTCAAAGGAAGCAATCTGACGTCGAAGGGCCGGAAAAAACCAGCTCCTTGGCTGCTGTTGCTGCTGCACGGCGAGGTCACGCCGCAAGCTATCAGTGCCTTAAAAATAAATGCAGCGTGGAGGCTGCCATTCAGCCATATCCTGTATCCGAAAGCTGCGAGGGCTGCAAGCAGGAAGAAACTGGAATGACCTTCCCTCCCCCCGCCCCATTCCCATGGTTTTTTTTTCTTTTCCACGCTCCTGGCTGTAAATCACTGAAATTTCTGCGTTACAGTGGTTGGGCTTCGTTAAAAGCAGCCCAGGGAAGGGCCTGTGTGGGTGATGCCAGGCTGTGAGCGTCACCTCCGTGGTGTCCTGCACGGGGCTGGGGGTGTGACAGGGAGCTGTGGCCCGGGCTGTGCTCCCAGGTGTCCCCAGGGGAATTGCTGCGTGCGGTTTGTGTGTTCCCTGCCCGGACACCTGGGCTGGAGGCCGAGCTGAGCCTGCACGACAGCTCTGGGCACAGACAGAGGGCAGTGCTGGGGTCGCCATCCCCAGAGGGACCTAAAAAACCTGTGGATGTGGCACTTGGGGACATGGTTTAGGGGTGGCCTTGGCAGTGCTGGGTGTGTGGTTGGACACAATAATCTGAATTATCTTTTCCCACCCTGATGATTCTGTGATTTGATGATGATGATGATGATGATGACAGGGACCATGCCCCGGTGCTGCCTGCAGAGCGAGTTCACAGACACGCACACGGGAAAAGAGAAATTCCTCCCTGGAATATCTTTGGTACCTTCTCCAGCTGATTAAAAAGACATCACAAATCCATCAGCATTGTCCTAAAGCAGCCTGTCCAGACAGGAGTCCCTGCACACAGAGGACGAGGCACGGGAGGTGACGCTGCTGGTGACACAGGAGACGCTCCCTTGCTCCAGGAGCAGCTCAAGAAATGCTCCAGCAGCTGCAGATCTGGCCCTGTTCACTCCTGCTCTGTGTCATTCACCTCTTGCACCTCCCTCCCTCCCTCTGGGCCCTTCAGCCTCCATCAGAGAGGGGAAGGGAGCTCTGAGCGAGGAGCCTGGGGCAGGCAGGGGTAGGAGCAGACCCCTCCGGGAAAGGAGCTCCCAGGTAGAGGCTTAAGATTTCAGGCACTTTAAACGTGGATTAAACCGCCCTTGGCCCAGGTGTTCCTCACCTGAGAAGACCCCAGGGCCCCATTTCTGCTCCCTCACCCAGTGGATGTTGGAAGAAGCCCCACAGCCAAACTGGGAGGCTCTGTGGAAATGGGGGGCCCAGGCTCAGTCCTTGCAGTAAAATTAGAAATACTGAATTTTCAGCCTGCACTTCCAGTCTTAGTGAGGCTTCCCCAGTTAATGCCAGGGATGTCCGTGAAGGGGATTATTTGGGGAGCCTGGTTCTGCTTCCATCCCTGCCTGTTGGCACCAGCATCACCAGCATCACCAAACTGCTGGAGGCACCTCCCCACCGCAGCAGCACAGCCGTGGGTTTACTGAATCAGGGCTGTTAAAATTCCTGCTGCCCCCTCTGCCCCCTACTCTGGTCCTTTCCAAACCCTGCCAGTCCTTTTTCCACCCAGCAGCAGTGATGAGAATCACCAAGGTAAAAACCTGCGGGTAGAAAATCAGCTTGTGGAACCCATTTACATTTTCTCCTGAGAAACTTCAGAACACAGGAAAGAATCGACACCCAAACAGAGAAAGAAAGAGGAAGAAGATTTATGTCTCCTCTGCTGAGAGGATCAAAACCGGCCGTGATGTAATTCGTGATGGAGCCCACAATCCCCTTTTGATGTCTGCAGGAAGGAAAGAAGATGCTGAGAACTTTCTCAGCTCTCTGGACGTTATTTCCACATCCAGGGTCAAGAGGTGGTGGAAAGAAAAATAAAGTCCCACTGGGAAAGAAGGAGTTGAAAGAGCCCTTTCCTTCCCTGGGGCTGCTGGGCAGGGGCAGAGTTGTGCCCAGGGGTGCTGGGATGGGTGGGTGAGTGTTGGATGAGTGGGAAGCACAATCCCATTCCCAGCTGCACCGGTGCCTGTGCAACACCTGCACAGTGGTGGGGCCTTCAAACAGCTGTGGAAGCTCACAGAGGGATTTGGGAAAGCAAAATGTTGTGGCCACAGGCTGACCTGAGTGTCCCCAGCACGTCCCTTCCCACAACAGTGCGTGATCCCACCACGCCACTCACAGGGAATCCCTAAATTTAGACCCACCAGCTGTGAGAGGCACGCGAGGTATTTAAGGGGCTGTAATTTTGGACAAAGCATAATTGTGAGATATATTTAATTGTGTTCTGTGTGGGGCTGAGCCACGCCAAGTATTTTCCATGGTTATTCCTGTAGACCTTGACGTGAATTAGCAGCAGCCACGGTGATCCCTGTGCACAGGGAGAGGAGGCAAAGCTGAATTTTGCGTTTCACCCCAGCTGGGGTTTGTGAGGGAAGCGCTCAGGCATCTACTGGAGCAGGGAAAAGAAAAATCCCCAGCTTGCCTGGGATGGGTCACAGGCAGCCTGCCTGCAACAGGCGGGGATCCTGTCCATCACCAGAGTAAACACAAATAAATCAATCAATAAAGGTTTGTGAAGCAAGCCAAGAAATTTGGGGAAATTCTTATCTGCTCACAGATTTGCCACAAACAACAAAAAACCCAGAAAGGGTTTATGGGGCCAGGTCAGGCACGGGGGTGAGGGGCAGAGCCGCCTTGGGGTCAGAGTGCTAATGGGGAGCAGCTGAGCAGAGCTGGCTGGAGGTGCTGGTGAGCCAGGGGTGAGCCCTGCTCTCCCCACAGCCCTGAGCCACCAGCACACGCCTGCCTGCAGGCACAGGTGGAAAAATCCTGGAAAAATCCTCCAAAAGCCTTTTCAGCCCAGCAGCTGGGAAAGGAGCGCTGCTGCCAGCCAGGACAGCGATTTCTGCTCCCAACCACGGCCCTCCTGCCGCAGGGATGGAGAACACAGCCACTCCTTTTTGTGCTGTTCTCTGGGCAGCTCCGAGATTCCAGGGGGATTCTCCCATTTTGGCCACCTCTGCACGGCAGGATGTGCCCCAGAGCGAAAGGGCAGCACCAGGGAGTGCTGGAATTGCTTTGGGGTGAGGAAAGACGTGGTTCTGTCTCTCAGTGCAAAGTGGCAAAGATTGCAGTGCCCAGCGCACGCTCGAGGGTTTCCTTGAACAGCTGTGCACATTCTCCTGGAGCAAGAAATGGCAGCGAGCACCCCCTGCTGCAATCCCCTTCTCCATGGGCCAGACTTCCATCCCTCTGCCAGGGACGCTGCACTGCAGAGCCCAGAGCACGCTGATTTTTATGGGCTGCTGGAGGATCCTTCCCAGTCGAGCTGGTCGGTCTCAGTTACGCCCTGGCCAGACAAGGTTTTAACCAATGTCATCTTTAATAAATCACGGCCACAACTCGGACTAGATCAGGTTTGTTTCGCTGGCTGAAGCTCCACACCATCACTGCTCCGAGTGCTCACATGCCTGATTCCCTCTGGTGTCTTAAAGGACTCCTCCGTGCCCATTTGAATTATCCTGGGCGGTGGAAAACCCGCTGGGTGTGCTCTGGAGGGCTCCTCCCGACAGCCCAGCACGCCCCAGCGAGATGAGAGTCTGGAAACTACACCTAAATCGTGTGTTCATGAACTCCCCAGGCCCCAGGGAAATAAAAAAAGGAAATAAAAGGAGAGTTTTAAAAGGAAAGCCGTGGTGGTGCTCCTGGGAGTCGGCACTGAACACCGGGGTGGGAAATGGTTGGTGTGGAGAGCCAGGACTGGAATGGACCCCAAACAAGGGATGGGGTGTCTGAAGGAACATCTCCCAAACCCACTGCAGGTGCCCTGAATGCAACACCTTCCTTTTCTTGGTGTTCTTTGGTGCTCCCTATAAAAAATATTGAAAACATGGAGAAACTAAACCCTCTGGATTTTGGCTGGAATGCCAGCGGGCTGTTCTGATGGGATGGAATTCTGCCTGACCAAAAGTTTCATTTTAATTGCTCTGGGACGTCCTGCAGAGCTGCAGAAAGGGCTCCTGGAAGGCTCTGCCTGTCTGTCCCCCTGTGCAGCATCCCTGGAGCACCATCACACACGGATTGGTCCCTCCCTGCCCCGCGCCACCCTCAGCCGGGCCCACCGCGGCACCAACTGGTCCCAGTTTGCCCCAGTTCACACCAGACACTTCATCCCCCACGCTGCCAGCGAGTCTTCCCTTCCCCAGAGTGTTTCCAGAGCTCAGTGCTGCAAAGGCCAGGTGTGAATCCTGGGCAAGGCTGCGGCTCCCACCCCTTCCCAAATCCCCTCGTGCGGGACGAGCGGGGAGGTGAGAGCTCCAGCACTGCACTTTCTGAGCTGTCCTGGGCCCCTCCTCTTGTCCCCCTCCCTTCTTCTTTTCATCTTCTTGCATTTCAGGAGGGAGAGGAGGAGGAGGAAGGGCAGGGTAATTTTGACTGATGATGAGGAAACGATTTGGTGAAACTCGAGCCAGTTTTTTGTCAAACACTCAGCACCCAGCATCATTTTCCCCAGCCTGGGGAGGCTCGTCTTACCCCGCTACCTGGAGGGTGTTTAACCTCCCTCCATCCCCCCAGCAGGTCAGAGTTTTCCAGACTTCCAAGGAAGGGGGGAATTTGTGTTTTGGGGTTTTTTTTCATCTGCTTGTCTTCCAACACCACTTGTCCCCTCTGCCTTGGGGCAGGCTGGGGAGCAGCTCCTGAGCTGGCACCACTCTGGCCCCAAGCAGCAGCACCTCTTAGCAAGGAAAAGAATCCCAGCACATGGAGAGCCTTAAAAATTGCCATTTTGGCTCTCCATGTGCTGAATTACCTTCAGCAGGGCACAAAAGAGGGAACAGAGGCCTGAGGATTTGTGCTGACTGGAGAAGACCAAAGTGGAGAGAGGAAAAGGCTGGAGAGCTACAGCTGCACTGGAGGGACTGGATGGAGCTCCAGGAATGGATTTAATAAAAGGCAGGGCAGAGGGATCAGAGATCAGGGGCTGCTCCAGCCCACGCAGGCCATGGGGCAGGAAAACTCCCTTTAATGTCTGAGGGGGACTGAACCTCAATTTTGGCATCTGTGGCCCCTCTAGTTCAGCTCCTGGGGCTCCCCCTTAGCTCAGAGGCATTTTATTTTCCCAGCATCTTCTCAATGATGGTGGTCGAGGGCAGGGAAGCTCCGCCAGCCCTGCTCTGCCCAGGGAAGCTCCCCCAGCCCTGCTCTGCCCAGGGAAGCTCCCCCAGCCCTTCTCTGACCCAGGGAAGCTCCCCCAGCCCTGCTCTGCCCAGGGAAGCTCCCCCAGCCCTGCTCTGGCCACACACAGCCCTCACTCCATGTTCAGGGACAGATCTTGGCTGATAAAATCTCATCCAGGAAGGTCTGGAGAGAAAGGTGAAGTAGCTCAGAGGAAGGACAGCAGGAAGAGAAGAGTCACTGCCAGCTCCTGAGTCACAGGTCCAGGCAAGACATTTGCCTGCATTATGAATGACACCCCTTCCCTGGCTGACTAAAAAAGGATTAATTTTTAAAAACCCAACTGGTTTTTATTATTAATGTCCTACCTGGGTGCCTCACGCTTGTGAATAAAATGAATTTGGGTTGGATTCACATTTATCATCAAGTGGTTTCACATCAAGTGTTACAGAGATAAAAAGTGGCCTGCAAGGAGAACCGAAGTTTTTTTAATATGTTTGCCATCAGATGGTTTCATGGACATGTTATTCTCAACCCGTAGAATCTTATTAATTTCAGTTTTTATATCTGATGCCTGTTTTGAATTTAAAAAAATGGGAATTAGTTTGGGTTTTGTGATGATTTTGGGACAAATAGCAGCACACAGCATCTGGTAAAGCTGTGTGAGCATGTGGTTCCAACCTGCCTCGGAGCAGTTGCAAGTGTGTTCTGCATATTTATCAGGTATTATGACACAATTATTCACCACTAGTCAATAAAAAAGGAATTATCCCTGCCACACATGGGATCACACCGAAATTAGGAAGGAAGAGCCCACGGTTAATCACTCCAAATGCTTCCTGGGTGTTTTGCAAGGTACCAAAGGGAGCTTTTCCAGGGAGAAATGACATCCTGAAGGTGCTGTGGCTCAGCACCCGCTGCCTCTGGGCCAGGGGAAAGGTGACGGGATCAAAGCAGCGTCACCTTCCTGCAGCCCTGGGAGGGACACGAGCCTGCCAGGCTCTCCAGCCGGTGTTCCTGGGTCACAGAAACCGCTGGGAAGGGACACAGTGGAGAGGATTCTGGACCTGAACGGCTCCTGCAGCTCTGGGCAGCCGTGCTCCTGTATCACAGCCAGCACACAGGGAAATGGAACCCGTATCCCTCGCGCTAATCCCGCTGTGGAAAAAGGGTTTGTGCAGGGAAAGCAGAGAGAGGAAGGGCTGAGGGTTTCACTGGAGCAGAGGGGAGGCAAGAGCCAGCAGGGACGAGCTGGGCAATGCCACAGAGCTGCTCCTGTCCCCGCAGGGCTCAGGGGGTGACAGCAGCCCCGGGATAGGCAGCGATTCCCAAAGCGTCCCACGCTCAGTGCGGAGCAGGGGAAGCTCTGCTCGTGCTGCTGCCGGTGCACAGCGACAGCGAGGGGCTGGAGGCTCCATCTCCCCCAGAGCTGCTCGGGTGGGTGTGAGAGAAGCCCCTCTGTCATCACCCAGCTCCGTTTCCTCGGGCTGCTCGCTTTCCTGCCCCATCCCGGAGCGCACGGAGCCGGGATCGCTGTCGGAACTGCTGCTGGCCCGGGGGCCTCTGCTCAGGCCCCTTCCAAGCACAATAAAAGCCTTCGACCACCAGCCCCAGAAGTCTCTCCTAATTAAAGGCTTTAGGGATGGATATTCCAAGAGCCGCCGCGATCCGGTGGAAGCGGGACAATGTAAACACCTCGGAAAACGCCTCAGTTTCCAGATGAGTTCCCCACATAAACCCTGATCCACCAGGGCAGACCAGCAGTGAAGGCCGTGCATTGGCCCTTGTGCTGCTCAGACAGAGGAGAGGTGGAAAAACTCCTTCATTCCTGATCATTCCTGATCAGCAGAGGTCCAGAAATTTGGCAGCTGGGAGATTTTTTTTCCCTCAGCTTTTGTGTGTGTCTGTTACTGTTACTGATTCCTCTCCGACGGCACCAAATTCCACGCTCCAGGATGGGTTATCACACCTAAAAACAAAAAAGCTTTTCTAGCCCTGTGGGCACCAGGGATTGGAAATATTTGATCCACCTTTTCACCGTTCTCCATGGATTTTCCTCTCTGAGGGAAGCTGTGACCTTGGGCATCAGGGGTAGTCCAGCCCATGCTGCACAGTTTGACATTATCTCCCATCAGAGAACCCTGAGGCTGGTTTTACGCTCATTAATTAAACCCCACGTGCTGCCTGGGAGGTGGATACAGGCAATCCACCTCAAAATAAGCTGGAAAAGGTTAATTGGCTCCTTGGACCTCACAGGTGTCCTCCCATTCCTGCCCAGCTCCCAAATAACCTGGGACCAGGTTATTCATGCTGGTGCCATGCCATCAAATCTATCACAGACCACACAGGGGCATCAAGTGAGCAACACCAAAAAAAAAACCCTCTCATGCCTATATCCATCATCTCCTGCTTCCCCTCTTGCTTTTCTTAGCATCCAGAAGAAAGAAAGGAAAAAAAAAATTTAAAGGCAACCTGAAACCACTCCACACTCCCAATGAGAAAATAAAAATGGATGTTGCAGGCTCATGTGTTCTATACATTTCCAAATATTTCCATCTGCTCCTGAAATTTCCATTAGGAGTTGCCAAAAACTCCTACAGAATTGTTAACACGATGGTAAATTTAGATTCTTTTTATGGAGAGACGTTTCCCCACCCTCTTAAAAGTCTGGTATCAATTTGTCCTGTCACTGATAAGCCAGAGGTATTGCTGGATTTGCCCTTTTGCTCCCTGGGATGGGATCAGGGAAGAGAGGCAGCACCCACATTTTGAGTGGGCCCTGCTGCACCCCTGGGTCAGCACAGAAATCCCTTCCAAGGAAATCACCGTCCCCAGCTGCTTTCCCCAACTTCACCCCACAGATTGTTCTTTAGTTTGGAAGCTCCCAAAGGAAGGTTGGAGGCTGTTGAGGTGTCCTGCCCATCCACCACGCTGACCCTGATTAAAATCGTGGTGTTAATGAGCAGGTTTCATGCTCAGAAGGGTGCAGGGCAAGAGTGTGCAGTGACAGGACAAAGGGAAGGGCTTCAGACTCACAGAGAGTAGGGTTAGATGGGATATTGGGAAGGAATTCCTCCCTGTGAGGGTGGTGAGGAACTGGGATGGAATTCCCAGAGCAGCTGTGGCTGCCCCTGGATCCCTGGAAGTGCCCAAGGCCAGGCTGGACAGGACTTGGAGCTGGCACAGTGGAAGGTGTGGGTGGAGCTGGGTGATCTTTGAGGTCCCTTCCAACCCAGGTGAGTCAATGAGGGCAGATCATCGCTCAGGGGCGACGGGAACCCCCAAAAAAAGCTCAGAGTGAGGTGGAGAAAGCAGGGAGAGGCCTCAGCACGCAGGGAACGCTCTCAGGAATATTTCCAGCTGCAGTGACGCACCCCTGACGGAGCAGCCGGAGTTGTGTCACCGGGCTGCTCCACCGGGGATGGTTTGGTTAAAACACCGCTGTTTTTTCAGTGAAACAGGTCCTTCCTCCCTGTCAGAAAGGGCCTTTTGGGGCTGGTTCCAGTGCGTGCTCCATGTGGTGAATCCGCAGTGGCATCACCCAGGGCGTTGTTGGAGCTCTGAGGGACAGCAGGCCCGGAGAGGCTTTGTTGTGTCTAGCATGAGAGAGCAGAAATTAACAGGCCACAAGAGACCTCAGAGCCACACACTAAGCAGCACAGAATGTGAAAAATATAAAAGTTAAAACCTGAGGCATCGCAGCGAGCACTCTGCAGTAGTATTTTAAAACACTGAACTCCCTGCCACCATTCAACAACAATCCTGTTCCCACAGCACAGCAAACAAGGGCTGTTTTCCAGGGGAGGCACTTAGTGGAGATTAAAGGTTCGGAGCCCACACAAAAAAGGCAGAAAGCACCGCTCCCTCCTCTGGGCTGATGTGAAGAACCCACGGAGCCTGAGCCTCTCCCGACCTCTCCTTTTGCACCTCCAGACAGACCCCATGGCTCGGCCGGGTGAAATCCCTGCTCCGCCCGAGCTCCTGGGTGACACCAGAGCCTTTTCCTGCGCTCCCGGCAAAGCTGCCCCATTTTTCAGGAGCATTTCTCCACATGGAAAGGGGTTTTTCTCCCCTCCTGTGTTCCCAGGCTGTTCTGCCAGGTCGCCCCCCTCCATCTCCCAGGATTAAAAACGCTGCCCCAGGGCTGATCAGCAAAACCCCAGTGGAAAAACCCCTCGGAGATGCCTTTAGCTATGGGAAAGTCCTTCTGGAGCAGCCAGAGGAGTGGGATTGCTGCGTGGCCACTGCGAGGGCTCTCTAATGCATTCAGGGATGTTATAAATCATCACCTAATTAATCTGAGTCTTACTCTGCCTAATCTTCCTCAGGGAAGGAGGGAGAGCTGCGAGTCTGGATTCTCGCTGCTGGGGGAGCAGCATAACAATGGGTTCAGGGAAGGGGAATTAAAGATGCCTCGTTTCATTTTTTTTCCACTATCAGGATATTCCCTGATGTGCCCCAGAGCTTTGCCCATCTCCCAGATGATTTCTCCACACCAATTCCAGGGGCTGGGGACAGGCTGGGAGGGTGACATGGAAAAGCCACAGCGGCTGCTCAGAGAAAGGAGCAGCCCAGATTTCCCACCGAAATCTGCTCTCCTTCCGACCCCCTTCCCTGCAGTTCCACTCGCCAGATTTCCCTCCTTGATGGGCTCCTTCTTGGACAGCAGCCTGCTCCTTCCGGATCGCGGGGGTTTCAGGGAGAGACATCGACAGGAATAAGTGCATTGCCACCTGCAGCCTGCTTGGAAAAGAGCTGCTGGAATCAGCCCCGCAGGAATCAGCCCTGAAGGAATCAGCCCTGCAGGAATCAGCCCTGCTGGAATCAGCCCTGCTGGAATCAGCCCTGAATGAATCAGCCCTGCTGGAATCAGCCCTGCAGGAATCAGCCCTGAAGGAATCAGCCCTGCAGGAGTCAGCCCTGCAGGAGTCAGCCCTGCAGGGATCAGCCCTGAATGAATCAGCCCTGCTGGAATCAGCCCTGCAGGGATCAGCCCTGAAGGAATCAGCCCTGCTGGAATCAGCCCTGAAGGAATCACCCCTGCAGGAACCAGCCCTGCTGGAACCAGCCCTGCAGGAATCAGCCCTGAAGGAATCAGCCCTGCAGGAGTCAGCCCTGAAGGAATCAGCCCTGCTGGAATCAGCCCTGCTCCTCCACCTGCTGCTCCCAAACCCCTTGGTTACTCAGGAGGGATGGACAACAACCCTTTGTTTCATCGTTGGAGAAGTTAATTAGTTTATTTTATGTCTAATTTTAATGCTTGAGCCGTGCCCAGAGATGTGAGCTCAGGGGAAACGGGGAAGTTTCCAACCGGTGATGTTCTTCACAGCCTGGGGTGGTGTTATTCAAACCTCGGTGTAAAACACATGGGGTTAAAATCTTCCCCGATTTTAATGTTCTTTTTTATTTTGAGACCAAAACTTCCCTGTTTTCAGTGTTAAATTCACCCAGGGATCCCCAGCAGCCTCCTCAGCTCTGCAGAGACAGGAGCAAGTGTGTTTATATGGATTTTAAGTAATTTTATCTCTAAAAATTGCAATGTTATGAAATATTAACAGTTGAACTATTAGTGACTGTGCTCTTAGCCAGATCTGCTTTGTTGTTTTTTTGGGGTTTTTTTTAATACATGTAGGGGAAAAAAAATCATATTTGCCTGCAGAACACATCAAAACTTGAACAGATGGCAGTTTTTACCAAAAGGAGACTGTTCTGCTCAGACATCATTCCCTTTCCAAAACCTCAAGTAAAGTTTCATATCTTTCAGCAAATCTTGGAGTGGGATTATAAATTCAAAATAAAAATACAGAAATTTCCGACGTCGAGCTTATAAATGCCAGTTTACAACATTTTCTGGTGTCTTAATGAGAGCCATGTGACCAAAGCTATATATTATAGGAAATAGCCAAAAGGCACAAATGCTTTTACAAGTCCATTTTGAAATGCAGAGGACTGAATTTTACAATTTTAACACAAGAGGTTGTTATCCTTTTTTAATTAAAAAATTACTGGGTTTTTGGTTTGGTTTTTTTTCCATTTTCATGCTCTGCACTGCAAGGGATAACCAAGCCCTGTCTCCAGAGCCCCAGTGCAGTGCAGGGATGTTGATATTCCCCTGGCAGCTCCCAAAAACTCAGAATCACCCATTTTCCATGTTTATATATCCCTGGCAGCTCCCAAAATCTCAGAGTCACCCATTTTCCATCTTTATTTCCCNCAGTGCAGTGCAGGGATGTTGATATTCCCCTGGCAGCTCCCAAAATCTCAGAGTCACCCATTTTCCATGTTTATATATCCCTGGCAGCTCCCAAAATTCAGTCACCCATTTTCCATGTTTATATTCTGCTGACAGCTCCCAGAATCTCAGAGTCACCCATTTTCCATGCTGATATTCCCCTGGCAGCTCCCAAAAACTCAGAGTCACCCATTTTCCATGTTTATATATCCCTGGCAGCTCCCAAAATTCAAAGTTACCCATTTTCCATGCTGATTTTCCCCTGGCAGCTCCCAAAATTCAGAGTCACCCATTGTCCATGCTGATATTCCCCTGACAGCACCCAAAATCTCAGAGTGACCCATTTTCCGTGCTGATTTTCCCTTGGCAGCTCCCAAAATTCAGAGCCACCCATTTTCCATGTTTATATATCCCTGGCAGCTCTCAAAATTCAGAGTCACCCATTTTCCATGCTGATTTTCCCCTCGCAGCTCCCAAAAAATCCCCCATTTCCCCCTCAGTGTTGTTTTGGTGGTGTGAGTGTAGCATCCATGCCCATTTTGGATTGCAGCAGCATCATTAAACCAAATTTATTTTACTTAAACCCCGCAAAATAAGACAGTGACCGTAATGACACTTAATGGGATCAGTGAGGGAAGAATCGGGGCTGTTCCTAAACCTGTCCTCTTGTGAATTGCCCGTTTGGGTGGCACAGCAGAGCTGAGCTCTCTGCTCCTCACAGCCTGGCCCCGGTGCTCGCCCCCAGCCCCGTCTCTGCCCGTCCCTATTGACGCCGTTCCCATTGAATGCCCCTAATGGGTTGTAGCCCCCGGCCACGCTCCCTCCCCATTCCCAGCGCCGGGAAAACGCCGCAGATGAGGCCAGGCACTAAAAGGGTGGGAGGCCGCTCTCTCTTAAGACAGAGGTTCCTGGAATATTTCCAGTGGTGCTTCCACAGCCTTGGGCACACACAGCACGCCCCAGTGGGGTCCCAGGGGGGCTCTGTGTCCGTGTGTCCTAAATATGGGCTCCAGGCTCAACTAAACCCATCAGCTGCCGGCACTGAGGCTGAGCTGGGAGGAAACTCGCTGGGTCAGGCTCAGGAGAGGTGCAGGGATGTCCTTCAGCCTGGGATGGCTCCTTCGTGCACTGGTTCTGACGGGGATGGAGTTGATTTTCTCCCCAGCAGCCACTCTAGGGCCATGTTTGGGGTTTGTGCTGAACACAGGGTTGATAACACGGGGATGTTTTTGTTATTGCTGAGCTGTGCTTGCACAGAGTCAAGGCCTTTTGTGCTCCTCACCCCCCCAGTGAGGAGGCTGGGGGGGCACAAGGAGCTGGGAAGGGACACAGCCAGGACAGCTGACCCCAACTGACCCCAGGGACATCCCAGGCCACACAGTGTCCGGCTCAGTGGATAAAGAAGGAGGAAGGGGAGGACATTTGGAGTGATGGCCTTTGGCCTCCCTGCTGTGTGTGCTGCAGCCCTGCTGTTCTGGGGATGGCTGAGCCCCTGCCAGCCCCGGGAAGTGGGGAATGAATTCCTTGTTCTGCTTTGCTTGCATGTGTGGCTTTTGCTGTAATTATTAATCCGCCTTTATCTCAGCCCACGAGTTTTCTCAGTTTTACCCCTCTGGTTCTCCCTCTGGTTCTCTGTGGGGCCGAGCTGCTGGAGCTGGGGTTAAACCACAGCAGCTGGGACAGAGCCACAGCTGGAATCTGTGCTGGCACCTGGAATCTCCCAGTGCGACCACGAGATCAACACGTGACCCCCAGACTGTCCATAGGAGCCTTCAGTGGCACCAATCTCATTGTTGAATATTTGCATGTTTCCAATTAAAACTGAGCCCAGGAGACTCCACAACCTCGGGATGGGCCATGGATGTGTCCTGTGCTCCCCTTCAGCTCTGCCTGGTGGGCCAGGGAAGCGCTGGCTGTGCAAGAGTTAAGGGCTGGGGGCTGGGAATTAATTAACGTCTTCCATCTTCATCTGATCTCAGGTGGATACTTAATGTTTTTGTCTGCAGAGGTTTATTTTCCTCCAGATTGATTGGATGAATTGTGTTCCCAGAGATCAGAGAGTTCAGATGGCAGAGGATCCTCTTACCAGAAGATGAAAGCCAACATAATCAACTGCACAACTTCAAAACATGCAGCTTGTTCTTGTTGGCTGTGCCTAAGTTTTCCCTGCAGAGAAGCTGTCGACAATGATTTGATATCAATCCAGTAACAATCCCTGGTTTCTAATAATAATTTGCACTTCAGTAGAAATGTTCATGTGAGGCTCTGAGAACATTTAGCAGATGGTCATTAGCGAAGCTCCCCAGTTCTCCTGCGAGGAAGAGATAACAATTATCCGCCTTGTTCTACAGATGGTGACACCGAGGTGAGGCACTGAAAGGTGAAATAACTCTCCTAATTTTCTGTAATGAGCCAGTGGCAACAGATCCATGAATGGAACCCAGGCATCCTGCTGAGATTACTCCACAAACCCTGTATCCTTATCTTTCACAGGAAAACGTGGTCAAAGAGGTGAGCCTGGAAAGCAAAAAGCAAATGACTCCAAGGCAGGATTCATGACACATTTCTGGAAACAAGGAATTAGGTCTGGGTCAATAAATAACTGGGAAACCAGGGGGACGCAATCCGAGAGGCATGTGAGACGGGGATGGATGGAAAAGAAAGAAGATAATGGAAGGGAGGGGAAGGAAAACAGAGCAGCTCTGACTTTTTATTTCCACTCTTGGTTTCAATCAGCCTTGTAAAATTAAAGGTTGGGCTCTGAGAGAAAGGAGAAAGCTCCATCTGCTCCCTTGGGGATACATCCCGTGGGTGAGGCTTCAAAAGGGACCGGCCGGTAACAAAACGCTCTGATGGCTCGTCACCCTGCCGCCAAGTGCCGGCCCTGGGGACACTGGTAGTGTTTGGGCACCTCAGAGACCCTGGGGAGGGCAGGGAAACAGGGCTGGAGCTCTGGGAACACCGGCTGGAGCTCTGGGAATGCCGGCTCTGCCCCTCAGCATCACCCACCAAACTGTGGCGGTGCTGGCGGGGCTGGAGAGCGCTGCCGCCTCAGCCCGGCTGGAGGTGCCAGGGCTGCAGCTCCAGGGGCTAATTTTAGCTTCCACTTGCACTGTCTTTGCCTTTCTTACCCAGCAGGGCTGCCCTGCCAGCCCTGAGGGACTGGCTGGTGCCCCGAGCCGCCCCGCTCGCATCGCACACACGCCGAGGGGAACACGGCCCAACTGTGCAGTTTATAAAACAGCCAAGTGGAAGCCAAAAGACTTGAGTTTAATCCCTCCAGTTAAGTCATCTAGATTCCTTCTCGCCACCAGCCATCTGATCTCAATCAGCAAATCTTGGCCTTCCTCTCCTGACCCAGCCGAGAGTCGCGGTGCTGAGGCCTGAAGTAATCTGCATGCAAAATGCTTTAGTAATGATTCCTCCAGGAGGGACTGCTTTGATTGTTATTTCCCAAAAGCCCTCCGATATGAAAGGGGGAGGCAAACAACAAAGGTGGCTCGGTAATGTTTGCCATTAATAATTTGTCAGCGTTCTGTAATGTTCCTCCATTTATTTTCAGTACCTGTGGCTAATAGAAGCCTGGTGAAAGAGACCTGTTTCTATGCATGCCTTAAAAGCAATCACTGGGTGTTAAATGGGATGTGCTTCTAGTCTGAAGGCACTTCCAATTGTCTCTTAGCAGGATTCAGCAAGCAAATGAAACAGAGTGAAACATCTGTGTCTTTAACATCAATGAACTGCATCACCTCTAGGTGCAGCGTGTCCTTCAAAACCTTTGCAGTATCTTCATACATTTATAGACTCACCAAATGGCTTGGGTTGGATGGGATCTTAAAGATCATCCAGTCCAGGGACACCTTCCACTATCCCAGGCTGCTCCAAGCCCCAATGTCCAGCCTGGCCTTGGGCACTGCCAGGGATCCAGGGGCAGCCACAGCTTCTCTGGGCACCCTGTGCCAGGGCCTGCCCACCCTCCCAGGGAACAATTCCTTCCCAATATCCCATCTCACCCTGCCCTCTGGCAGTCAGAAACCATTCCCACTTGTCCAATCACAATTATATTGATTTCAGCATCACCCAAGCACTTCCAGCATCAGAGAGCCAGAACTGGAACCAGAAATATGTTGGAGTGGTAACACTGGGAAAATTTGGGAGACCAGCAGTGATGTCTGACGGGCAAGGTCTTGACTGGAAAGGCTTGAAGAAGCCCAACCATGAACACACCCATGGGTGCTCCTGTTGCAGGTGCCCCTCAGGGCCACGAGAGCTTGGTGGAAGCTGCTCAAAGGCAGCTGCTTGGTGTGAAAATTGGGATTTTGGAATGCTTCATCCAGCATATTTGCATTTTGGAAGCCAATATTACTGCCCGTCCAGGAGGGCTCCCAAATGAGAGGAGAAAGGAGAAGATGAAGAAGGGCAGTTCTGCTCAGCCCTGAGGACCCCAACTTTCCCTCTTCTTTTCCCCACACCTCAACTTCCCCCATTCTCTTCCTCACTTCCACATGATGTTAGCTGGAATCACTTCCCAGTTCCATACACGAAACAGGCAGGGGAGGCAGAGGGAACAGGATCTGCCATTTTCAACCCAAATAATTGCATTACAAAGCTCAGCACAGTTTTCATTATTGTGCCGTGTTCAATCAACCTCCATCCCAAAGGTGCACATGGATCTCAGGCTATTCCAGGCCTTGGCAGCTGCTTCGCTGTACTTGCTCCTTTTTATTTATTTTTTTTTTTTTTCATCTTGGGGCTTTTAAAATTGATGGGAGGCTGAAGGCAAGAGCTGATGCATTGTAGATGACAACAAAAGAGGCTCCATAAAATTGCTTTTGGCATCTCGTGTGCGTTCCGTCTACATCTTATAAATTACTGCTGCATTACGGCTATAAAAATAGGTTTGTATTTGGAATTGATTACAGTGAGATAAAGCCCTAATAAAAAAAAAAAAAAGCACTGGTGCATAAATATTCTGAGCATACAGGGGTAATTTGATTTGATAAAATAAAAGCATGACTCTTAATTTCTTCCTTTTAAACAGAACACACACGCACACACAGCGCACGGAGAACTTCAGCAGCTGCTCGGTTTAGGATTCTCAGAAATGGGTCTGTGCCTCCTGCAACTCTTCCCTTCAGACATTTTTATGGCAATCTCTGCATCACCAGCATTCCCACTGCTGGGTAACGTTCCTGCTGCAATCCCAAAGCGTTGAGCCCAGGCTTCTGTGCTTCTTCCCCGGGATAAACATTGATTTTCCTCACACCTCAACTTCCCCTTCTCCATCACTTCCATGTGACATTAGCTGGGACAATGCAGGAATTACTTCACAATGTCATACATGAAACAGGCAGGGGAGGCAGAGGGAACAGGATCTGCCGTTTTCAGCCCAAATAATCGCATTGCAAAGCTCAGCACGGTTTAAAACCTGTGCCCCTCAAAGTTCTGTTACCCAGGAGTTCTCTGGAGTTCAGCGTGCTGCACCTCAGCTCTGCAGCCAGCGCTCTCGCCTTGACTGGGACTGCAGGATCAGCAGAGGGAGCTGGGATATTGTTTTCAGCAGTTCTAACATAAATTGAAGGGTAATTTTATTTACACGAGGAGGAGGAGGGAAGCAGCGATTCATGTTTCAGCGCGGCCAGCCCAGCGCTTTGGCTCAGACAGCAAATCCAGGCTGAACACTGGCCTTGCATCTGGACAAAAGCACGGCCCGAGAGCCACCCTTTAAAGAAAGGCTTCGCTGCAGACAGCAGCGCTGGGGCTGGCAGGGGATCCAGGGCTGGATGCGGGAGCCGGGGAGCGCAGCGCAGAGCAGCACATCTGTTCTGCAGCCCAGCAGCTGCACCAAACCCCTTCGGCCACATCGCCGGGAGCTGCTGAGCCTCCGAGCCCAGCAGAGCCCAGCCCCAAGAGCTGCACTCCAAAATGATGCTGGGCACGCGGCTGTGACCCCTGGAACCCCTGTTACAGCTGGTTTTTGGGAGGGTTGGGGGCAGGAAGCGGCTGCTCCCGTCCCTCCAGCGCGGCGGCGGAGCCGGGCCGTGCCTTTGATGTGGGCTGGACGGGATGTGGCTGCGCCTGCTCCCGCCAGCCCGAGCAGGGAAAGGAAAACCAGCGGCAGCAGGGCTGACAATTATCCCTGTCGAGCAGCTTGAGCATTCCTGAGTTTTCAGTAATGTACGATAAGCTGTTGGGAGTAAGATGATCCCTAAAAACTTCCCATAGGAACGGCAAAAGCAGCCCAAAGCGTGTCCCGGCACCACTGGTAGCACTTCCACTGAGGGAAACACAGGTAGGCTGAGAAAACGTTCCTTTTAAATTTCATTTATTTATTTTTGTGTACATTTTCCGTAATTCGACTGACATACCATTGCTATAAAGATGCCCTGCTCTTTGAATATTTCCATCCAAGACCACTAGTTTCAAGTGTGGTTATGAAAAGTCACGGCAAACATATGACTGGAAAGAGGTGGTTGGTTTTTGACTTCCAGGCAGTTGTTTGAAGCGTTTCAGAGATGCACACAATATTCAGCAGAACACACGCACGCACAGTGCCGGGCTACACACACACACACGCACACACACATCTGGAAAACTGTTACAGTGGTTGAAGTTTCCAAAAAGGTGTCCTGTCCCCTCTCAGCAGCAGTGAAAAACCTCTGGGTATCCTGAGACATCAAATCAAAGCGCAGTGAAGAGAATTAACTTATCCCATCAGCAGGGTTTGGGGTTGTTTTGGGATTTTTTTCAAGTCAAATGTATTTTACCAATCTGATTGAAGTGAAGAGGGTGGGGAGAAAGAATCTGTGGCAGTGAGGGTTAAAGAACACCAGTTCAGCACGGATGTAAAAGCATCTCATTAAAACAGCATCAACTAAAGGCCTCTCAGACGTTACACACGTGGTCCTGCTGTCACTCTCCTACTCCTGCTCACCTCCAGAGCACGAGGAGAAGACAACACAGGGAAGTGCTGCAGATGGAGCCAGAGGGAGGGGATGTGCAGCCAGGTGACCACAGAAGGACTCTGGAGCACAGGGAGAACCCTGTGGCCTCAGCAGTACCTGACTGATGGAACCTGGCAGTGTCTGCACCCAGCTGGAACAGGAGCTCGGAGCGTCCGTCCCGCACGGGGCAGCTCCAAACCCTGGGCAAAGCCCACGGGGACACTGACAAGCACCCCAGTGCCACCTCACACCGATGTCAGCACCTCTTTCCTTTTCAGTAACACCCTCCAAGCCTGCTCTGTCTGGCCAACCTGCCCTCCCCAAGGCTGTGATTCGAGGCACTGCCTTAGGATGTGGCGGTTTTGATTCTCACAAGGAAAAAGTTCCCTCGACAAGCCTAAAAACTGAAAATCACCCACACTGCACTGCCCTGCCTTTAATCCAACACCACCTCTGCCTTTGCTGCACTGATGGCACCCCAGGGGCTCTCCTGAGGAGCTGGAGCTGCCCCGTGCCCTGGCTGCGAGCGGGGTTGTGTGAGGTGACGGGCTGCGAGCAGCACAGAGCCCTGCGGAGGAAACCAGCAAAGCCTGAGACAACACAAACAAACAGCAAGCAACTAAAAGAAGGATGGGAGATGTGGTCTGATGTACTTCTGCCAAGAAATAAATATTTTACGCTGCCCTTTTTTTTAAAAAAAAAGCACTTGGATTGTGTTTTTTTAAATCTCCAAAATGGTCGAGTTACTCCCTGCACCCCCCCAAGCACAACATGTGCTCACAAACACACACACACACACCACACACACCCTCTAATGCACATAATTCCAGCTTTGTAGAGCTACTGGATTTACTTTGAGACGAGTTTCTTGTGCATTTGGACAATCTACTTTGAGACAAGTTATTTGCAAGAAGGCAAAGTTCACGCACGGCTTTGACAGCTCCACTTTCTCATAAATGGTTTTTGAAAAGCAGAAAGCGAATGAGGGCCAAAGCTCCATTTAAAGTTCACCTCGGATGCCTGAAAAGCATTTATACCCACATCCTTCTGAGGTCCCTGCTTTATGAACTTCTAATCAATTCCACATTCTGCTACCCAACGTTTCTTATACATAGGGGAAAGAAAACAAACCAGAGAAGCAGCGCGAGCTGTGTGAAAACAGCAGCGCCGCAGCGCCCAGGCTGCCCAGGGAAGGGCCTGAGTCACCGTCCTGGAGGGGTTTGAAATGTGTGGATGTGGCACTTGGGGACATGGGTTAGTGGTGGCCTTGGCAGTGCTGGGGTTTTGGTTAACTCGATGATTTTAAAGGCCTTTTCCACCCTGAATGTCTCTGTGGTTCAGTGATTCTATTACTCTTTATCAGAAAGGCTGGGGAGGCTTTGGAAGCACTGTTCCAAGGGGAGAAAGGGAATAAAAAGAACAAAACCCGATGGGTTTTGAGCCTCCAGTCCTGATTCTCTCCCACACTTATGGGATTCCCCTCAACACCCCCTACAGAGCAAGAAGCTGCTCATGGATTGCTCCATCACTTCTGCAGGACACGTGTCCTGTGTCCCCAGAGGTGACACTCGGCTGTCCCCCAGCCCTGCCTCGGGCAATCCTCACCTCCCCAGAGGCTCCAGCAAACTCCATGGAAATTCGACAGAGAGAAGCCTGGCATGAGCCTTGGACAAACCCAGCTTGTCACCAACCAGATTTTAATTTTCAGGTGGGAAGTGGTTGTTTTGTAAGAATTCAGGGTGATTTTAATGATGTGACACAGAGCATTTTATCAGCTCAACTGAATCCTGGTGCTACTCAATCCCCTCCCGAAGGAATAACTGAAACCCACCTCGTGCTTCTCCTACTAAAAACCTTAAAAATTGAGCAGGTTTCTTCAGAAGCCTCCAAGACGTTAAAAGAAAAATCAAAAAAATGACAATTTTTTAAAGCAAGATTCCTTATCCCCATCCCTAATTCTAGAGCAAACCAGGACACTAAAAAAAATTAATCTAAATTGCTATAAATAGAATTTAAAATCATAATTAGCTGTCTACTGCCATCCCAGCTGTTAGGAGATACCACAGGGGTTCCACATGGCTCGAGGGCAGGCTGGGAGATACCTTCAGCACCTCTTGGATAGTACCAGAAAGGGATAAATAATAAATAAGAAGAACATGAGAAAGAATAATCAGCCTTCCACGTGTGTGGAAAAGCAGAGACTTTCACAGTCAGAAACCAAATGATGTTATTGTAAAAAAAATCCTAAAAATAAACTAAAATAAGGACTTGCATCACAGCAGGGTGGGAAGTCTTCTTCTTCCTAACATGTTCAGGTGCTTTGTTTGTGCCCTCTTCAACACCAGAGACCACTGGGAACTGGGTGCTTTGCCATTTTTTGCTCATATTTTGGTGTTTGGGGTTTTTTTTTTTCCCAGCCAAAATGATGCAGAAATATCCTTGTTACAGATTTCCAATCTCGAGAAAAAGCAGATTTCACACCTTAAGACAGAAAGTCTAGAAATCCCATCTATTGATGCTAAACATGGATCTTTGCCAATAAAACTGTAATTCCTTAAACTGAAGATTTTGGACAATTTTAGAGGGTTTGTTTTTTTCTTTTCTACAAGAAATGACAAATTTTACTCCAACACATTTCCAGCTTACAAGAAGCTCCATTTAGCAGCTTCCCCTCGCTGTATTGCTATTAAAAAATGCAGAATTCCAGCTATTTTGTATGTTGTGACTATTTCCAGCAGCCCCTGGCACAGGGACAGCTCTCACCAAGCACAAACCACTCGATTCACCAAAATAAAAACGGCGGCCGAGCGCTGGAAATTCACTTTACATGTGGATTTTAAAGGGAATATTCGGAGCCAAATCCTGGGTTGGGGGATGTATTTTGAGCCCCAACCTGCCAGAAGCCCCCCAGAAGGCGCAGTCCATGCTGCAGGTGTTTATGCAAGACTCGTGACTAAATTTGGGCTAAATATGGATGGAGAGCTCTGCAGCTGGACCTGGATTTGGGAAAACTTGATCCTGGCTCAACAGCTGTGACAGAGACTGGGATTTATCTTGAAACACACCTTTTTTTGGCTCTCATGAGGCACTTAATCCACATTTCTTCACTCTGGCTGTGCAAATCAAGGATACCTGGCCCTCCCTGACTTTTCAGAGTGTCCATCCTGAAAAAAGCCCCACACAAATGCTGAAGGGTTTTGGGTGTTCCGGGACACTCCGAGATGGCTGAAAGTTCTCTCCTAGAGGGAAAAATCCCAGATGTGGCAGATCCCAACACCTCTGTCACACGATTCCTGGGGAAACTGTGTCCATGTGAGTTTCTGGAGGTCCTGGAAATTCCAGGCTGCTCTTCCAGCCACCAGCCACTGGCCCCCCTCAGTGGAGCATTTATCTCCATCCACCTCCTGGAACGGTTCGGTGTGTGATGGGTCAGAGCCTTTTGGAAAAACCATGGTCTGCTCTCCTTATTTCCTCAAAAAGAATCATTATCTAGGGGCAAAACCAGACTGAATTAAACCCTGAGCTGGCCTGAATTATTCCTGGAAGATAAACCAAGCAGCAGCTTTCCTGATCGCTTCAGGAATACTTGGGGTGTGTTTAGTCTTTATTCAAAAATTACACTATTCCGAGTTTCCTGGATTTAGCTAAGCCCAAAAGCGAAAGTAACAGATCAAAATACCCTGCAATAAAACTTCTAGGAAGGGTTTTCAGGTCTGGCTAAAACCAGATAGCTTTGGAAATCGCCGAAAGACGTCTGATCTTTTGAGATTTCCATCTCCACTTCCAGCGTGCTTCAGGCGCTTCCAAGCTTCTCCCCGCTTGTCCCCGTGGAACCTCGCGGCCGCTGGACTCTCGCCCCATCCTTTAAAATCCAAGAGCCTCTCGAGGAAGGGATTGTGGCCCATCCTGGCTGCTGGCTGGGCTGAGCCACCTTGGAGCAGGGCTGCTGCAGCTCCGGAGCCGCCTGGCTTTCCCAGAGGGATTTTTAATGGAACAGCAGCGAATGAAGGGACAAAGCCTTGCTTGGGCTGGAGAGCTGCAGGGTGGCTGGTTTAGCTCATTCCCAGCTGTGGGATTAGGGAGCAGGGACTGGGGAGCACAGGCAGCTCCTTCCTCTCCCAAAGCACTCCATGGACGGCTGCAGGGAGGCTCCTTCCCCTTCCCGCTGGCTGCCAGTAAAATCCCAGACATGCAAATAAAACCACGGAGGTGCCTGGGATGAGGTGTCCACGGAGGCCAAGAGCTCTCCAGCATCCCAGGGCTGCTCTGAAGGAGCCACCTCACCAACATCCTGCCCCAGCTGCTCCCAGGGGAACGGCACCGCCGGCTGTGCGGGCCCCTGGTGAATTCCTTCCTCCTGCTGGGCTGTAAGTTGGATATTTCCAGCATTAAGCTGGTTAGAGACCACCTGAAATGCTTCCCCTCTTCTCTCTCAGCTGCAGAGGCCTCTCCCAGGCTTTTCCCATTGTTTAAGGCCACGCAGCAGCAACTCGTCTTTGTTCTCTTGCAGGTTTTTCCCCGTGGGTTTCTTTAGGGTTTAGATTTTGCTCCCCTTGCTGGAACTGGGGATGCAGGGGCAACCTGGGACCCCCCAAATCTGGGCCTGAAGGAAGATGTGGGGAGGGAAAGGGCAGCCAGGCTGCTCTCAGGCTGTGCCCTCGATGGACCTGTGGCTGTGTCCTGCCTCTCCTGATGCCTCAGACCCTCCCTGGCAGGGTGGCCTGACACCAGCTGCCCAGCAGAGCACTCGTTTTGTCCCTATGCCATTAAACCCACCCTTTAAAGCTCACTGCACTCTCAGAGTCCTTTTCATTTATCCAGCAATGGCCCTTTGTGCCTGCAGCACTGGCACCAGCAGCTCCTGGCTGTGTTCATGCATCTGCAAACACCCCAGAACGGAGATGCAGCTTCTTCTGGCCCCATTTATTGACAAAACCCACAGTTTTTAGGGAGTGGGGGTACGTGAAGGAGCAGAATCCTTTCAGCCTTCAGCAGAGCTGCCACTCCTCCAGCCATGGTCCAGGGGGGAATCTCCCAGCTCTGCAGAGCACACAGCAAATTTCGCGTTCTCCATCTGCTCCAGCAAAGGCTGAGCTGAAATATTAATGAGGAGATCTGATCCCTTCTCACCAGAAACAAGCTGGGTTTTATAGCCCAGGCAGAGGCCAGAGGAGCAGACACAGCTCTGGGATTCATCCTCTGCTGCTGGTTAAGGGCTTTCAAGGAAACCAGGAACCTGGGGGGAGGACACAGAGGGTAAAAACCTGTGGACATCTGGTGTGTTCTGTCCACCCTTCATCCCCCCAGGCTCAGCCCCCACCTCTGGGCATGTCCAGAGCAGAGAGAGGAGCTCTAACATCAACAACCATAACATGGCAATAAAGATTAATGAGCAAAACTTGCCATTTTATGTCTAATCCGTGGGGATTTACAATCATTAATCTTTATTAGTGTGTAATAACTGTTTGGACATTAAGGACAGATTCTCAGCTGGACAAAACTGGCCTCATTCCAGCCAAGCCAGTGGAGCAGGGCCAGTTTACACCCTCCACGACCCCAGCTCCACAGGAGACCCATCCCATCTGTAGGAATCACACCACTGACAGTGTTTCCCCAACAGCAGGGGCACAGAAGTGAAGGCAACTGTTTGTCTTTCCCTGTATCCCAAAAAGAGAGCTGCATGTGTCCAGGAAGCTCAACAATAGACATGTCAATAAACATGAGGAAATTCAATGAAAAAGCAACAGCAACAAAAGGAACCCCAAGGAGCAGGGAAGTGGATGATTTTTGAGGCAAGACTGGAAGATCTGGTTTGGCAGGAGCGTAACTAAGGGGGATGCAGCAATCTTTGGCATGTGAAAGAGTGAAAGCACCAAGAGGCTCCCAGAGTTCCTCTAAGAGGAACAAGATGGAGAGGGAAAAAAAAAGAGCATCTTGGCCGGATTTTCTGAGAGAGGAGTCTGGGGGTTGTTTTGAATCAAAAAGAGATCTATTAAACGAGGGAGGTGGTGGGAACCTTGTCTGAACTACATCAGACCAGCCACTAAAGCAATTTTTGACCAAGCAGGATTTCCCCTTCCAGAATGTGTAGGGAACAAGGGAAATGTGCAGGTACTCCCTTGGCTGGCAGCAAGCATGGAGAAATCCCAGCTGAGGCTGTGCATGCCAGGTTCTGCCCTCGGCCCCTGGCAGCCCCTTCCCACCAGGACAAGGTGCAGCAGCACTGAGCCAGCAGCACCTGCTGAGCAACAACGAGATCAAGTGCAGGTCTTTTTTTAGAGATCTTTCCAAGTAGGGACCCACCAACTGCCTCCTCCATCACACACTTGCCTCCAGAAATGATGTTCCACCTCTTTAACGAGTCAGAGCTGCCTCTTTGTCACCAGTAAACTCAGCAAAAGTCAGGGAAACACAGAAATACAGTACAGAGATATCTGTGCCAAGGTTTGTACACCTGGAACAACTCCAGGAAAGGTGGGCATTGCACCCAGCGCAGCAGCATGAACCTGGTGGTTAAAAACAGCAACAGGAAAATGCCCTCCAACTGCTCTTTCAGATTTAAGGGACCAAAGGGCTCTTGGGGACTCAGAAAACACCTTTCCTGCCAGTGACAGCTCCAGCCATGGTGAGGCCTCCAGCATCCTGCAGACTGCTGGAGTGTCAGGAGCTCTATGGTGGGGGGAAGAAGAGGATGGACATCACACCTGGGGATCCCTGGGGATGGGCTCTGCCTCTTCCCTGCATCCTGATAACCTGTGGCAGGCTGGAGAGGATGGACATCACACCTGGGGATCCCTGGGGATGGGCTCTGCCTCTTCCCTGCATCCTGATAACCTGTGGCAGGCTGGAGAGGATGGACATCACACCTGGGGATCCCTGGGGATGGGCTCTGCCTCTTCCCTGCATCCTGATAACTTGTGGCAGGCTGGAGAGGCCCTCCCTGCCCTGCAAATCCATCCACAGCTGGTGCAGGTCACAGCTCAGTGCTGAGCTCCCGGCAGCTTTGCTCTCTCTCTGCTCCCTGGTTTAGGGGCTCTTTCAGGTTTATGGCATTTGAGACCTGCTTCTCTAAAAATCCCAGTTTGGGGCAATCCCACAGCCCTGTGCTGCGTGAACACAGAAAACCTTTGTGAAGAACATTCCTAAGCCTCAGAACCTTTGCTGTTCAGGGGGCAAGGCTGCCAGGAAAGGTTTCATGTCCCAGAGCCTGTGTCTGTCCCAGGCGAGGCTGTGCTCGTGTTCTGGCCAAGCGAAGATCTGAGCAGTGACCAAAGGCTTTTTTTATCTTCACAGAGGTTACAATCAAACGGCAGAGACAAGAGCCTGACTTCCATCCTGCAGCCCAGCAGGTCTGCAGGGCTTTGAAGCACACAGGAGTCCCTGGCTCTCCTCCCTGAGCTGAGGCCACCTAGCTCAGGCTTCTCTCTAAGAAATTCCCCGGTCAGGCCAAGCTTTGTGTCCACCACGAGGGATGCAGGGACAGCCTCACAGCCCTGCATGGGCCCTCCCCCACCACAGCTCCCCTCAGCGCTGGGGATCTCTCACAGCACTGCCCTTCCTCATGCTCAGACAGCTCCACACTTACTCTGGGCTGATGCAAACAACTTTAAAAGGAACAAAGTCATGGAGAAGGAGCAGGGAAGGGAAGTGATTTGTGGCGTGCCCTACTGTAATGCCATTGAAACAAAGGGATTCGGCAGCCCGAGCAGTGCAAGAGCAGAGAGCATAAAAGCAAGCCCTGTGTGGAGGCCTGGAGGAATCCTTTTAGAGGGTTACCAGCTGCAGACAGCACTGCCATTAATTCTCTATTGGAAAACGCTGGTGACATTAATATCTGCAATTAATACTGAACTTTGACAGCATCTCATAAATTCAACCTGTCAATTGCAATGGCACTGAAATGAAGGTGCTCTGAGGTCAAGGAGATGCGGTGTCCAAACGAGACTTATATTGCAGGGGAAAAGCAGCAAAAACAATCTTTAACAAAAGCATCAGATCCATATGTAGGAAAACCAAAGGGTGGTTTTAAATGTCATGTTTTTCAAAGCGAGAATTGATGCTGGAACCAAGTCTATAAACTGGCTGGCTGGACTTTCAGCTGCAGCTGAGGACAATCAATCAAAACAGCTCTGTGACTCTGAGAAAGTGAGAGAGAGAAAACACACACACACACACACACCATGGAATATGAGAGGGCAGATCATGAGCCACGCGAGGCCTCTTAAAATTACACTGTGAAGTAAAACATCCTCGTGTTTCATCCGCCACAAAATGTAACCTGAAAGGTTCCCCTCGGCACAGAGCAGGATATGGAGCTTACCCTCTACCGAGGGCTGGGCAGGCTCCTGGGACAGGGCTGAGCAAGGGGAACCTCCTCCCCAAAGCCTGCATGACCTGTGAATCGCACCCTGATTCCTGCAAGCCCTCTCTGAGCCCCCTGCTCTGCAGCTGAGGGCACAAGGATCGATAAATCCCGATAAATGCTCTCCTATCTCTGTCACTGCCAGCCCCAGGGCAGAGCTGCCCCATTCCACGCTCACAGCCACCCCTGTGGTGCAGTGACAGGGGCAGCCCAGGCACTGGTGGTGTCTTTGTGCGCCTCTTCAAAGTGTTGGCATGTCCCCAGCACCGGAGGTGCCACCACCCCTGCCACAGCCCCCGCTCCCAACACTGCCCTCCCCATCAGCCCTTCCATGGGATCACTTCCCAAAATCCGCTCAGACCGTTCCAACCTGCACCAGCAGAGTCTGGAGCTGCTGACCTGGCAGAGCAGGGGGGAACCATGTTCTGCACATCTCAGTGCTGCAGAGCAGAGCAGGGTGGAATGATGTTCTGCACAGCTCAGTGCTGCAGAGCAGGGGGGAACCATGTTCTGCACAGCTCAGTGCTGCAGAGCAGGGTGGAACCATGTTCTGCACAGCTCAGTGCTGCAGAGCAGGGTGCAATGGCACCCTGCATGGTTCAGTACTGCAGAGCAGGGTGTAACCATGTTCTGCACAGCTCAGCGCTGCATAGCAGGGGGGAACCATGTTCTGCACATCTCAGTGCTGCAGAGCAGAGCAGGGTGGAATGATGTTCTGCACAGCTCAGTGCTGCAGAGCAGGGGGGAACCATGTTCTGCACAGCTCAGTGCTGCAGAGCAGGGTGGAACCATGTTCTGCACAGCTCAGTGCTGCAGAGCAGGGTGCAATGGCACCCTGCATGGTTCAGTACTGCAGAGCAGGGTGTAACCATGTTCTGCACAGCTCAGCGCTGCATAGCAGGGGGGAACCATGTTCTGCACAGCTCAGTGCTGCAGAGCAGGGTGCAATGGCACCCTGCATGGTTCAGTACTGCAGAGCAGGGTGGAACCATGTTCTGCACAGCTCAGTACTGCAGAGCAGGGTGCAACGACACCCTGCACAGCTCAGTGCTGCAGAGCAAGGCGAGTTTCTGCTCAGACCTGGCTCCCAGGGGCTGTGCCCAAGCGAGGGGTGGGGATGGAAGCGCGTGCAGGGCACGAGGCACTTGTGCAGCCTCCGGGGCAGCCCCGTTCCAGGGCTGGGGGAAGGAGCAAAGGCAAAGGCAGAGGAGCTCATGGCCAGGCCAGGCAGCTGGGCAGGCGTGGCTCAGACCGGCGTTAACGTGGAGCCTGACGCCTCGCCAGGCTCGGCAACACTCGCAGGGCACAGTGCCCCCTGCTCCAGACAGTGCCCTGTGACCCGAGGGCAGGGTGATCTCCAGCTCCTCTCCCACCTCACCTCTCCCCTTCTCCTGCCCCTGGCTTGCAGCTTGTCCCCAGGGACCTGGCCAGCAGCAAGGAGCTCCTGGTGGGGATGGGCTGTGGGGTCCCTGCGTGGTTTCCCCGGCTGCAGCTCCCACCTGCAGCCCAGGGCAGAGCCCAGTGCTCCTGGCTGCCTGCAGCATCCCAGCTGGAGCTGGACACAGCCCAATCCACGTGCCAGCACGGGCTCCTGGGAGCGCTGGCACTCCCAGGCTCTGTGGGCAAGCACGGAGGGATTGCTGCCAATGCAGTGCCACGAGCCCTGGGAACCACCACTAAAACATCCCGTTTTTCAGGGTGCCATGCCGTGCATCCTGTGATCCTGCCTCACTCCGAGAAGGAGAGAGGAACTCCCTTTGAGGCCCAAAGCAGCTCATCCCCAGCCCAAGGGAGCCTCGGGCACTGCAACGCTGCTGGGCAGTGGGCATTGACCAGGGCAGCCTCCTCCTGTCTTCGTGCAACTTCTCTGACAGCCTCCTTCCCTCCGGGCCTTTTGTCCCAGACACTGTCCCAGCAATTCCCAGAGCTCCCAGCCCACCCTCTCCAGCAGAGCAGGGTGGTGGGACAGGGCTGGAGGCCGGGAAGTACCGGCCGGACTCGGAGCATGGTGTCCGGAGAAGGGGTGACCACAGGGGACACCGGGGCCGAGAAAACTGGCACAGCTCGAGCAGCTGAGCTGCAAGGCTTGCTCACCAATTCCTTTCATGATGCACATTAAATATATTCCACAACAGAGACACTTCTCTTCTCCTCTCTCCCCTCCTCGGACATCTTTTTCTCAGCCAAGCCCTGCGAGTGCTGCTTGCTGTGGCTTCATTTTGCATCATCATCATCGTCGTCGTCGTCATCGCCACCACGCACTCATCCTCATATAAAACAGAAATCTATTCCATCAAGCACTTAACATAAATATTAAAATAATGGAAGGGACAAAATATAAATCTACATACAACTTCATGACTACCATAGCACCTATTACCATGACAAAGCAAATTCTGGTTCAAGGGGAAGGGAAGGGGGATGAGGAGCGAGTTAGGAAGAGGAACTTTGACTGTCATTAAATATGTAAATCACTCTTTCAAAATGGGGTTTTTTTTGTTGTTTTGTTTTTGTTTTAAGGTTACCAACCTTATTAAAATTCATTCCACTAACCAGCTCGTTCTATGTCACTATGGATACCAAAGAACCCTTTAAAAAAACTCGGGCGAGGCGGGGGTTTCTCAGAATAAAAACAAAACAAAACAAAACACGGCGACTTTCTGTTGGTGCTTCCATGACAAGTCCTGCCACGCGCCCCTCCCCTGCACCCACCAGTCCACAGAAGGGCAATTCTTTTACAAGTCCAGTTCTCAGTCTCCCAGGATGAGCTTGACAAAAGAGGCGACGTCTGTCTCTTTGGATTCGTGCAGGGTGAAGAAAGGATGTTGCTGGGAAAGGAAAGAGAGAAAAAACAGCAGAGTTTATTATTCACCACGCTGAGGGCTGGAGCAAAAAGCTTTTCAGACAATCCTCTAGACAGTGAAGAAGGTTTTGTCCTTAGCATCATAATATTGGGCTTTTACAGCCCAGGGGCCATTCCATGAAGTTGTGATGCCCTCCTGGATTCCCCCCAAACCCTGCCCTGGCTGGGAGGGCTGAGCTGGGCAGCTCTGGAGGCAAGGGGAAGCCTTAGAAAATCCTCTCCATCTGCCCCATAACAGACCCCCATCCCACACAGCTCCAGCTCCAACTGGAGCAGGGCAAACCTTGCTGACTGCAGTGGTTTTCCCTCAGCTTCCTGCTTTATCTGTGTATTTATTTACCCTCTGGTGACTCCTGAGTCTCATTTCTTCCCTGAACTGCACCTCCTCACAGCAGGAGTGGCTCCTTCACCCCAACCACCACACAGGAAAGCCATCCCGACTGGAAAACCATCCACACTTGTGTGTTTAACTACTTCATCCTGACCGCCATGGGGAGACAGCCTGCCAGAAAACCCTGCCTGCATTTCACCACGAACGGAAAAATACGTGTAAGGAGAAAAACCACAACCAAATCCCCCCAACAGCAACAACAGCCCCTCTCCACCAGCACCAGCAATTCAGTTTGGTTGGTTCAGCAACACACCAAGCAGAGATCCCACCTGAAAACCCCCAAAACCCTGTTTGATGCCCATTGTCCTGGCAGATAATCAGATTTATTTGTGTGGAGGGTGTCAGAGAGAACCAAAAGGCAGCCAGGGCTCTGCAGGGCTCACAGTGATCTCTGCTCTGTACAAGGTTGGAGGTTTGATTTCCAACCTTCTCACTGCAAGTCAGATTTTTAAAAATAATTTGGTGTTTCCAGAGTTTTTCCAAGCTGCCCCTCACCTTAGTCCCTGAGCACTGGCTGTGTGAAACAGTCCCTGGCTGTTTCAATGATGTTTAATGGCAGTGGCCAAGTGGAGGGAGAAGAAGAGCAAAGATACTTTTCAAGGTGGGCTTGAGTGGAAAGTCATCCAGGGAATAAGACGAGGCAGCTCTGAGTGGCTGGGAAGCGATCCAAAGACACACCAGTAAGGAAGGGGAAGCACAATTATGTGGGAAACAGGGCTGGAATGGGTTGAGGCAAAGATCCAGGCAAAACTAAAGGTCTCCCTAGGTCAGACAGTCAGAGGAATCGAAGAGTCCTGGATAACCCCGAGAGGTGACCCCAATGGCCTGGCTGGTTGTTACCCCAGTGTGGTGTCCCTGCTTTCCCATCCCAGTGCAGAGCTACCACAGCCTGGGAGCACCCCCAGTGTGCCAGGGGTGGCAGCAGTGCCCTCCAGCCCTGTGTGCCCTCTGAGGCCCGAGCCTGGCCATGGCACCGAGCCCCCGTGCCAGGCGGGGTGCGCAGACCACCGGCCCTGCGGTAGTTTCACGCTCCGCTTCACCTCGGGAAGTGGGTTTTTCAATGAAATTAAGCACCCCTATCAGTTTTCCTGATGCTCAAGATAGCACAGAGTCATACTTTCCATGAGAAACCTCAATTCCACAGGAAAGCAAGGGAGCAGCCTTGGTCTAAATGACAAGTCCAATCCAGGACCACAAGTTAATGCCATAAGAGAGAGGAAAAAAACCCCAACAAAACAGCAACCCTCAACCACAGGACCTCACAACATCCATGTCAGCCATGAAATACCACAGCATTGAGATACTCCAGAGGTGATCCAAGAACCTAATTCAATAGAAATGCACTCCCCTGCCAATGGGTATTAATGCTGCAGCAGACAGAGCTGCTCTGGTGAACCCTTTTGGATAAAAGGCCATTTGGCAAAGTTCAGAAATTTGCTTAAAATATAGAGATGGATTTATTCAATAATATACCAAAAAAAAAAAGTTTAAAAAAAAGCCATAAATCTCAGGCCTCCCTTTGTTTGAAGCCAGTCTGGGGGCAAGCTGTGTGTCAATCAGATCTATCTATAGTTTAATTGCATTACAGGGCCCAGCACCAAATGCCACAGGAATTATTCACTGCTTACAACTCAGGGGCATGGAATTCCACCAGGACCTGCAGGTAAAAAGCACCTTAAATCCTGGCACCTTCTCACCTCAGAGCAGAAGGTGTGAGGTGGTGACGGGTCTGACCCTCTGGTGGCATAATGCATGTCCAAAAAATGTAGGGTAGGGAATAACCATGCCTGAAGAAATCCTGCAGCAGTTTCCACCCTTAATCCAGGTGATCTTGAGACTGGACAGGGGTGGAAATGTAGGGACAAGCAAGCATTTGGGTCAGGATCTTCAGAAGTAACAAATTTAGGCATCTTCCTGCCTTTGGAAAGCTGCAGATTGTGTGAGAGTAAAAAAGGATTAAATGCCTGCAGGAGTGAAACACCAATTTCCTGAGCTCTCCTGCTTTTTGCCAGCTTTTAGGAGCACCAGGACCAGTACCAGAAAGTCAGAGAGGCCACAAAGCTGTGGAGCCCAAGCAGAAAAATCTGTTCCTGCCAGCTGCAGCCCAGAGCTCTGGCTGGGCACACAGCAGTGCCCTGCATTTCCCCCATCACCAGCCTTTATTGGCATTTTCCTCCTTAGTTATTCCTCAGTTATCCCTCACAGCAAACAGTCTCTAGGCAGCAGATGAAATTCAACAACCAGAATTATTAGTCACAGGCTCATCTCTGTCCCCAACATCCAGGAATTACTCTGTCCAAAAAGCCTCCTCTCCAAGGCACCAGGGCAGCAAAGCCCAGTTGGCCACTGGGCTCCTGCAGCTCTTGGGGCACACTGAGGTGTCTGAACTCATCACACAAACCCCAGAGGAGGATTTTAGCCTCACTAGCTGATTCTTCACGGCCTCATTCTTGTCCATTACCTGCTTTAACATGTATTTTCTCCCTTGATCTGACTGGAAAAGCACCTGGCTGAGATTTTGATGAGCATCTCTGATTTGCAGTCACCCTCCCAGGACTCTGAAGTGCCACAATTCTCCCATCTGCTATGAAAACAGGGATGCAAAGCATCCCAAATCACCATCACTATTGGAATCTCTGCCTTCAACACCTCACTGTGACCCATTTCAGCTCTGAACACACTGCTCGATGCAGCCACACTCACCATAAGCTCTGGGTATGTTGGCCGTTCTTTGGAATTCTTCTTCAAGCTTTAATTGAGGAAAAAAAAGAAAAAATTAGAATTTACATTCAGCCTGCAATTTAAGCAAGGTCATAAAGTCACACCATGACAACAGCAGGGTTTAAAGACTCTGTAGAATAAGTTCAGCTACTCATCCAAGCTGTGCAAACAGTTTAGGCCAGCAACAGCCAACATGGAACAGTGCTGGGTACAAGAGCTCGAGGCCCACCAAGAGACCTGGGGACACCAAAACCACCACTTCAAACACTGCCTGTTGCCAGGGGCCAGGTACAACTGGGAGTTTGGGTGCTCTCCAACAGGCCAGTGACTCAGGGAATGGATTCAGCCTCCAAGCTCTGCCTGGGAGCAGTGACTGAGTGGCTCCAGAGCACGTGTACAACTGTTTGTTTATCACCGTGCTGTTATCAGCGGGGACGGTTCCATGGGACATCCTTTTTTTCTCCTCTCCTACAACAGATGGCCCTGGAGGGTTGTAGCTGGAAGTTATTTTGGTTTCCCTCCAGCAGAAAATAGCTTTTAAAAGACAGGACGTAATCTCTACTCACTTCCTGGCAGTGTATTTAGGGGAAAGACACTTGGAGCAACTTGAAAAGATCTTCACACACGTACACGGCGGTGGCGGGGAAAAGGTGTCACACTGAGCAAAACAAAAGTGAGAACCTCTGCTGGGATTTGCTGGAGCCCAGAGGAAGCAGAGGACACACACTGAATAGATATTTCCTGCTTGCTGTGTGTAGAGGGCTCGTGTTTAGTGTCATGTTGTGAATGAACAGAGGAACCCGGGGCCGATACGTGCCAATATCGCTGGCCCGAAGGTTCGGGATGTGTCACATCCTCCCAGCCCAGGAGCAGCCCCAGCCAAGATGACAAGGTGAATTTGAAGGTTAGCTGTGTCCAGATTTGGCATAACGCTCTTAATTTAGACATTCTACAAAAAATAATTCATTCCCAGGTTACTAATAGCAGGAAATCTGGCGTTAAATTACTGAAATCAATGTAAATTTTCAGGAATTTAGTGTCATATTGGGATCTGATCCTGACTCAGACATCCCAGAAGCCTTCCTGCAGTGCCTACAGGTGATCAGACTGCACTGCCCCAGGCAGCAGATGGAAAAACACAGACTTAGGCCAGGCTTGATGTAGAGTGGATGTGACCTGGTTTGGTGTCAGAAGAAATCCCCAGACCCCAACAACATAAAGCTGGTGCAAAGTTCACCATTCCAAGTCCTTGCCACCCACTTGAGGGACGTGAGGGATCTTTAGTGACCCTGGAGGACAGGATTTGCAAAGACCTTTGCAAATTCCTTTGCAAAGGAATCTCCACGTGCTCCCCAAAGCAGCTGTGGATGTAACTCCTAAAGCAGCCACAGCCTGAGCTGCAAGACAGGGGGCTTGGAAGAGCAAATCCCTCGGGGAGGAGCAGCCTGCCTGGCACAAGCAGGCAGTGTGGAAACAGCAGAGCCAGCAGCACTGTTTGGAGGAACAGCAGCTGCTCCAAAACCTCAGCGTGGGCCTGGCAAGAATGGGGGGCATCTTGTGAGAGGGTTTTTCCAAGGCAGCTCCCACCTCTCCCAGGCCCAGGGCAGAGTGGGCATGGCAGGTATTCCCCAGCGTGGGTCAGGAGACGAGCAGCTGGAACACGGGGACATGAAAACGTGTTTGAACAAGACTCTGAAGAATCTAAACACGGGTACTGAGAGTCCCCAAGCAGGAGCAGCTGATAATCCCTTCCTGGGTCACGGCAGAGCCGGCCGGGCTCCGGCCCCGGCACTGGCAGCTCGGGAGCAGTCTCACATTTCTCTATTTGTCGATCTGCCGTCCTTTCTTGGCCACCACGCAGACACAGCAGCCACCTGCCAACTTGGCAGGCGGGCGGGTGGCACTGCAGCGCCTGGAAAATCAAATCCTGCTGCCGGGCGGCTCCCAGGGAAGCTGGAGGGAGCGGCCGGCAGCGCTCTGAGCCACGGCAGGGGCAGGCTCTGCTCGGGGCTGCCTGAGCTCTCTGCAGCCTGCAGACAGCAGCAGGGCTGCTCCAGCCCTTGGCCTACAGCACAGCCAGACACTCCCGCTGCTCCCAGCCCCCAGGCCTGGGGAAAGCAGCACGGCAGCCCCAGAGCCCCAGGAGAGGGACAGACACCGGCAGGGGCCAAATTCTGCGGGGTTGCTGCCCTCAGAGCCATGCCCCCGAGAGAGGATGCAGCCATTCCCCATCCTGCTGCCCTCCCAGACTCAGGGACGGGAGCTGCCTGGCTGCACCTGCTCACAGCACCCCTGTGCTGCTGGTGTGGGGGCAATCGGAGCGAGGAGCCTCCTCAATCCTGTGTGCCCCCACAAAGCAGCCAAGCCTGCTCCTCAGAGGGACCCCCACAGCTGCCACCAGCACTGCTGTGCCTGCACGGTGCCACGCACCTGCACAAGGCTCAGCGAGGGCACAGAGGCCCAGCCCTTGCCCAGAGAATGTTCTGCCCAAAATTAGGGTTGAGAGCTGCCTGTAGAGACAGGCAGCAGCACAGTGAAGGCGAGCGGGGCCGGGGAGAGTGAGGCCAAGAGGGAATTTTACCATTGCGAGGTAAAATCGACGAACTCCGCTGAGAACTTCTCCGCTGGGAGCTGCGGCGACGGCTCCTCCACCACCTGCTTAAGCTGCTGGAAGGGCGTCCCCCAGGAGTCGTAGGGAAAGCGCAGGATGGCCAGCTCGATCTGGGGACACAGAGCCCACGCCTCAGGACTGGGGGCGGACACCTCACAGCCCACCCCACAGATTTGGGATCCCCATGTGCCCACCCAGGGGTGTGGTTTTTGTAGGCTCTGCACAAATGGGGTTGTTCAGCCTGGAAATAGGAACATTCCAAGGAGATNCTGCTGGAAGGGCGTCCCCCAGGAGTCGTAGGGAAAGCGCAGGATGGCCAGCTCGATCTGGGGACACAGAGCCCACGCCTCAGGACTGGGGGCGGACACCTCACAGCCCACCCCACAGATTTGGGATCCCCATGTGCCCACCCAGGGGTGTGGTTTTTGTAGGCTCTGCACAAATGGGGTTGTTCAGCCTGGAAATAGGAACATTCCAAGGAGATCTCAGAGCCCCTTGCAGTGCCTAAAGGGGGCTGACAGAGAGGAGGGAGGGTGACTTTTTACATGGGCAAACAGTGACAGAACAAGGGGGATTGGTTTTGAACTAAAAGAGGAGAGATATGGATTAGATGTTAGGGGGAAATTCTTTCCTGTGAGGGTGGGGAGGCCCTGGCACAGGGTGCCCAGAGAAGCTGTGCCTGCTCCTGGATCCCTGGCAGTGTCCAAGGCCAGGTCGGATGGGGCTTGGAGCACCCTGGGATAGTGGAAGGTGTCCCTGCCCATGAGATGAGATTTAAGGCCCCTTCCAACCCAAACCATGCTGCGATTCTATGATTTCCTCACCCCACCTGGCCACAACATATCGCTCATCCTCCCCCAGCAAACAGGAGAGGCCGGAGGAGACCCAGACAGCTCCACATTCAATCCCTGTCACCCGTGTGTCAGACACCTCCTGGGAAAGGCCGGGAATTAAAACCAGCCCCAGGCTGCACAGGGTAACTGCGCTGGGAAGCGGCTCTGGGAGCAGATGGATTCCCCCTGAACGCTGCTGTGCCGGCTGTGAATTAGCGCTGGGAGGATGTGTTCAGGGCTGGGGATCCAACCTGCTGCATCTGCCGTGCCTTAGCCCATGCTGCCATCTCCCGGCAGCCGCGGCCTCCACGGCCCACACACCGGCTCCTCCTCCTTCCCCTCACCCTGTGTGCGGCACATTCCCCGTCCCCTCACGAGTTATTCCCGCTCCCACCCCGCCACCTTCCCAGGGAACCAGCGCTCCCAGTACCACTGTGGGCAGGAAAATCACTCCACGAGCAACACGGGGCCCTGCTGGCTGCCCTGCCAGCCCCCCAGGCGACCCTACCATGGTGATGCCCAGGCTCCAGATGTCGGATTTGACGCTGTATCCCTTCTGGTTCAGCTCCGGGTTAATTCTCTCAGGCTGCGAACAGAGATGAAGGTGGCTGAGGAGCGGGGACGGCGCCGGTGCCCTGCCCAGCCCCGGGGTGGGTCTGTGAGGGCGGCAGCCCCTGAGCCCACACCACCAGCTCGCTGTCCTGCTTGTGCTGGGCCCAGCTGGCTCCCCGTCCTCACCAGGAAGGGCAGGCACTGAAATGGGTCACCAGAAGCACGGGCTGGGCTGGTGGAGCTGACCTGGCACGGCTGGCACAAAGGGGGTGACCAACCTCAGTTGTCCGGGGCTGTTTTCACCCTGTTCAAGCACTCCACAAAGGGTGGATCCTACATAGCAGCTCCCAGGAGGAGCCCGAGGGACCCAGTCCCTGGGGACTGTTTTTCCTCCCCAAACAGGCAAGAGGGAGCAATCCCAAAGCCTTCCCCAAGGTTACAGGACGGCGAGGAGGCAGCAGGAGGCCGTGCCCAGGAGATGTGATCTGAGCCGTGAGATCTGTCTCCCCTCCCGAGGGGATTGTATCCCTTAACTTCAGGGCTACGTCTTCCCAAACGAATCCCCAGGACGGATGCTGGAGGCTGATCCTTCCCCCCGGACTCAGGTTCCTTTGGCTGCTCCCCACGCAGCTTCTCCACTTACAGCCATGTAGGGTTTGCATCCTGCATCCATGGTTTTAGCAACCGAGTCAACGAGGTAACCGCTAATCCCAAAATCGCACATTTTCACCTGCCCCTGCGTATTGATCAACACGTTAGAGGGCTTTACATCTGCAAGAAGGAACACAGACCACAGTCACTGTCACGTCGGGGTGGCTGGGCCAAGCCACAAACAGCCACAGAGGCTCCTATCAGCAGAGGGCACCCAAGGAGTCCAGCGGAGCCCAGCGCCCCGGGCGTGCCAAAAACCCGCTGGCTGCGGCTGTGGCGCGTTCAGGTGACAGCCTCGTGGGCCTGTCATGTGTCCTGCCAGTGTCCCTTCACTCACACACTCCCCTCTCTGATTTTGGGAAGCTCCCCTCTGATTGAGGTCACTCTGGACATCACCACCACATCCCGCTGCTCAGGGAATGGTCACGGACATGGGAGCAGCTCCGCAGGGCTGGGGGCGATTCCAGAGGGTGTCTGCAAAGGGCTGGAGCTCCGGCAAGGCGCCGTGGGTCTGGGATCATGCCAGCACAACCCATGGGGGAGGGATGTGGGGCAGGAAAGGGTGAAGAGGAGCAATAAATTAAGGCAAGGATCGAAGGTTCAGAAATGGCCTCTGATTTTAGGGGTACCAAACTTGATGGCAGCATGAGCAGCAGCAGGAGAGTGGGAGCTCCACATCCCGTGGAAATCAGGCCAGAGTCTCATCTATCCATTACTGCCAGATTTATCTGCTTCCCAGCCTGGCTTTACAATCCCTGGTGTGCTCACACTCGCGTCAGGCTCATGAGGGCAGCTACAATCCCCAGCAGAAAGGGAAATTAAGGCACCCAGAGATGCCAGGAATTGATATGCAGGAGAGCACGGAGGTGCTTCCCTGCACAGCAGGCAACTGCTCTGTGAGGCCAATCCCAAATGGAATCTCAGCACAGCACGGGTGACCCTGCTTTCCCTGGGATGCTCCAAAGGGAGCAATCCTTTCCCTGCTGCCACCCAGAAACAACAGGTCACTTCCTGAAGACCCTCTGTCTCCACGTAATAAGGAATTAAACAGAAGAGCTGAAACACCCTCTGAAGGAGGCCAGAAGCTGTGTTTGAGTCCTGCTTAACAGAACTGTGCCTTTACAGCTCGTTAACATCTGCTCTCTAATGAGCATTCTGCAATCCAAAGCCTCAGGTATCCAAAATCCTCACCCATCTGTTCCTACGCTGAAATAAGACAATTTCCAGTGGAAATCAAACAAGTTCACAGAAACCCAGCAGCCAAGCAGGGCTTCCCACCTCCTGCAAGTGATACAGAAGGCAGAAACTCAACCCCCAGCCACAGGAATATACCCAGTGCCACTGCCTGCTGCAGCTGAACTCTGCTGCTTCCCAGGCACTCACACACTCCAGGGAGGGCTCTTTCTTTTTGTCATCCTCATGACAAATTGAAAATGACCCTTTAAAAATAAAGGTGTCAAGCAGCAACTGCAAATTTGTTTCTGAGCGTGTTCACAGCAGCTCTGAGATGCTCCAGAGGGGAAAAATTTCTGAAAAGTTTAAGGAGGGAATTTATGATTTCATTTGAGGCTGGTTTAGGTGTCAAACCTTCTGCTCCACTGGTGCTGAGGGGAGCTCCTGGAAGGGGCTGAGGATGGCTGGATCCCTGCAGGAGGGTGAGGCTGCCGTGGAGCTGGGGGACAAACCTGGGCAAAGCCTGGCCCAAAGCTCCCCAAGGTCAGAGGGGAAAGCCTGGCTCAGTGTCACCCAGGTGATGAAGCAGAGCATGGATTTAGGGAAAGGCAGCCAGGGGAAACAGCCCTTCCTCTGCCAGCCCTTTCTCCTCCACCTCAGGGAAGCGCTGGGACCAGCAGGCAGATTTTAAGGAGCAAACAGCAGCCATCTCCTCTGCCTGGGTTTTGCTGCAAGTCATGAGATGCTGGGGAGTATTTCTGCTGTCAAAGGCTCACTTATCTCGGGTATTTTGGGAGCCCTCGCCAGGCTGAGAGCAGGGCAGTGTGTGCCTGGCACTCACCTCGGTGGATCACGGAGAGCTTACTGTGGAGATGTTCTAGTGCTTTGACAATCTGAAACGACAAATCCAGAGTCAATCAGAGCTGGCAGCACCACGAGGAGCAGGAAATGATATCTGGCTTCACCCTCAGACCTGCCTGGAGGGCAGGAAAACCACATCCCCCACAAGTTTTGCACCCTCCCAGCAGCCTGAGGTGTGGGTGGGCACCCAGGGATCTCCTGGGGGCTCCAGGACCCCGATGAGAAGGGAAAGGAGCTGCAGAAGCCTCCCCACATCTCACACTGGGCCATCTCTCCATCCTGTGTGTGGATGGGCACATTTGGGGTCATTTATGGCTCATAAATAACATCACCTCAGAGCAGCCGTGTGAGGCCAGCTGGGAATGCCCACATGGGCTGGCACATGGACCACGCTCCTCCTGGTTCCAATACAGCAGGGAGCCGGCGTGATGAAGGACTCAGCTGAGAAGAAAAACCCCCTTCCCTCCCCTCCTCACCCTGTGCTACTCACAGAGACTGCAATTTTCCCCAGGATGTCCTCAGGAATCGTCAGGCCTTTGTCAATGACATGTTTGTAGAATTTGTCCAGTGAGGTATCCATCAGCTCCATGCAAATCCACACATCTCCCTGGAGAGTAAAGCAGGCAGATATCCAGATATTGGAACAAAGCATCCTTCTCTTTTTTTTCTTTCTTTCTTTTCCTTTTTCTTTCTTTCTTTCTTTTTCTTTCTTTCTTTTCTTTTTCTTTTCTTTTTTTCTCTCTTTCTTTTCCTTCTTTTTCTTTCTTTCTTCCCTTCCCTTCCCTTCCCTTCCCTTCCCTTCCCTTCCCACTTTGGCCCTTGCCCTTTGCTGCCCTGTTTGGCCCTTCCCTGTTTTTTCAAACTCATTCAGCAAAGCTCTCCTGGGCTTTCTTTTCCCTGCTCTGGAATTCAGGGCTGTTCACATTCCCTACCATTTAGGGTTTACTCTTCCCAAAGCAGAGCCCCGGTGATTTAGGAGCCCAGAAATTTATCAGGAACTGAGGCTCCCAATGCCCAGCCAGGGAAAGTTCAGCTCTGCAGAGCTGTGCTTAAAGCTCTTCACTAAATCCTGCTTTTCTGAGCTTTCCACACTTTTCCTCCACACAGAGGAAATCAAGGCAGGGCAATTTTAATGCTATGGGACCAGGCTGTGAGCTGGTGGCTGTCCCCACACTCACAGCCTTGGGCCAGGACTGAGCAAATCTCCGTGTCCAGGTGGAGATTAAACCCCTGGCACTTGGAGGAAGTGCAGGAGTGGGAATTCAGGGAGAAGGGGCAGTCCCAGGAAGGCTCACCTCTCGGAAAAGTGCCCCGTAAAAGGTGACGGTGAAGGGACAATCCACCGTCCTCATGGAGATATCCAGATCCATCAACAACCTCTTCTGCTCCTGGCTGTTCACCGTGGCTCGGATCCGCTGCAGGACACAGCCTGTCAGGGATGGCTGCCCCAGGGCCTTGGCACCACCCCTGGACCCTTCCAGTGCCCCTCGTGCCACCCCTTCATTGCCACCCTTGCCACAGGCACATCCCCAGCCCAGCACCCACAGCAGGAGCACCCCAGGGCTCTTCTCACCACACGTGGTTTTGCTCTTCCCTGCAAACACCACTTTTTGCAAGAGCCAAAAGAAAGAAGTGGCTTGGGAGAGGAGAATGGAGCAGGAAATCGAATTCCAGGCTGGTGGAAAGCTGGGACTTTTGGAGTGCAGTGGACACCTGTTAGATCAGCAGGTTCTGGGCAAGAGAGAGGGCTCCAGCCCTGCACCAGAGCCCGTGGGCTGCCCGTGGCTTTGGAAAATGGGCATTTCCCAATCTCCCAGAAGAGATGTCCTTGGTGGGNTTCTTCCCTTCCCTTCCCTTCCCTTCCCTTCCCTTCCCTTCCCACTTTGGCCCTTGCCCTTTGCTGCCCTGTTTGGCCCTTCCCTGTTTTTTCAAACTCATTCAGCAAAGCTCTCCTGGGCTTTCTTTTCCCTGCTCTGGAATTCAGGGCTGTTCACATTCCCTACCATTTAGGGTTTACTCTTCCCAAAGCAGAGCCCCGGTGATTTAGGAGCCCAGAAATTTATCAGGAACTGAGGCTCCCAATGCCCAGCCAGGGAAAGTTCAGCTCTGCAGAGCTGTGCTTAAAGCTCTTCACTAAATCCTGCTTTTCTGAGCTTTCCACACTTTTCCTCCACACAGAGGAAATCAAGGCAGGGCAATTTTAATGCTATGGGACCAGGCTGTGAGCTGGTGGCTGTCCCCACACTCACAGCCTTGGGCCAGGACTGAGCAAATCTCCGTGTCCAGGTGGAGATTAAACCCCTGGCACTTGGAGGAAGTGCAGGAGTGGGAATTCAGGGAGAAGGGGCAGTCCCAGGAAGGCTCACCTCTCGGAAAAGTGCCCCGTAAAAGGTGACGGTGAAGGGACAATCCACCGTCCTCATGGAGATATCCAGATCCATCAACAACCTCTTCTGCTCCTGGCTGTTCACCGTGGCTCGGATCCGCTGCAGGACACAGCCTGTCAGGGATGGCTGCCCCAGGGCCTTGGCACCACCCCTGGACCCTTCCAGTGCCCCTCGTGCCACCCCTTCATTGCCACCCTTGCCACAGGCACATCCCCAGCCCAGCACCCACAGCAGGAGCACCCCAGGGCTCTTCTCACCACACGTGGTTTTGCTCTTCCCTGCAAACACCACTTTTTGCAAGAGCCAAAAGAAAGAAGTGGCTTGGGAGAGGAGAATGGAGCAGGAAATCGAATTCCAGGCTGGTGGAAAGCTGGGACTTTTGGAGTGCAGTGGACACCTGTTAGATCAGCAGGTTCTGGGCAAGAGAGAGGGCTCCAGCCCTGCACCAGAGCCCGTGGGCTGCCCGTGGCTTTGGAAAATGGGCATTTCCCAATCTCCCAGAAGAGATGTCCTTGGTGGGAAATACCCAGAGCCCCTCGGCTGCCAAACACCACAGCAGGGCACACACAGCCCACCACAGGTCACACACGTGGGCCAGCTCCTCGGCCAGAGCCACTCGGGGTCAGTAACGGGACAGAATGAAACTGCTCAGCATCACAGAGAGCCTGAAGGCTCCTGCCATGCCCAGCTGAGATCTTCCATCGCCCTCAGAGAGGGCTTTGGCAGTTTGGTGAGCACCAAAGCAAACAAAAAGACCAAATGCAGAGCACAGAGACCCCGGGACATGGCCCAGGCAGCACCCACAGCAAACTCTACCCACTACTGAGGAGCAAAGAGCTTACTCAGAGCTTCCAGATCTTTTTCTCTTACTCTGAAAGGAAACTAAAATCCAGCCAAGCAAAAACTGGTCCTTCCCAAACTACAATTTTTCCCATGACCATTTCCCTAATCTCCAAATTTATGAGTCTAAGCTGTTGTTATGAAAACTTTCCACGATAGCATCTACAAGCCTGCCATGAGTCAGGATCCCACTGTGGCAGGCAAAATGTGAAAATCCCAACAAAAACTTCCTGTTCCAAGGAGAGTGAAAAAGTCCCAGATGAAGAAGATTCTCTTGTGCAATTAGATTTTTTCTTCTTTATAATTATGAAGTGAATCTGAGGGGCTACAGCAGAAAAAAATAATGTAAATTTACATGTGTATTTAAAAACTGCTGGTAAATTAAATCCTAGGAAAACAGGAATATTGTGGGTAAAGGAGAACAATGTGATTGATGCACTACAATGCTGGAGCATCACACTTTTAAAACACCCCCCTTTTTCTTGGTTAAACAACCCAAATCTCCCTCGGGCCCTGTGTGGAAAGAGGATTTCATGAGGAAAGCAGTAAATCTCAGGGAAGGAACAAGGGGGATTCCAAGTGTGCCCAGCACCCCCACAAGGACAGAACCCCCCGAGGCTCACTCTACCTTCACTGCCATGATCTGCCCGCTGGGCATGTGCCGCATCTTCTCCACCACCCCGTACGCACCTCGTCCCAGCTCGGAGATGGGCTCCAGGTCATCGGCCTTCACCTCAAAGTTCTGGGGGACAAAAGCCATCAGTGGCCCCCGGGTGTTTGCTCTGTGCAGAGCCCCCAGGGTGCAGCACATCCTGCCCCTGTGCATCCCCTGCCCGGCTGTGCTCAGCAGGTCTGCCATGAACTCGCAGCCCTGCGAGGCTGCAGGGAGGATCAGCCACCACCACGGCCATCCCGGAGCTCTGAGGGGACGTGTCTCGTGGGCCTGTGTCCCAAAACCACAGCCACAGCATGAGCAAGGGTGGAAGGGACCACGGTGGGGCCATCTGCTCCAACCTCCCTGCTCAGGCTGTGCGGAGGAGTGTCCTGAGCAGGGCAGGCACAGAAGGTCCGTTCCCTCATGGGATGCTCGGCCCGACAGCCACCCGCACCCCAGGGTCATGGAATCATGGATCACAGCACCACAGAGTACTCTGAGGGGGAATCATGGAATGCTTTGTGTGGGAGGGACCTTAAAGATCATCTCATTTCATCCTCCTGCCAAGGGCAGGGGCACCTTCCACTATCCCAGGCTGCTCCAAGCCCCGTCCACCCTGGCCTTGGGCACTGCCAGGGATCCAGGAGCAGCCACAGCTGCTCTGGGCACCCTGTGCCAGAGCCTCCCCAGCCTCACAGGGAAGAATTTCCTCCTAATATCAACCTAACCCTACTCTTTTTCATTTTGGATCTATTTCCCCTTCCCCTGTCACTCCATTCTCTTGTCTTGTCCCTCCCAGCCACCTTCAGCTGGCAGCGCTTTCAGCCTCTCCATCCTCTGAGGGCTGGGATAGAAACCACCACAGCAGCTTCTCCCCTAGGAACCACCTTCAATCTTACTTCATTTTGTTTTCCTTCCATCCTCCTCTTCCCCCAAACAATCACAGAAACATTTCCAGGTGTTTTAAAGCTTATTTCTCCGGACCTGCAGATGGGCCAAATACCAGCTGAGTGTGCCCCATTTTCAAACCAGGGAGGATTTATTTTGTCCATCATCATTTTCTCCTGGCCTGACACAAAGGATGACTTTGTTTAGACCCTGCATCCCTGCCCTTCTCCTTTCTGCCGTGGTATCGTGCAGCTGCTCTATATTATTTATTTTTATTTTTATTTTTATTTTTGTCTTTATTTTTGGATGTTTCAAATCTGCCTCTGCCACTACACCCAGCCCTTCTGTTTGCTGCAAGCACAACCCCATCAGTCAATCACCCTGCAGAGGGTGAGACTGAACTGATTCCCAGGGAATAACCCCACACGGCTCCTGCCGGCGCAGCAGAAAAACCCCTGCAGCCTGCAATGAGCCGGCTGGGGATGCCACAGAGAGCAGGGAGACACTCTGGGAATGTGCACAAGGAGCCCTGACTGATATTTTGGAGCCACAGCAGAGATTTAGGCATCTCTGACTGCCTGCCACCGCTCCTGCTGCTCACCAGGAGCCGCTCCAGAAACGCGCTTGGAGCGCTCTCCTCGAACGAGCAGCAGAGTTTAAAGGGAGAGGAGGGAAAGTGGCTTCCTCTCGGGATCAGGGGGAGTGTGGGAATGCTGCTGGGAGAGGGAGCCCATCCTAAAGGAACCTGGCTGGATAAACAGGTCACAGATCCATGGGAGATGGAAGCCCAGGTGTGCCAGTTCCTCCGAGACAGCCACAGATCCGTGCCTGAGCTCTGGGGGCTGCGAGCGTGGCTCCTTTGCATCGGCCAGCACGGCCTCACTGCCTCCTGCACGGAGCCTTTCTGGAGCACAGGAGCCTTCCCTCAGCCCTGGGACTGCAGGGACAGGTGATTTTCTTGGAGCAGGCATTTTCTCTGCCTCCGTGCTGCACCATTTTGCATCTCCCGCTGTTTCCACCTCCCAGCCCCTGCTCCAAGCCAGGGAAAACACAAAATCCAAAATGAAAGGAGAGCCTCCAAAGATAGGCATTTTAAGCCACTATTGGATTAGCATTTCACTTCATGAATTACCTCACTGACACCAAGGCCTATCTTCTGCACCTCATAAATTCACTTTAAATAAACAAATTCACGTCCAGCTTTAAAGTGCTTTTTCGAATGCTGCTCTGCCTTTTTCTCCTACCAAAACAACTGTCCTGGGGTTTGTTTCTTCCCTGCTATTTTTTCAGACCAGGTGGATTGATTTCCATGCTGCCAGAAGGATTTGCTTCCAGGGCAGGAACATCTACCCTAAGTTAGACTCCTGAGGAGATGACTCTCAATATTAGCAAAGGGAAATCCTTTGTGTGAAGGCTTTAAATCAGTGAAAGAACTGCAGAGGAGAGTAAAACACTCTGTTAGCAACCCCTTGCTCTCTAATGGTTATTTCCAGGGGATTAGCTGCACCTCAGAGCAGCAAGGAAGGAATTTCCATGGTGGAAAATATGAAGGGAGCCCACGTGCCATGGGAGGCACAGGGTGAGGGCTGGGGGCACGTTCAGCAGGGCAGTGCCAACCAGCAGGTCCAGCTGGCCACGGGGCCACACTGGGGTCCCACCCACACAAACACCAGGTGCCACTTAGATATTTATGGCTGGACGTGGCTCACAAGCCCCCAGAGCTCACGAGCTCCCAGGTTAGATCTTCTCAGCTTTTATCCATCCAGCAGCTGCCTTCCCTTTCAAGTGAAATGGGCTGCATTGTTTTTAGTAGCTGGTGTTTAATTATCTGCCCTTTTTTGGGGGTCTGGAGTGAAGCAGTCCCACAAGCAGCCAGCCCAGGATGGCTGGTCTGATCCCAGAGGTCTCTCAGTCTTACCTCCTCACCAATAAAGATGCAGGCTTTGGAGTCCAGATCTCTGGGTGGCCTGCACGAAAGAAAAGGGAAAAGATGTGAAATATTCCCTACAAAGATCAATTTTCCCTCAGTGAGTAAATCCAAGCCCCAAGCCATCCCCTCACACCTTCAGGCCAGCAGCCCTCACAGCCCAGCAGCCCTGGCCTTGCAGGATCAACAGGTACAGCCAAGATCCACAAAGTCACCCCAAAAAGGGCTCAGGATAAAAGCTTCTGGAATTGGCATTTCTCACAGCCAGCCTGCCCTGCAGCAGCCCAGAGGGATTCACTGGGACAGGCAAGGCAGGTGGCAAGCACCAAACCTCAGCCAGCCTGTCTGAAAAATGGATTAAATGGGCATGGACATCTAAACCTGCAATAAATCATCACCTCAGTCACACAGCACAGGTTGACAGGCTGAAAACACTCAATCCTCAAAGAAGCAAAGAAAGCCAAGCAGGCTGGAGTTGCACAAAGTGCCTTAAAAACAGAGGGATTCCTTCTGCAAGTCTCAGTAGGCCGGGAAGGGAACGGGTTTTAATGCCTTGGTCCCATGCACGTTACTCAAACTGGTGGCCAAAGTGCCCCACCAGTCAAAGCTGGAGGCCACTCTGGTTTTTATCTTTTTCTGCATCATTAAGAAGCACATGAGACACACAAATGGGCAGAGGGCGATGGGCTGAGACCCCCTGAGAAATACGAGGGTTGTGAAATCATCACAGAATCCCAGAATGGTTTGGGTTGGAAGGGACCTTAGAGCTCATCCCATCCCACCCCCTGACACCTCCCACTGTCCCAGGGTGCTCCGAGCTCCATCNCAAAGTGCCTTAAAAACAGAGGGATTCCTTCTGCAAGTCTCAGTAGGCCGGGAAGGGAACGGGTTTTAATGCCTTGGTCCCATGCACGTTACTCAAACTGGTGGCCAAAGTGCCCCACCAGTCAAAGCTGGGGACCACTCTGGTTTTTATCTTTTTCTGCATCATTAAGAAGCACATGAGACACACAAATGGGCAGAGGGCGATGGGCTGAGACCCCCTGAGAAATACGAGGGTTGTGAAATCATCACAGAATCCCAGAATGGTTGGGGTTGGAAGGGACCTTAGAGCTCATCCCATCCCACCCCCTGACACCTCCCACTGTCCCAGGGTGCTCCGAGCTCCATCCAGCCTGGCCCTGGGCACTGCCAAGGCTGGAAGGCAGCTGCGCTTCGTGGTTGGCTTTTCATTCTGCCCCAGTGTTTGCAGACTTACGTGGAGCTTGTCTGTGGTTGCTCAAATGCTTCTTTAGGAATTTTCAGCCCAGGGTTTCTCTTCTTGCCTGTGAAACAAGGAGGCAGAGTTAGAGAAAGGCGCTGTTTTGTTGTTGTTACGATTTGTTTGGGGTTCATTTGCAAAACACAGCTTGTCTATATTTGTTGACCTTATTTCACATAAATGCCCAGCCAGGCTGGTGGGGCAGACTCAGGGCACAGAGTTCAAACATAAAGTGCCTTTGTTCAGCAGGGTTTCACTTAAACCTGCGAGCTCTGGCTGCCAACTTGGTACAGAAAACAGGCAAGAGCTCTGGCAAAGGCAGGCCACGAGAACATGCAAAGGGAAAGGTATTTCTCCTCCTACCCACGGAGGATCCCTTCAAACATTTCTTAGATTTAAAACCATTCCAGACACATAACTTCAAACCCTGGCAGGATGAAACATCTTTTTAAAATTGCATCTGAAAGTCCCCATTCTGATTCTGTTTAACTGCATGTTTCACCTGCTGGTCATTAAAGTTGTGCAAACCCAGCAAAAATAAAGCAGAATTCAAGTTTGCAGGCTTCAAAGCCATTTGTTTCTATTCACACGGACCAGCCAAGCTTTTCTGAGCTGGATGCAGCTCAAGCTCTGAGGCAGCTCAGCTGCAGCTCTCCTGGAAGGGGGGCTCCAAACCAGCAGCCACGAGAGCCAGGCAGAGCAGAGAAACACAAGAACCTTTTTATGACTGCACAGATCCAGCCACATTTCAGCACGGGGGCTTGAATTGATGGAGAAAATAACCTGGGAACATCAGTCATGTCACCAAACCCCAAGGCAAACATCTGGCTGCCCGGCTGGGTAATAAAACCCCTGGTCCACCCCCTCAGAAAAGGCACAAGCATCTAATTTAGGTGTACAGCGTTTTTAACCTAACAATTTATATCCATTACTCTTTCTTTTAAGAGAGAGTTTTACTCTCTTTTCCCAACCCTCTCTCTCAAACTCCACCTACACACGTCTGAATTTGTTTTTCCTTTCAACACATCAATAGATGCCTGTGCATCCCAGTGCCAGAGGGGTGCTGGATCAAAGGGCAGGCACCCAGAATGGAAAATGACCTTCAGGAATCAATTAATCAATTCAGATTAGCAATTTTTTTTTTAGGGTTTTGGGTTGTTTTTTGGTTGTTATTGTTTGGGGTTTTTTGGTTTTGGTTTTGTTTGGGGTTTTTTTTAAGGGGTTTTTTGTTGTTGTTGTTTTGGTTTTGGGGTTTGTTTTTTTTTTTTTTTTAGTTTTTGGTGCTTTTTTGGGTGGGTTTTTTTAGTATTTTTTTCCTTGTCTGCTCCAAAAGATAGGATCGTGCTCACTCCTTTTGACAAAGTCATTCCAGGATGGGGCAGGCTGCAGGAACCCAGCTGACACCTCGTGGGAAAAGCATTTATTGGAAACCCCTGTGCACACTCACTGCTGGGATTAGAAATCGACAGAGCTGTGAACGTACAAAGGAAAAAAAAAAACCAGAAAAAAAGCCAATTCTCTGCTCCCAGGAGCTCCCAGTCTCACACAGGAAAAGCAAAATAAAAGCAGCAAGGTCATGCAGAAGCACAAAGAAAAGCTCTCAGTTTCCCAAAAAGTAAAAGCTGAAGCAAAAACGATTCTAAAATCCAGTGGAGGAAGTCCTACAGCGAGCAGAGCCCCTCTCTGACCCTTTTCCTTCCAGTTTTTCAGTTGTATCCAGGGGGCAGAAGTGAGGGGCAAGCCCTGCTGTGCTGGGTGCTCCAGATTCCCTTCCTGCCCAAGCTGTGCCAAGTGCACCTCGGATCCACGGGGATGCTAAATGGGAAGGGGTGTTCTGGATGTTAGCCCAAAAAAAGGAATCCCAAAACCACAGGTCTGCCTGGGTTCCTCTGGCATTTTCCAAGCTGCCATCCCAGAGACCTCTCTGCCTCCTGTCTGCATCCTCAAGGAAACGAGACAGCCACAGGCACAGGAAAAGCATCTTCACACTGAATTTTGCACGTGGAAATCAAGACACAAAACTCCACCAAATTGCCCATGGAGGATCTGCTTCTTTTAGGGCTGAACTGTCCCCATGAACACTCAGCAGCTGCCTCCTGACAAATCCCAAGGACCAGCCCTTCCCTCTGCTGCAGTCACACTGGCACCACCAAAATCAAGTGAGAAACAGGCGCAGATTTGCTCTGTTATCCCTTTTTTTTCTGTTTTGTCCTTCATGGCTTTGCTTGCACCACCCCATGCGCTGTCCCTGAGCCTCAGGAAGGCTCCTCAGGCAGCTCTGGGAGGGTGGAAATGAACCTACTGGAAATGAAGCTGATTTGAACCGGACCCAGAACAGGTTGTGCAGCCTCGAACCTGATCGTGGTTCACGAGCGGTGTCAGCAGAACCAGGGAGCAAAATGCCAAACCCAAATAAACATTAAAAGCCTTTCTGCCTCCTGGTGAAATAAAATCTGCACTTTGGGGAGTTTATTTTCCTTGTCTCTTCTTCACAAAACACGGTATTTTGAAACTTTGCCATTTTTTTGAAGCACAATCTGTCCGTGCATTCGAGCTGCCAAGGCACAGGCACAGTTTAACATTCTTTGGGGTTTTCTTTTCAAGAAAGGAGAAAGCAACAACAGTAGCTTGGATAAGACAAGGATTTCACGATGGCACCAGGAGGAGGGATGGGAAATGGGAATTGCCATGGCCAGGACTTGCACCTGCAGCACCCACAGGTGCTGAGGGGGGATGTGCTGACTCCATGGTTATTTAACGAATCCTGGGCTGAAATCAGGTGATTTCATGGCTTTTAACTGGATCAGGCCAAATTTCTGAGCTCCTTTTGTTCCAACATGCAAAGCACTCATCTCTCCAAGCCTCTGGGGCCAATGTCTGTGAGTGCTTTGCAGGAAACATCAGCAATCCTGGGCCTGGCACTGCTTTGAAACCAGAAATATGAAGCAGAGCCACCCCAGCAGGCTGCAGTGGGATGCAGGAACCAGGATCCCCCTTTACCCCAATCCCCAGCTCCAAAATTCAACAGTCCAGCTCACACGTGCTTGACTTTGGCCTCAAACACACACACACACACATACTAAAAAGGTGGTTTTTTGTTTGTTTTTTTTTTTTAAGGAAAAAAATAATTGGAAGTCTCAAGATGAGTTCTGTTCAATAGGAACTGCCAAGCAAGTGTCTCGCTGTCAAAATAAAATCCCCCGGTTTGCCAGAGCAGACGTCGGCTTGGGGAGATGACGCCTTATTAAACTGCACAGAAAATCATCTGCACAGGAGCTCCAAATGTGGAGGCAGCTTCAGAACACACAAAATTGGATGGTACCTGTTCCATCCACCAGAAAAGCAGTATTTTCCACAGCGTTTTTATGAATCCTTACTATTTTTAGCTTTGTTTCCTGGACAAAATCACCACATGTGTTTATCTGCCAGTCTGCATCCCTCACGGCAAGTGCAGAAGCCACGGGCCCATTTCAGCCCCATCTGACAGGGAAATTGAGCTTTTGGAGATTGCAAATCTGAGGAAAGCAGGTGACTAAACAAAGGAGTGCCCAGCTCAGGGACTGAAGCACAAAAGCCACCCATGGCAGGCACCAGGTATCCCCACAGGCTCCGGGTGCCTCAGACACCAAAGTAACAGCCCAGGGCTCTGTCCTGAGGCACAAACCACCAGTGCAGAAGGTTTTCACTGCAATCCCTTCGGATTTTTAATTGGGAAAGCCCCAGTGAACCACCACACGCAGCACAAACTCTAAATGTGGCTCCCTCTGCAGAAGGTTCTGCTGGTGGCTCAGCAGATGGGATCATACATCTGCTCCCCAGCACCCAAAAAAGCAGGGATTTTCTGTGTAAACAAGCCCTGGAGCCTTGCTGGCCCCTGAGCCTTCGAGCTAAAGCTCATTTGAGAGCTCTCCCTGCAGTTTGGCACACGGAGACATCCATAAGCACTTGACTCAAAAGCAAAGCTTTAAGAATAATTGAGGGGGAAAAAAATCGAGCCTGGTTTGGAGTGATGCTGAGAGACATCTCCAGAACCCAGTTTTGATTCAGCAAAACTCCCAGGGTATCTGTGACATTAAGCAGAAGGTTAAATCTACTTTCTTTTCACAAAAAAAATTACCCACTGTAAATATTGAACCGACTGGTGCTGCAGAAGGGGACACCTTTACAAAGCCTTCCTTGCAAGTGCTCTGCTCAAGGCAGCAGTTCCATCTCAGGATGAGAAGAAACAGCCTCAAATCATGCCAGAGGAGGTTTAGATCAGAAATTAGGAGGAATCTCTTCACCAAAAGGGTGGTCAGGCATTAAAAGAGGCTGCCCAGGGCAGTGGTGGGATCACCATCCCTGAAAAGACAGGAGGATGTGGCACTTGGGGACGTGGTTTAGTGGTGGGCTTGGAAGTGCTGGGTTAATGTTTGGATTCAATGAGCTTGGAGAGCTTTTCCAGCCTTAATGATTCCCTGATTTTCTGGTTCGAATGCCAGCAATTGGCTGCAGCATCACTTGAACCTCCTGTGCCCCAGCACTGACCCCATTTGCTCCTGCAGGGCCTGGACCAGCCCAACCAACCCCGAGAACCAAACGAGGTCTGAAAGCAAAACTGCAACAGGAAAAAGAAACCCTGACTTAATGAAAACACATTAAATGCTTCCCTGTGAAGGTCTTAAACCCAATTCCTGAGGGAGGGGAGAAAAACACACTTCCAAGGGGCTCGTTAACCTCGTCCCACCAGCACTGACAGAGCTCGGGGATGGATGTTGTGAACCCCCCTCAATTCGGGCTGTGTTAAATATCAATATTGAAAAAGGAAACTTCAAAGTTTCACAGCGAAAAGAACAGAGAATAACAAAGAAGGGGAAGACAGAGGAATTCGCTGCCCACATAGGCTGTAACAGAAAATAAACTTCAACTTCTGAAGGAAAATCCCATTGCTCAGTCTCCAGACTTTTCACTTGCAGTCGAAAACTTTTTATGATATAATCCAAAATAAATGGTTCCTTGCCACAAAAAGCTCCTATTTCCTTCAAAGGATATTAACTAGTTCTGTCTTCACCACAATTTATTACTAAAGCTGTGTTCAATAGCCATGTAGCAACATTTCCTCTCAAACAACACTCTTTAGCATATAACTTGCTGGTAAAATTTCACAGGCGGGAAATGCCTCTTTCTCCCATTTTTTTGGGAGATAAAAGTGGCTCATTTGCAATTCCTGTCTCTCGCAAGGATTTTTTTGTCTGATTTCCTGGAAGGTTTTGAAAGCAAAATGATCTGGTTTTCCCCTAACAGCTGTACTCTCTGTGTGAGCAAACCCCCACACCTAAAATGAGGGCAAAATGGGAATGTTTGGTGGGTTTCCACAGAACAAGAGTGAATTTTGGCAGCTCATGGGCACCTCACAAAGCTCCACAACCAACATCTGGCCTGATCCTGAAGTGTTGCTTTGCAGAGGGAAAGGACCTACATTGATGGCTTAGGTGCAAAACCCCAAACCCAGATGGTTCTTGCAAAACCGAGGAATTAAGATTATTTTTTTTTTGTGTCCCAGCCACCCTGGAGATGCCCAGCAGGACAGAGTTCCTCATGCAAAGCCTTGGTCTGCAAGTGCAAAGGGCATCCCTTATCCACAGCGTGGTTCCAGCCCACACTTGATGCTGTCAAAGAGAACTTTAAGCCTTACAGGACACCTGGAAATACCCAAACGTCTGAGAAATCCACTCATTAACCCTCCTGGACACAAACACTGAGATATCTCAAAGCTGCTGATGGCAGCCAGGGCAGAGCAGGGTCACCAACTGCTGCTGTAGGCGTAGCAACCTTGCATTTAAAAATATTTTCACAAAATGACCAAAAATGACCAAAGGAGTGAAAAAAACGTTTTTAGCAAGTATTAAGGATCATCTCACAGGTTCATTATAATTCTTATGGTTGTTACACAAACCATCCTGGCACAGTCTGAGGGCTGGGGATGGACTTGTCCCTCTCCTTCAGTCCTGTCACCTGCCCCAGCCCCAGCTCATCACCACTGCCCAGTTCTCCAGGTGAAAAGCCTTTCCTCCCACCCAGGTCTCTCCCCCACGGAATCCCACACGTGGGGACATCCCAGCCCAGTGTGAGAGGAGCAGGAAGGCCGGGAGCATTCCTGGTGTCCCCACAGTCCAACACTGCCCACTCCAGACTAAACAAGGGCCACCGAGCAGAGCCTGGGGCTCCCTGCCGGGCTGCAAAAGTAAAATACACACAGATAACAAAGTATATTCTCAATGAGTGGGCCTGAGGAGAAGCTGTGCTGCTGGAGCTGTCCCCGGACTCCTTCTGGCTCCACTCCAGCTGAAATGGAAATCGAGCCCTCAAAGAGAACACAAATGGAGCTGCATTCCTCAAGTAGCCACTTGTGGTGGGTTTTGGAGTACAAAAGCCTCGTGGCCACTTCCCCGAGGCAGCCACACGTGTCCTCCCATGTGGCATCTCCACGGCCACAGCGATTCCTGCCCCACCACCTTCCTCCCACGGGCTCCAGATGGGTGAATCCCTTTGAAATTTGCCATTTGGGCAGTCTAGGTCTGGAACCAGGCCATGGCTCTTGGATTCAAATGCCTGTGGGACAGACCTGCAGGTGACATCGGTGACTGCGGTGGGGAGGCACAAGGGATGCTCTCTCACCACTCCTGCCCCCATAGCTGGGTTGTGTGCCTTGGTAACCTTCTGGTAAAGGTGCCTAAATCCCCGCTGTGCAGAGCCCCAGGGACAGGCTGGGTGAGCAGCTGAGCTGTGCCCACCATCCAGTTTGTAAATGCAGAGCTTCAGCCAAGCCCTTGTTTCTGAAGAAAACCAAAAACCAGGTGTTCATGTAAGCACCAGTGATGTGGAAAAGTGGGTCTGAAAATCTGGTTTCCAACCCTGCATTAAGCCACAAAAAAAGAATTTAACACGCCAGAGATGTTTAAAAGCTGTAGAAATTTCAACCAAAGGCCAAAGGATGGGATTAGGTGGATTTGTGCTTCATTTCTCTCCCTGAAACCTGATGGAGCTGCTCTCTCCTCAGCCCAGCCAGTAAGTGGCCAAGTGCCACTGGCTGCTCTTCCATCACTGCCAGGAGCAACTGGATCTGTTGGAAGCAAATGGAGATGCTGCAGGGATGATGGTGTGTCCTCTGTGCAGGACAGGGACATTTCCCACACGTTCTTTATCTGTGTCTTCCCTCATGGCTGTTTGCAACTCCTTGGAAACAGCAAACTTGAAATGTGTTTCCTTAACAACACTTCTGGGCTGCCTGGGGAATGGAGCTGAGCCCGCCACGGTCGTGGGGCCGAGGTGGCTCCCAGCTCCAGGCTTTCCTCCTCTCGTTTGGATGCCATGCAGCTGCCAGCACATTTGGTGGCCGCTGGCACATCCAGGTCTGAGCACACCACGGCCCCACGGTGTCCACACTGCGACTCACACCTTTATGTCTGAATTAAAGCATTATTTATTTCCCTTTCTGTCCCCCGGGAGCCACATTTTGGGTCAGGAAGCAGGAAAGGCAAGAGCACTTTTATGGCTGTGGTGAGTTTTTCCAACGTGTATCAGACTGACAGCACAGCAGGAAACCCTGAAACATTGGCACAACACTGGAGCAGACGATGCTGCGCTCACATCCCATCTTAAAAGGG
>VZRS01013072.1:0-21519 GCA_013398055.1 Ifrita kowaldi | reverse complement strand
GCGGGGATGATGGAGAAGGGACGCCCGGGGCCAGGCTCGCTCCCACGGGGATGCTGCCGGTGCCCCGCCGGGCCGTGCGGGCACCTCGGGAAGGCGAGAGGACGGTCGCCACCGGTGGCCCGCGGCCAGCCGGGGGTCGCCCGTCACTCAGCCGGTGAGGTCTCCCGTGACTCATCTGGCTCCCAGCCGCGGGCGAGGGCCGTGGGCACCCCCAGACCGAGCACCGAGCCCCGTCCGAACCCGGCTTTTGGGGCTCCCGGGAAAAGCAAAGGGTTTATGGCAGAATTCTCCGTTCCGACATCCGAGGAAGGCTGGGAGGGGGCTGAGCCACCCAGGCACCAGCCGCTCTCCCAAACAGCCCCCACAGCCGCCAGACGCCGAGTCACACGCGGTGGCATCACCATGGGGAGCTGGAAAACCTCCCTCTGTACTGCTGCACCAGGGGCTCGGTGGGGGTTTCCAGCCCCAGAGGGATTTGCTCGCTCACAGGTGACGCTGAGCGCTCTGTGGGTGCCGGGCTGGGGGGCTGCAGCTCCCTGGAGCCCGTCAGGGAGTTGCGTTCCCGGCAGCTCTTCCAGGACTTGCTCTTGGGGCTCATCCCTGCACCTTGGCGTTGGCTGCTCCCATTTCCCCGGCTTCAGACCCGAGGGAGCGGCGTGAAGCTGCGTGGGACGGGGAGGGGAGGGTTTAGGGTGGGAATCCGGGAAAGGTGCTTCCCCCAGAGGGTGCTGGGCACTGCCCAGGCTCCCCAGGGATTGGGCACGGCCCCGAGGCTGCCAGAGCTCCAGGAGCGTTTGGACAGCGCTGCCAGGGATGGCCAGGGTGGGATTGTTGGGGTGTCTGGGCAGGGCCAGGAGCTGGATCCACGATCCCTGTGGGACCCTTCCAGCTCGGGATATTCCATGACTCGGTTGTTCCTGGGCATCTGTCTCAAAGCCCTTTGGCTTTTCCCAGGCTCCGCTGCCGGGCGGCAGGAGCAGCTCCCCCATGTCGAGAGGTACGAGACGGTGCTGCCGCGGGAGCTGCCGGTGCCCCGGGGGAAGAGGGACCTCTCTGCGCCTCCGGTGAGTCACAGCTCGGCACAGCCGTCCTCGCTGCCTTCAAGGGAGTCTGCCCGGGGGTTGCAATCAGCGGCGACCTTGTCCCACCACCAGGCTCAGAGCTGCATTCCTTGACCAACAATTTGGCCAGACCCGCTCAACCCTGCACCGAAAGAATGACATGCCGCCCATTTCCTTGCCTTGCTTTCATCCCAGAGGATGGAGATGTTGAAGCAGTTGATCAGATCAGCTTTTCTGGGCTGTTTTGGGTCTAATTAGGACCTGCAGACAGCGGGGTGCTTGGAGGGAGGGGCTGCTTTCTCCGGTGCATTCTTTGGAGACATGACCCAGCGGTGCCACCTCTTGCAGCCTTGCAGTGATCTTGTGACATCTGGTCTTTCCTTAAGGAGGGGTTTGTGAAGCCTCGTGGAGCTGTAAGCACTTTTCTTGCTGTGTTTGCTGAAGTTGGGGGTTTTTTTGCCCTTTGGGACAGAGAAATAAGAATCAGAAAGTTGCAGAAATCCACATGAAAGGAAGCCAGTGCTGTTTTTCTTGGGAAACCTGGCAATTTGGGGGAAGGAGTGGGGTTTGAGTCAGGAGTTTGGAGTGCTTGATGTTGACGTCCGTAGGATGCCTTGACCTCAAAGATACTTTCCTCATTGCCTTACAGTGAAACTCAGCCAGGTTTTTTTTTTATTCCTTTTCTAGACCCAAAAAGCGCCGATTTTAGCGCCTGGAGGGATGGAGGGGCTGGGGACACGTATTCCCTAGTGCCATGCAGCACGTTCCTCTGTGATTCAAACCCTTCCTGATAAGCTAGCTTCAAAAATACTCCCCGAAAGCATCTGTTTTCCCTGCTCTAGAAACCTAAACTTGTCCACGAGATAAACATTCCCCAGGCTATTTAGAGACGCCATCTGTGCCGGGTGTGCGCCGGGCGGCTCCACGCCGATCCCCCTGGAAAGGGGAGCTCACCCACCTCGGGATCCCTCTGGAGACGACATCTGCCGTGAGCTGTGCGCCCTGGGGTTGTCTGATGGCCTTGGCTTGGGTGGTCCCAAACCTGCCTTGCTGAGGGTAGGAAGTCTCCTGCCTTCCAAGTCCTTTTATTTTTTTCCTCTTGGGGAGAGGTTAGATTTGCTCTCCTGGTCATCTGTATGGGGAAGAAGTTCTCAGCAAGGTTTGACCACCACCAAGGCCCTCTGAGACAGAGATGGGTGTTCTCCATGCTGGCCTCTCCTGTAGCTGGGATGGGCATGGGCCACCAGGAGCTGGTTCTGGGGTCGGGGTGGCTGGCACACCTGGGGTTGGTCCAGCAGAGCCACCTGCCAGGTGAGGATTGAAGCAGACCAGCTATGCCCTGGCTTTGCTCAAATCCAGAAGTTCGTTGCTGCAGACAGGGTGGAGCCCTGGGTCCTGCAGCGCAGGATCTCCTGGATGCCAGCCTTCCCACCAGCACAGCAGGGAGCCTGGCAAACCTGGGCTCTTCATGGAAAGGGATCAGGAAAAGTGAGCCCCAGCCCTACTGCGGGGCCTGTTGCCTCTTCCCACCCAGGCAAGAAATACCCTGTGCTGGGGTGGGATGGGACATCCCATCCCCATCCTCTGCAGGCTCTCTGGGTCTCTTACTGGGACCAGCTGGAAGAAACCCCTCCTCTCCCTGCGCTCTGGCTGTGGCTCTGCTGTGCTGGCTCAGCACGGCCATGGGGCTCGCAGGGCTGCTCCCAAAGCCTTCCCATCTGGAGCCCTTGCACAGCCCATGCTAATGAGGAAGGGGGTGATTCAGAGAAGCTTTATCAGGACTTTTTATTTTAAACTTGCCCTGCGGTCATCTCCAAGAGAGGCTCCCTGACCCAGCACCCCCTTCCAAGCGCTTTCCTGCCATTCCTTGAGACCTCTTCTGGCCTCGGCGTTGCCAACAATAACAAAGGATGGCTTTGTTGGCGGACACGGGTCAGGACAGGCGGGAGACGCTGTTCATAAGAGAAGAATTTTCCAGGGACCCGTGAGTGGGCTGGCACGCCGGCCTGGAACTGCAAACCGGGGAGAATCGGGGGCAGCTGAGTGACAGGCAAACCCTCTCACCTGGCCCCGCTGGCGCTGAGTCAGCAGGGCTTTCCACTCAGCCTGGCTCCTCCAGGGTGCAGATCATCCCCCCGGGAATGCTGAGCCATGGTATGACAGCCGGTGCTGTCATCCTCCCCAGGGAGAGGCAGCACCCCTCATCCCTGAGGAATGCTGGCCCCACGGGAAAGGTTTGCCTTGCCTTTGGCTCAGCTCTCTCCACACCTGGGTTCTGCAAGGGCTGAGGATGTGCCCTCAGGAGAGGTGGATGTGCCCTCAGGAGAGGTGGATGTGCCCTCAGGAGAGGTCTCAGATCCCATGTGCCAAGGGCACAGCCTGACACGGGACCAACAGTGTCTCCCAGTGACCCCAGTGGGATGGGGCCTCTGGAGGTGGAGATCACAAGATACCCCAGAGGGAAACACTTTTCCTGTAGGAACATCTCCATCCTCAGGGTTCAGGGCTCAGCTGGCTGAGCCACAGCCACCCTGACTCCCTCCCACCAGCAAAGGGGATCTGGGACACAGTGACGCTAAAATCTGCTCTGAGAGGCCGCGGAGAGCCAAGGGAAGGCTGTTCCCTAATGTGAGGTGGCGTGTTAGATCAGTCAGGGAGGGGGAAGTCTCTGCTGATAAGAGCCACAGGGATCTTTGTGGTTCAGCTGATGAGTAAGTGCTGAACTCAGACCCCAGAAAAGGAGCTCTGTGACTGATGAGTAGGAAACCTCAGTCCCTGGCACAGCCATCTGCAGCCATGTGTCAGACACGGGAAACCAGACTTTGCTGACTCCATCTCCTTGCGGGTGACCTGTTCTTCATCTCAGGATGTGCCGGGGATTTGTGTTATTGCCCACATGCTTTCTTCCTTTTCTGATTTCCTGTGTCTTCGCTGGATGCCCCCAGGGCGAGCAGCCAGGCTCCCGGTCCGGCAGCAGGGCACGCACAGACCCCGTCCCCTCTCTGGGCAGGGCGGGGGCCCAGGGGCCTCTCTGGGGCAGCTCTCGCTCCTGCTGACGGTGGGTCTCTGACGGCACCTCTCTTCCATGCAGAGCTCCTACCCAGGCCACGTCCTCTACAGCGTCCATGCCGAAGGCAGGGAATACCTCCTGTGGCTGGAGAAGAACAGGTGAGTGCAGGTGGGCACTGTGGGGTGGCCTGGGGGGGGGGTTGCATCCCACCCTTGCTGTGAGCATCCCTTCTCCAAGGCCTGGTGTCACTGCACCCAGAGCACTTTATTCGCTCCTTCCCAAACCCACCTGGGGGGTCACAGTCCCCACAGCCCCCTAAGCGGGGTCGCTGCTGACGCCCCTTCCCACCCGCAGGGCCCTGCTGGGGCAGCACTACACTGAGACTCACTACTCGGCCGACGGCTCGGAGATCACGGAGAAGCCGGACACCCAGGTACGGGCTGCCTCGGGGGGAGCAGCTTTCCCACCCCTGTGGGGCCCCTCCGCGCCGGTGCAGCCCCCACACCTCTGCCCTCTGTCTCGGCAGGATCACTGCTTCTACCAGGGCCGTGTGCGGGGACATGCCGGCTCGGCAGCGAGCATCAGCACCTGCGGCGGGCTCAGGTAGGGCCCCGGCTCCCTGGAGCCCTGCTCCTGGCTGGGAGCAGCATCCAGCCTCGGCATATGCCCCGGTGACCGAGCCCCGGTGACCGGGTGTGACCGAGCCCCGGTGACCCGGTGTGACCAAGCCCCAGCCGTGCTGATGGAGTGAGAGCTCAGCTTTCCCCTGCGGAAGGGAAGATGACATCCCTCTTCCTGCTGGAGGTGCTGAGCCTGGCTGGGTGCCCGGCAGGAAAGGCACACGGCACTTTTTGGGGGCTGACTCACGGCAGTGGGGTGAGAGTGGAGCCCTGACACCACAGGAGCTCCGGGCAGGAGTGCCCTCGCTGGATCCATCCTGAGCGGCTCCGCTGCTGAACGCCGGGACGTTCCTGCTGCCTGAAGCACCGGGCACTCCCTGTGCCGTGGGTGCCGTGCCACAGCTGCCCCCTCACAGCCCAGCAGCCGGTTTGGCGGCTGTATTTTTATAGAATCCCAGAATCCCAGCATGGTTTGGGCTGGAAAGGGACCTTAAAGCCATGGGCAGGGACACCTTCCACTAGACCAGGGTGCTCCAACCCGGCCTCGGACACTTCCAGGGGTGGGGTACACATCCCAGGCGCTTTCAGCGGTGTGCGTAGGGTCTATCCGTGTCCTGCCCGCCTCCTCAGCCTGACGCCTGCCCCTTCTCTCTCTGCAGTGGGTTTTTCCGGGTGAATGGGACCACGTTCCTGCTGGAGCCGCTGGAGGGGGCAGTGGCCGGCCGGCACGCCGTGTACCGAGCAGCTCACCTGCGGGGCAAGCGCGGCACCTGCCGGGAGCCCGGGGCCACCCTGGAGTACGACCGCGAGCCCAAAATCCCTGCGGCCATGAAGCTCTACCGCTGGGTAGGGATGGCACGGCCGCTCCTTCCTGAGCCGGGGCCCTGTGCGGTCCCGGGCAGGAGCGGGGGCGTTCCGTGCCTCCTGGCGATGGCCCTCTCCCGCGGCTTGTTGGCTGGGGTGGCTCCTGGTGGGAACAAGCCCTCGGATCCTGCGCCATTAGCAGCAGCATCCTCCCAGGCCACGGGCTCTGTGGTGCCTGCAGAGCCGGGTGTGTTATCCCGGTGGCAGGCTTGGGTTTTCCAGCATGCAAGCTGGAAGAGGAAACCCAGCAAAGCAACGTCACAGAGCCGAGCTAGGAGAGCTGCTAACCTTGGCAGATCCTCCAGGATGCAACACATCCCATGGGAGGGTCAGCTGCCCGGCTTGGCGAGCTGCAAGCTGAACCCCACTTTGCTCTTCCCTTCCAGAAATCAGGCCCGATACAAAAAGGTCCCCGGTATGTGGAGCTGGTCCTGGTCGTGGACAACCAGGAGGTAAAGTGGGCTGGACTGGTGCCTGTGGGTTTGCTGTCGTGCCCTGCAGCAAGGAGCTCCAGGCCACCCTGAAAACCCTCTCTGTGTCCTTCCATAGTTCAGGAAGCACAAGGACCTGCGCACCGTGCAGAACCGCATGAAGGAGATCGTGAACCACGTGGACAAGGTGAGCCCAGGGCTCTGGACCCGCCCTCCCAGCCCCAGTGTGGGCACAGAGGAGGTGGCAGAGAGGTTGGCATGGGTGGGCTGGTGGAGCTGGAGCCAGTCTCAGGCCCACAGGGAGCTGCTGCAGGGTGACCACTCCCTTGGTGACCACTGCACCACATGTGCAGTGTGGACATGGCAAGCGGCTCAGCTCTGTCCATAAGGGAAGGGAAGTTTCATCCTGTAACCCCTGGGAGCACATCCCGTGGCCCCTGGAGCGGCTGCTAACAAAGGGAGGGATGCACTGGACCATGGCGGGTTTGCTGGTGGCTCTGCTTCAGCCTCGCCTGTTGGTTAGCAGTGTGGGAGCAGCATCCCAGCCTTCACCAGCCAGGAGGGAGCCCAGAGGTCTGGGGGAAGCCCTGCCCACACCATCGTCCCAGCTTGTGTTATTTATTGAGGGTGAGAGTGCTGATACTGCCCAGTGAGGAGCGTCCTGGGCTCAGCTGCGGTTCCCCGGGGCAGGTGGGACCTTCCCTCTGCTGCTGCAGCCCAAATCCAGGCTCTCTCTGGGCTGTGTCCCCCACTCCAGCTCTACCAGCCCCTTCGCCTGCGGGTGGCCTTGATCGGCCTGGAGGTGTGGAACCACAGGGACAAAATCACAGTCAGCCCCAACCCGGAGGTCACACTGGACAACTTCCTGCACTGGCGGGAGTCGGAGCTGCTGCGGAAGAAGCCCCACGACAACGCCCAGCTGATCACGTAAGGACAGGGGGCCACCACCTCGCCGCCCTGCCGGCCCTGCCGCTGCCCAGGGCACGTGGCCACTGTGGCATCTCAACCCCACAGGGGCGTCGACTTCCACGGCAACACCGTGGGGCTGGCCAAGAAGCTGGTGATGTGCACCAGGGACTCGGGCGGCGTCAACCAGGTGGGTCCTGTGGTCTGCACTCCCTGCNGTTTTGTGCCCCTCCAGGCTGGTCTACCCCAAGCTCTTCAGCCGGTGCAGCGAGCAGGACATGTGGCAGTTCCTGGGGGACCCCCGGACCAGCTGCCTGCTGAACGCCCCGCGGGCGGACGAGCTGTACGGGGGGCCGGTGTGCGGGAACCAGTTTGTGGAGCGGGGAGAGCAGTGTGACTGCGGCACGCCCGAGGTAGGGGGGCTCTCCAAAGGGCTGCAGTGAGCAGGGACCGGAGATCTGTCCATCAGACACTCCCCTTGTGCTCTCGATAATAACTTGTGGAGGATNACTGCACCTGCCAGAGCCACTCCCTCCTCCACTGGTCCCCAGCTTTCCCCCTCTGCAGCCTTAGGGCTGGATTTGGTGCCTGGCGTCACTGTCCCCTTGAGTGACTGACCCCCAGAGAAGTGCTGCAGCTGTGAGCACCCAACTGGGCTCCCAGAGAAGCTCCATGGACACAGCAGCTGGGATTTCAGGAGCTGTCAGGTGGCTGGGACCGGCTGTGCTCATCATCCCTCCCCAGTTCTGTGGGAGCAGGAGCAGGAGTGATTGGCTGTGGTTCCCCTGGCTGTCCAGACCCACCACCAAGCATTGCTTTTTTGGAGCTGTCACTTTGTCTAAGCTCCCTGACAGCCCTGAGAGACCAGTCTGGGGGTCTTCAGGGGCCACGGGACCACGTCCAGCTTGTGTCTTCCCTTACCTGAGCATGGCAGCATGAGGGGACACCTTGCAGAGCCCCAGTGGCCCCGTAGAGAAGCTGTGGAGAAACCACAAGGGCGTTTAATCCACGCTGTGCTCCTCGTCCCACAGGACCACAGCACGAACCCCATCGGCGCCGCGTCCACCATGGCTCACGAGATGGGGCACAACCTGGGCATGTCTCACGACGAGGACGTCCCCGGCTGCCGCTGCCCTGTCTCCAAAGCTGACGGGGGATGCGTCATGGCAGGGAGCGTTGGGTGAGCGGAGGAGATGGGGGGACATCCCTGGGCAGCGAATGCGCTGTCCCCTGGCAGTATCCTGATGGCGTGAAACCCGTGAGATGGTCAGGTCTGGGTGGACATTCCACCCCACCCCACCCCACCCCACCCCACTGTTGGTGGCCCTCCAGCTCCCCCCTGGGCTCTCTGCTCATGACTGCCTGGTTTTGTGCCCCTCCAGGCTGGTCTACCCCAAGCTCTTCAGCCGGTGCAGCGAGCAGGACATGTGGCAGTTCCTGGGGGACCCCCGGACCAGCTGCCTGCTGAACGCCCCGCGGGCGGACGAGCTGTACGGGGGGCCGGTGTGCGGGAACCAGTTTGTGGAGCGGGGAGAGCAGTGTGACTGCGGCACGCCCGAGGTAGGGGGGCTCCCCAAAGGGCTGCAGTGAGCAGGGACCGGAGATCTGTCCATCAGACACTCCCCTTGTGCTCTCGATAATAACTTGTGGAGGATATTCGTGTGTGCCCCCCTCATGTGGCCGGCTGTGATTTTAGCCTAGGAAAGATGGACACCCCCCCATGTCCTCCAAAGAGGTGACCCAGGAGGGGACATCGGGGCATGTTGTTCCTTCAAGAGCTGCGCCCAGCTGTTCCTCATCCCTACCAGCCCATCAAGGGGGGAGAATTGAGCCAAACAGCTGGGAAATGCCTCTGGGATGAATCCCTGGTCACAGCCCTGTGCTGGGACCTGAAGGAATGCTCCCCTGATTCAAGGAGCACAGAAATCCTCATGTTTTCTCCTTCCTGGAGATGTGCAAAGGGGCCCAGCTCAGGCTCCATCATCTGAAAAAACCCCTTCTGGTCCTTTGGTTTGGTGTTGGTAATGGGGGTGAAGAGGCAGCAGGAACGGTCCCCAGCTGGGATGTGGTGGTGGTTTTGCCCCTTGGTTCAGCCCATGGCAGCTACACTGCCGTGGGCACCTGGTGACACGGCCACCTGGTCCCCTCAGAAAGGAAGGAAAGGGTCCTTCCGGGGGCTTCCAGGAGGGTCTCAGCCCATCCCTGTCTTGCCAGGAGTGCTCGGACCGCTGCTGCAATGCCACCACGTGCCAGCTGAGAGAGGGAGCCGAGTGTGCCCGAGGGGAGTGCTGCCAGGACTGCAAGGTACTGCCGTCCCCAGGGGACCAGCTCGGCGGGAACTTAAGTAGGGGAAGAGCCGGTCCGAGCGCTGGAGGTGTCTCTGTGCTGTGCAGTAGCCCAGTCTGTAGCAGAGCGTCAGTGCCTGGACCCACGGGGTGCTGGGAGGCGTTTCCCAGGCCGGGATGTTGCTGTGCCGCGGTGCCCGGAGATGTGAGAGCACCCAGGCAGCGCTGACATCCCTGCTTTCCGTGCAGGTGAAGGCTGCAGGTGCGCTCTGCCGGGCCAGCAAGAACGACTGCGACCTTGCCGAGCACTGCAGCGGCCTCAGCGCCGAGTGCCCCGAGGACGTGTTCCAGGAGAACGGCGTCTCCTGCCAGCACGGCAGTGGATACTGCTACAACGGGGCCTGCCCTTCGCACGGCGAGCAGTGCCGGGCGCTCTGGGGCGCAGGTAGGGCCCCCTCCCTGCCCACGCTCCTGCTGCGGGATGTGCCCGGAGCCCCTCGGGCCCGCGCACCGCCCGGCTGCGGTCCCTTCCTGCATCCCGAGCTGCGGCGCTGCCGATCCTAAAGCGCGGCCGCTGGGGCCGGCGCAGCTCCGAGTGACCCTTTCCGTGCGTCCCGCAGAGGCGCAGGTGGCTCCCGACGTCTGCTTCAAGCACAACAGCGAGCAGCACGTTCACCTGCACTGCCTCACCGAGTACGGGAAGCAGCCCTGCAGCCCCAAGTAAGGACGGGGACGCGGGGATGTCGCAGCCCGGCCGAGCTCTGCCCGCTGACGCTGACGGCTGCGTGTCCCGCAGGGATGTCAAGTGCGGCACGCTGCTGTGCCTCAGCGACAACACCCAGCCCATCCTCGGCAGCGGCTACTACTCCTTCGGCTACTACTTCGGCCGCTACAAGTGCAAGGCGGTGATCGCGGGCAGCGACGCCGGCGAGGCGGCCGAGCTGCGGCTGGTGCCCACGGGCGCCAAGTGCGGGGAGGAGATGGTGAGAGCCGTGCGGGGCCGGGCCGGGCCGGGGGAGGGTGAGCGACGGCCCCGGGGCAGCCTCAGAGCCCCCCTGCCTGCCCCCAGGTCTGCTACGCCGGGCGCTGCCAGAACCTGCTGGTCTACGGCGACAAGAACTGCTCGGCCAAGTGCAACAACCACGGGGTACGCGCTGGGATCCCCCACCCCAGAGCTGCTGCGGGCCCCGGCCGCACCGCCACCACCCTGACGCTCTCCCCTCTCCTCCCAGGTGTGCAACCACAGGCGCGAATGTCACTGCGACCCCGGCTGGGCAGCGCCCTACTGCGAGCAGGAGATTTCGGGGATAGCCACAGGTACGGTCCGCCCATCCCGACGCGTGTCCCGAGGAGGGGGCCTGGGGAGGGGGCTGGCACCAGCTGCGAGGTGCTGCTCCATCCCCAAGCGCCCGGGTCGGTCCCCACAGGCAGCAGCAGCGTGGTGCTGGCGGCCGTGCTGGCCGTGCTGGCCCTGGCCGGAATCCTGCTGGGCAGCGGCGTGGTGCTCCTCAGAGCCAGGGCGGCGCGGCGCTCACACAAAGGGTAATTCCCGTCTCCGCTTCCCTCTGAGCTCGAGGGGTGCCCGGAGCGGCCCCACATGGTCCCCGTGTCCCACAGGAGCTCCAGCGGGACTCCCTCGGGCCTCGCCAACCCGCTGTTCCAGGAGGGCGGCCGGACGCGCCCGGGCCGCCGGCAGCTGTCCAGCCGGGACATCGGCCAGCCCAGCCTGGTCAGCAGCACGGCGGCCCCGCGGCCGGCCCGGGCCCAGAGCCCCGTGCTGACCCTGCGGCCATCGGCTCCCGGCCCCCAGGTGACACCTCGGTCCCCTCCGGGATGGCCCCCGCAGGTACCCGCCCCTCCCAAGCGGCCCCCCCGACCCGTGCGGGGCACATCCGTGCGGCGGCCCAGGCTGGTGGCTTGGGGGGGCCCTTCCTCTGCTCCCCGCCCCCCTCCGGGTCCCTCCCGGTGCCCAGGTGAGGCAGCCGAGTCTCTCCTCCCGCCAGGCGAAGCCGAAGCCGCCCAGCAAACCTCTCCCAGCACTGAAGAGCAAAGTGCCGAGCCACGGCGAGGGGCAGCCGGCACCGTCCCTCCCACCGGCACCGTCCATCCCATCGGCACCGTCCATCCCATCGGCACCCTTCCAGCGCTGTCCCCCGCCAAAGGTGGCCCTGAAGCCGCCCCCAGCCAGGAGGTGACCAAGGATGCTCCATCCGCCACCGCGGCCGGCCGAGGGGTGGCACAGCTGGGTGGGTGGCACCGCTGGGAGCCATCGGCTCGCTTTCCCCCTTACTTGAATTGCCGGCCGGACCTCGGACCCTGCCCGGGGGGCACCAGTGTTTACAGATCCTCGAGTTGTGCCTTAATGGACTCGGCAGCCTCACGGCTGTCCCGGGGGCAGCCGTCAGCCGGGGCTTCCCAAGGAAACCAGGAGCCGGGACAACGCCGGCTCCGACTTGGAGCACTGCCCCACACTGGCCCAGGCTCTCCTGCGCCCTGCGAGCTGCTGCCTTCTCTCCCGACGTCCTGAATGTGTCCTGCTCCTGCTGCCCTTCCCAGCTGGGGCTGCGGAGAGGAGCTCCTGGCATCACGGGGCAGGAAGAGCGCTGCTCCGTGGGGACCGCGCCCCAGGAACACCGCCCTGGCTGGGGACATCACACGGCAGGGTGTCACCACGGGCGGTGGAACGTCCAAGCTGGGCTTGGCCTCCCCACTGGGCTTTTATCTCTGAAGTTATTCCTTGAGTTACTGTTCAAAAGGGAATTCCCTGGGAGCCTTTTTACTGCAGCCATTTATTTATGACCCTCATGTGACCATTTTGAGCCACTTGCTGTAAAACCAGGCCTCCCATTTTTGATATAATTTAGGTTCAAGGCTTTTATACCAATAAACACTGAAGCTAGAGGTGCCATGGGACGTGTCTGGGCAGGAGGGGACAGCGGGGTGGCAGCAGGCAGGGAGCTGTGCAGGGATCGGAGGAGAAGGGTTGGAGCTGAACTCCCCAATCCAGTGCCAGGGCCACGGGAGCCAAACTGCAGCGCATTTTGCCAGGCACGAAGAGCCAGGCTGCCCCAGGGGCTGCAGGATGCTGCACGGAGTCCCCCCATGCTCAGCACCATCCTGGCTGGGGCCTGCTTTGAGCCCAGGCTGCTCACGGGGCTCCCAGGGCAGCAGTCGCTGCAGCTGAGGACATCCACACTACGCAGTGCTGCTGCACGGTGAGAGGTACAGGGGCCCCCCACCTCGTGTGCCACCAGCCCTGGGACACATAAAACCATCCAAAAAAAATGGTAACAAAATAATTTTATTCTGCTTTATCAAAAGAACACTGTGAATGTAAACCTGACATGTATCGTGTTTCCTTAAGGAGATGCGGATCCAGGGGCACACCCCCCTAGTCACAGCCCCACGCAGGCCGTGGGAGTGGAGAGAAAAGCCAGTTCAATCCCAAAATCCTGGCTGCAGCCGTGTCCCTGCTCACGGCTGGGGCTCAGAGGGCAGCACAGCCCCTGCCAGGGTGCCACAGCCGTGGCCATCCCCTCCTGCACACTCAGGGGCTGCTGCGGCGGCGGCCGGGGAAGCAGGGAGGGGTGGGGAGGCTGCTGCAGAAGGCACTGAGCATCACACATGCTGCTGCAGGACCTGGGACCCCGGGAGCAGCCCTGGGGGGCCCTCAGACCACGCGGGGAGGTGGCTGATGCATACGGAGGGACACTGAGCCAGTGACAGCCGCTTAAGGCAAAGCCATGCACCCGCCCGGACGGCGCAGGGAGGCACAGCAAGGCTCGGATCCAGAGGGAAGCAGCTCTTCCTGCACTGGCCTGGAAGGCTTTCCTGCTCCCTGCATGGACATCTTGCTCTGGTCACTGCAGGAGGGGTGTGAACTGCCGGGTCATTGCTCCCAGCAGTTCCCCTGGTGCCCTTGTCACTTCCAGGCTGGCAGAACCTGCCCTATCCAGCCATTCCTGATGCCCCAGTGTGTCTGTCCAACCCCAGCAACACACAAAGAAAATCACAGGGACTACATCCCTGCCAGCATTCCCTCCAGCAGCGCTTCTAGCCTACAAAGCCTGTCCTCATCCCAAAATCCAACCAAAGCGGGTGCTGCCGGGGTGAGGAGAGGCCATGTCTGTGCCAAGGGCCAGCTGCAACACTGAGGAGGTGGCAGGGCAGAGATGAGACTCCACTCCTCAAAGCCCATCCCACAGGAAAAAGGGCACCCTGCAAGCCAAGCAGCATTTCCAGGAGACATTTCAAACACTACAAAACACACTGCCACCCCCTCTCTGCCCTGATGCCCTGGTCCCTGGCTCCTGCCAGGGCTGGGTTGGAAGAGGAGCTGGTATGCTGGAGCAGAGCATCAACTGAGCCTTGGGAGTTTGCAGGCAGATGGAGGACAAGACAGACTACCTGAAACTGCTGCAAAGTCCCACAGTTATGTCTTACACCCTGCAGAAGGGGCAGGGCCAACACAACCCTGCTCTGCCCCAGAGATGGAGGAGAGGCAGCCAGGGCAGGAGCAGAGACAGCAGCAGCACCTTGTTGTCACTGAACTTCCTTGTGGAGGGCCAGTGCCATCCCTGGAGCCCAGCCACACAGCGTGGGGACGCAGCACTGCAGAGCCCGAGCCCACACAGCCCCTCTGGGGACATCACAAGCACAGGTGAAGCTGCTTTGGGTCGAATGTTTCTGAGTGGCAGGAGCTGAACACATCCCTGCCCTTGCCGTGGGGCTGCAGACGGTGCCAGGGACAGAAGATCTCAACAGGCCGAGTGCCTGGAGTGCCACCACCCCCCAGCCCCTCCAGGGGTGGCACGGCTGCTCCGAGGGGACAGGACAGCAGGAGGGATGCACAGGTGACCTGGCTGGCAGAGCAGAGCAGGTCTCTGAACATGCAGCAGGCAGTGCTGGGGTGCTCCCAGCTGCAGAACAGCATTCCAGCTCTCGCCAGCTGCTTCCCCAGCTGCTGCAGCCCGGATCCTCGCGGAGCACGAGGAGGAGCAGGTCCTAGGGGCAAGCACATCCTCGCAGGCAGAGGGGAGGAAGGAGGAAAAGCGGAAAGCAGGCTGTCCCAGCAGATTGCTCCTCCCTGAGCACATGTCCCCCTCACCGTGCCGTGGCACACCAGGAGCAGGGTCGGATGTATCACAGCGCAGATGGGGACAGAAGATCCGCCTGCCAGCCTGGCCAGGGACAAGAGGAGCAGGGACACGCTCCTTGCCACGGCTGCTCAAGGACACACAAAGCAGGTCCCACTTGCTGGAGCAGCGGATTTTGCACGGAGAAGCAGCGATGCCTCACCTACTTGGCAGCTGAAGCGTCAAACATCTGATCTGCTGCACAGTAGGGTCCTTTCACTCTTCTCTTCCCCTTCACTTTGCCAGCACGGCAGAGCAGCGGAAATTCAGCCCCCTTTCCCTGGTGAATGACTTACAGGGAGGCTGGAATCTGATCAAAGACTTGCCAGGCTCTGTTCCCAACCAGCTACTCCGAGGTGCTCCTGAAATCTGGTTTAGGAGGCAATGAGACTCAGCCACCCAGCAGGAACACCACAGCCAGTCCCAGGCACCCCGTGCGAGGCTCTTGCTTGGAGAGGGGGGATTGCACAATCCCTTCAGAGATTGCTTCCTCCAAGTCGTTATCTAGTGCTGCTGTCTACAGGAATATTATGGCTATGCAGATGCTACTCCAAGAACCTATTCCACACCAAACCACTCCTCGCTCTGAGCAGGAACACGCCGGCCAAGGAGAGCCCACTCCACTGGAGTCCTTGAGAGCGAGACAGCGTCAGCAGAAACCTTCACCAAGCGAAGCTTCAGCGGCAGGACAAGGGGAACCTCCTCTTCACTCAGCCTCAGCCAGGAGCACTGGGCAGTGACCAGTGTGCATCAACACAGCACTCAAAGCCGCATCTCCTTCCTCCAGAGCAATGCCTGCTAAATAACTGCACCTACCCCGGGAGGCTTTCCTGCTGTCTGTCGTTTAATATTCCAGTATAGGTATGTTAGTACAGGATTATCCCTCCTTTGGAAGCACCAATTTAACAGGGGGAGAAACGGAAGAGGCAGAGCCCTTGCAATCTGTTGCTAGAAGAAAATCACCCCAAGTGCCACCTATACACAAGATGTCCAGGCATGTGCTGCATCCGCCCCTCTGGCACAGGGCCTCGTCCCCGGGCACAGCCGGGCTCGCTGCTGAGCTACACCGGGTTCCCTTCTGCCTCCTCAGCCAGTGCTCTCCTCGCCTCTGAGGGGGCTTTCTCCAGAGGTCTCCGGGGCTTCCTGTGCAGGAAGGCTGGTTTCGTGGGCAGTCCTCAGGCTGGCCTGCTGGAAGGCACAGGAGTCCAGGAACACGCCGGGGATGCGGTCGCCGAAGTACAGCTTGCTGTTGGCAGCGATCGCCTGGTACTTCATCAGCTCCAGATACTCAGGGGTCAGCTTCAGCTACGAAAAACAGAAGCCAGAGACTCTAAGAGACAACTTTCTGGGCCCTGCAGCGTTAGATTTCATGTCAGGCAGCTGCCTCCTGGGGTGTGGGCTGTTAAACCAAGTGTTTTTCCAGTGCTGCCCACATGAAGCTGATCCCCTGTGCGGAGGAAAAGAGTGAGTGACCAGCTTCCCGGTGCTCACCTTGTTGGAGTCAGCCAGCTTCCGAGCAGTGTAGTACTCTGCATCAGCTTTTGCCTTCTCCCTTGCCAGGAATGCAGCATCTGACACAGCACCAGAGGAGGGACAGGAAAGAAAGCATTAGGAAGTGACCGGCCCCACCACACTGAGCACCCGAGCCCTCACCCCGTAGGGACCAGCTCACCCCACAGTGCCCGTGACAGCCTGGCTGGCTCCGTACCTGCCCTGCAGCTTCCTGGAGAGTTCCATGCACAGGGCAGGAACGCCCCCAGTGCCCAACCCTGCACCTCTGCAGCTCCCCTGATGACTTGTGCAGGTCTGAGGTTCCCCCACCTGCCACCACCCCAGCTGGCAGACGGCCCCAGCAGCGTGGTTACCTTCAATCTCAGAAATCCGCTTCTCCGTTTCCTTCTCCATGATCTTCTGCTGGTAGTGAATCCTGGCCACCTGTGCAGCCTTCTCTGCCTCTGCAATCGTAACAGGCCCAGGTGGGAAATTTGTTCCCCAGGGCTTGAGCACCAGCACCCCGACCCCAGCGTCTGGCTGCAGGATTTGCCACACCAGGAGCTGGCTCCCTGCTCCCTCCCTTCCCATTCAGTGCCAGTCTGTACTCCGAGCAGCCCAGTAACAGGAAGAAAACACAGTGCTGATGTCTGCAGAGCTGACAGCCCATTTACAAGTGTGATCCCTCTGGCACAGGGACATGGAGCTCCAAGCCCAAGCAGTTTTTCCAGCGGAGTGATTTCCTCATCCCTGCTGCAGGACAGAGGTGCTCCCTGCTCTGCTGCTGAGGGATTTTCACTCAGATGTTCAAAACAACTGCTTGTGCAGCCCGGCTGTGCCTCCCTCAGGGAGCTGTCAGGGCCGGAAGACAATGTCCTGCCCCAGCTCAGCAGGGAATGCAGGAATGGAGGCTCAGCCTGTGACACTAACTGGTGACATTACCAATGAGCGCTTTCTTCCGGTCTGTCTCTGCCTCCTTCTCCACCACCTTCTGCCTCTGGGCTGCAATCAGCAGCTTGGTCTTCTCAGCCTCCCTGCAAGGGGAGAAGCATTATCCTGGGGAAAGGGAACGAGGAGCAGCTCTGCATCCCAGGAAAGGCCATGGGGACAGGAGGCCAGCCAGCTGGCAGCTCCCGGCCGTGGGGACTGGCTCTGCCTGCAGCTGTACGAGCACGTGCACAGGCCAGAGGAAGGGATCACCTCCCTCTCCAGCGGCACTGCTGAGGCCACAGCTGGATGCAAGCCCAGTCTGAGGCCCTCAGGACGAGCTGGGAGCTGGGCTTGCCCAGCCAAAGGGAGATCCAACAGCATCTCCTTCTGCCCAAAGGCATCCCAGAGATCCTGAAGGGGAGCTTATGGGCAGGACAGCAAGACCCCTGAGCCCTGATTTCAGTATGGGAATGGGAAACAGAAGGCACAAGTGCACCTGGCTAAGCACACACTGCCTGGAGCTCACCTCTCACACCCTGAGCACCAGGGCAGAGCTTTCCAACAGCACTGTGCCTGTGCAGGGTCCTCAAAACTAATTAATGCAATTTTATGTCCAGCTACTCACATTAGCTCAAAGTTTCTTCGGATGGCCTCTGGAATTTTGGGTTTTGTAACACGCACAGCCTGTGAAAGAAGAAAAAGGGAGCACATTTTGGATGAAACATTTTGATGCAAGCTGCATAACCAAGACATGTCTTTGCAAAAGCAGCTGCAGTGCTGTGGACAGCGGTGCCCAGCCCTCCTGTGGAACACTGCTGAGCATCAGCCCTGCTGACCTCTCCCACAGGTGTCCTACACTCCTATTTCCTGCCACCCATTCCAACCCACTCCCACCACGGGAGGTGGCTCCAAGCCCCAATGTCCAACCCGGCCTTGGGCACTGCCAGGGATCCAGGGGCAGCCACAGCTGCTCTGGGCATCCTGTGCCAGGGCCTGCCCACCCTCAGCATAAAACATTCCTCTCTCAGTTTAAAACTGTTGTTCCTTGTCCTGTCACTGCAGGCTTTGTTCGGCAGAAAGTCTTTCTCCACCTTTTTTAATCTCTCCATTGAAAGGCCACAACCCACCTGGATAGTGAGACCTGGTGCCATGACATTGAGGTCTTTCTGCAGGGCCAACTTCAAGTTCTCATCTATCTGATCTGTGTTTGGAGGACAAAAGAGAGACCATTTAGCTTCTCATCCCTTCTCCCACAGCTCGTGTGGCAGAGAGTCAGCTGGCCTTGAAGAGCAGGTAACTCTATGGCGTAAGATAAAGATGCTTCCTGAGAGCATTCAGTACATTGATTCCCTTCCCATGTCCCCTGAAAAACATTCCCAAAAGGAGAGTCACATGCCAGTGAGCAGGGAAGTTCAGCTATTGATGGATTTGTGTTATCTCAGCTAAGTGCAAATCGGCCTGCAGCACCTCAGCAGGACAGAATGCCCAGAGCCTGCGGGAGAAGCCCATCCCTTCTCAGCACTCGGACTTGGAGTACCTTCATATCAAAAGTCTTTTATCTTCCATAAGCCCTTTTCCCCCTGCTCAGCCACTCACGAAGGAACACAACCTGTTCTGTCTTTGGCACACAGGCTCACCAAGGAGAATATGACCTGTGCTAATTCCTGAAGCACTGCCACCTCCCTGCCAAAAACCTTCCAGCTCTCACTTGTTAAAGGCAGCCAGGAGGGAGCTGTGAAAGTACAGAAGTGAATTCAGCAACAGAGCAGGGGCCTACAGGCAGAAGTAGAACAAGACAAATCCACTGTCATAGTGAAGGCCACGGGCACCACTGCACACACAAGAGCAGAGTGGCTGCTTTGTGCCTCCAGAACAGGTGGGAAAATACTGAAACCAAATTCCCACATGGAGGTGGGGAAAGACAAAGACACCTGAGCTACTAAAGTTACTGGGGAAGTGGCACATGGATGGAAAAGGAGCTGGATTCCAGACCGCAACTCCAGCGCAGGGGCAGTTTGCTCCCAGGGGCCAGCTGTAACACATTCCAGAGCAGCACAGGGAGATTCCAGCAGGATCCATCCCAGCTGGGATCCCCCAGCTGCCACCCACTTACCAAACAGCTCAATGTACACTTCCTGCAGGGTATGGGCGCTGCAGAACTGGTTCAGCTCGTGGTGGATTTTGTTGAAGATCAAGGTCTTGTCGTAGTCTGCGGTGTAGTTCCTCACAATGTCGTACACTGTGGAGGGAGGGAACCGCCACAGGTCACCACAGACATGTGCCACCACGTCAGGGAACGAGTGCAGCACTGGGACAGGGGTTTTCAGGACTTGGGTAGCCAAGGCCACATTGCCCTGCCCAGCTGGCAGGGAGAAGCCTGCTGCACACCCACAGTGCTGCTGGGACTGCACAGCTTCCAGGAGCAGTCGTGGCAAGATGCACTGCCTGGGCCTGCTCTACCATCTGCATAAACAGATGAAACAGCAAAGCCTCATCAGGACCTGCAGGCACAGAACAGGTACTGCTGTGAAGTGAAAACAAGGGTCATTCCCACTATTTAAGCCAACCAGATCCTGCATCAAAAGGAGCACAGCCAGCACGTCAAGGGAGGGGATTGTCCCTCTGCTCCTGCTGAGACCCAGCTGGAATTCTGTGCACAGTTCCGGTGACTCCTACATAAGAAGGACATGGAACTGTTGGAGCAGGTCCAGAGGAGGCCACTGAGCTGCTGAGGGGACTGGAGCACCTCCCCTCTGGAGCCAGGCTGGGAGAGCTGGGGCTGCTCAGCCCGGAGAGGAGAAGGTTGTGTGGAGAGCTCACAGCTCCTTCCAGGGTCTGAAGGGATACAGGGAAGCTGGAGAGGGACCCTGCAGCAGGAACTGGAGGGACAGGACACAGGGAATGGCTTCAGACTGACAGAGGGGAAATTTAGGTGAGATGTATGGAAGAAATTCTTGGCTGTGAGGGTGGGGAAGCCCTGGCACAGGGTGCCCTGAGAAGCTGTGGCTGCCCCTGGATCCCTGGGGGATGCCCATCCCCATCCCAAGGCCAGGCTGGATGACAGGGCTTGGAACAACCTGGGACAGTGGAAGGTGTCCCTGCCCATGGCAGCGGGTGGAACCAGATGATCCTGAAGGTCCCTTCCAGCCCAAACCCTTCCATGACTCCATGAATTACAACAGGGACTCAACCTCCAGTGCCTCAGCACTTTGCATTAAGCTGTGCAGCTGCACAAAACAAGCTGTCTGTGCCTTTGGCTCGGTGAAATAAGAAGGTGAGAGGCTCCTACTCGGGTTTTGTCTCTGCAGTTTTCTCAGGAGCTGAGCTGGAAGTCCCTGGGATCAATGCTACAGGAGTGGGAGCCGTAAGGGTAACAAGGAAAGGAAACAGACAGGGAAGCTTTCCAGACATGGAAAAGGGAAGTCCTGCAAATCAAGACAGCGCTGCCACAGGAGGAGTGAAGACAGTCACAGCTCTGCTGGTTGAACCAGGATGGGAAATACCTGCATATGGGGCCAGCTTGTTCACAACTTCTATGCGGTCAATGTAGATCATAACGCCCCCACTGCAAGGGAAAAGAGAGTTCACCAGTCACCGCTGCAGCTGTTCACAGTTTAAATACTGAAAGCAAAGGCATCTTTACCCCTCTTTTACCGTATTCTGAGCATTTTGCAGTGAGATGGCAGTGAACCCCAGTGCCTCCCTCCACATAAATCACACGCGTGTTCCAGCAAGCCTGCAAAGCCCTTTCCTTTCCCTCTGTGATCTCCAACTCAACCAGCCAAAGGAAGATGTTTCTGAACAGGAATGTAGCTGCAAGCAGCAGGAAAGCAGAGAGGAAGGCAACAAGGGCAGCAGGTGACACTGGCCAGCAGCGGAGCAGACACCAAATGCAGACACACCTCAGCTCTCCCAGGTAGCAAACACATGTTAAATAGAAAAGGCCCTTGGTTTAATTCACACAGTCACCAGCTCCAGCAGGAGCTCGGCAAGGCCCACTAGAGAGGAAACAACAAAGCACATGGCAGGCTTCAGTGCATGTTCCCAGCTCCAGCATCACGGTGCCCAGGGCTCTCCAGGAACACCAGAAGCACCCCAGCAGAGGGAGCCTGCAGGCAATCCTCGCCCCAGGGGATGGTGTGCTGCCACACTGGCAGGGAACAGGGGCAGTCAGAGCTCAGGCTTGCCCCCGGCCTCTGCTCTTACTGGTGTGGCTCCCAGAAAGCCACACCCAGCCCTGGGTACCTGTAACACCAGAGAGAGCACAAACCCTACAGTGAGGGAAAAAACCCTTCCAACAGCTCTAAGTCTCTTGAGAGCATCATTTCGAAGCAGGATACTCTTGTGATGCTGTCCTTGGGACAAAGACATGTCACAGGCCATGAGCTTTAGCAGGAACTGTTTAGAGACAGCTCATTCCTGGCAGTGGAACTCCCACATTCCCGAACTGAGTCTCTGTGATGTTTTAACTCAAACATATCCCCCACGACAAACTCCATTTCTCATTTTGCGGATCTTGATCTCTGGCAGCTGAAAGCCAAGTCTGCAGAACAGCCTGAACTTGCCTGTGTCTGTGCTCTTTCGGAAAAGCCTCCTCAGCCCAGCCTGTGCTTGCTCCCAACCTGCTTCACAACAGCCATGAGCTAAAAACACCAGTGATGGAAGGACCTGTCTGCTGCAAATTTGGCATTTCAATTTTAAAGGGATGCTAGAAAGAAAAGGAGAGTGGTGCCTTAGGTTTTAAGTTTTGTATTTTTCAGGTTCTGTGCTGCCCAGTGTGTAACTC
>VZRS01013059.1:0-15374 GCA_013398055.1 Ifrita kowaldi | reverse complement strand
CCATCCTCCTGGCCCTGCCATCCACCCAGCATTTGGGTTTCCTTTCACGGAAGGGGGAGCTGAGAAAAACGCATCAATTATTGAGCCGGGGCGGCGAGCCCGCCGCGTCCCCCTTGCTGATGCCGCTCAGGTAGAACCGCGCGAGCCGCAGTCAGACACCTCTAACACGATTAAGCTGCAGGGCTCTGCCAGCGCGCTTCAAGGTCAACTTCTCCGAGGCTGACAAAAGGCACGGCGGGCAGCGGCTCCCCCCGCCCCCGCCCGGGGCACCGGCAGCCCCGAGAGATGGCACCGGGACAAAGGGAGCTCCAGGGCAGGACGGCAGGGGTCCCGCGGGGATGGGGATGCAGTGGCAGGGATCCCAGTGCGACGGGGATGCTGTGCTGGGGCTCCCCGTGGGATGGGCGTGCAGAGCAGGGACTCCCACTAGGACAAGGATGCAGTGCTGGAGCTCCCAGTGGGATGGGGATGCAGTGGTGGGGTTCCCACAGCATGGGGATGCAGTGGTGGGGATCGTGCTGGGATGGGAATGTAGCAGGAGGGCTCCCAGTGGGATGGGGATGCAGTGCTGGGGCTCCCAGTGGGATGGGGATGCAGTGGTGAGATTCCCGCTGGATGGGGATGCAGTGGTGGGGATCCTGCTGGGATGAGAATGTAGCAGGAGGGCTCCCAGTGGGAACGGGACTTGGCATGGGGCTCCCAACCCCGGGACAGGGTCCCCCGTGTGTCCCTCTGCAGCAAAGCCGCTCCCGTCACCCCGTGCGGCAGGAGCGGGTCCGGCCCGGCCGGCTGCACATGGAGCGGGAATTGGATCCAGATGTTTCCCCCCAGCAGCCGGAAACCGCTTCCCCCCATCCAGAAAGTGCTCGGCAGCCCCTTCCACCGCCCCACAAGGCCTTGGTGGGGACCAGCCCTGCCGGCACGGAGCGGCACCGACGGGGCCAGGATCCAGCCTGGCACGGGCAGCAGAGGGACAAGGCAGCTCGGGAGGGCACGGGGGTGGCAATGCCAGCTCTGCCGTGGTGCTCTGCGCTCTGGGTTTGGGGACTCACAGTGACAGGACCCCCGGGCTGGCACAGCCACGCTCCACCCCCTGCTCATCCTCATCCTGCTCAGCCCCTTCCAAAACCACCCTGGTCTCGTGCACCAACCCCTCCCGCGCTCCACGAGCACCCCTGCAGCAGAACGGGGATGGGTGCCCACCAGGACGGGTATCCTCCGGGTTGGGTGCCCACCGTGTCAGGCAGAAGGCAACAAAGCCATAAAAAACCCCCAAACCTCAGCCTGGGAGGACCCAGCTCCGATATCCAGGCGCTCACGGGTTGGGGAAGGGCTGGTAGGCAGCTCCAACAATGGGGTGCACGGCACAGGTCACCCCCGGCACCATTCCCAAAGGACACCACACCCACAGGTCCCTGTCACCCTCACAAGTCACCACCTGCTTTGGGCAGGGTTCCCAGCGCAGTGGGATGGGGACACAGCTTTCCAGCCCCTCCAACCTCCACGAGATTGAGGAAAACCACCTAAAAACCTCAAAAAACCCGTTTGAGGAGCCAGAACCCGAATTCCCCCCCTCTCCCGTTATTTAAAGCCCATCCAGCTCCCAAGTCCTGCAATGATGCAAGAATCTCAATTACCATTAAAAGAATGTGTTCCTGCTCCTCCATTATGGAGAAAAGCCTGAAAACCAACCCCTGGGAATTCCACAACTCTAGAAAGAAGAAAAATAAAATATTCATGTAATTTAGATTATTTAAAAGGCGGCAGTTGGTAAACCAGTCTCTGCACTGGAGGGAACTGGGGGTGTTCACACCTTGCAGAAAGCCAGGAATGGGTCAGGGCTGGAAAACCCGGTTGTGGCCACGCAGATCCCGGTGCCACCCCGGGCACCCCACGCCCAAGATCCGGCGTTAAATGGGTTTTTAAACACCTCTGAGCTTGTGGGATGCGGCTCTGCGGAAGGACAGTGGGTTATTTTTATCGTTGCATTAGTTCCAGTTTAATTGCTGGGATGTCATTAACAGCACGGAGCAGGGTCCGGGCGTGGGGACGCTGACGTCGGTGTGTCCTGTCCCAAACCCCGCGGAGGAGCCGGGATTGAGACCCTGCACGTGCCTCTCCTCCCACCACCAGAGCTTGGTGACAACCAGGGACAGGAGCCACTGACCAGGGACAGGAACCATCAACCAGGGCTGGACCCTCCTGGCTCATCCTTTCCCAGCCCAGACGCTCCTTCTCCTCCAGCTCCACCCAGCAGCTCCAGGGAAGAGGATCATGGCTCCCTCCAGACCTCCCTCCTCCTCTTCCTCTCTCCACGGCGGGTCCCAGTTCCCTCCAGTGCTCCACAAATGGGAATTCTCCTGCCGTCCCTGATTTTCCAGCCCCAGGGCTCCATCATGTCCCACCAGCCCATCCCACCTGGGACTGTCCCCCCACCCACTCCCTCCACCAGCCCCTCTCAGAATTCCCACATCTCCAAGAGGGCCAAACACCCCCGGTGTGTGCCAGAGCCAGAGGCCGGGATCTCTCGGGTCACCCAGAGCTGGGACGCACACTCAGCTCTTCCCTGGGCTGCTCCCAGCAGGAAACCTCCCACCGGTGCTGGCCCAAGACCCTCCCAGCACTGGAGCCGAGCTGATCCCGGGTTTCACACCCCGAGGGGCTGAGGGATGGCGCTGCCATCGCGGGCACCCTCTGCTGTCCCCGTCCCTTCTGTGCCCACACGGAGCAGGAGAGTGTGGCAGGAGCGGAACCACTGCTGAGAAATCACCGTGGAGGAAACCACGGCCGCCCGTCAGCGACCCCACTGATGGCACACGGGAACGGAGACATCGGAACGCGCCCTGCTGGCCGTGTCCCAGCCAGGTGTGATCCCAACGGATTCTTTCCACCGGGAAAGCCGGGATTGTGCTGCCAATGGCTGTCCAGAGCTTTGGATCATGCCCAGCACAGCGTCCCCAACCCACCAGGGACCGGCCGCCCTCCAGCCAGGCCCCACAGCAGCGCCCAAAATGCCGGATGGGATCGGACACAGGATGTGGGATTCGCTGGGGGAGGTTTCCCATGGAAGCCTCCGAGCAGGTCGAGCCCTCTGGGGTTGCCAGAGGTGCCTGAGCAGGCTGGGCAGGGACGGGCAGTGTCACAGGGAGGTGACAATGGCTTCATCCCAACTCAGGAATGGTTCCCAGCAGGGAAAGCCTGGCCAAGGAGGATCAGAGCTGGACCCCCGGCTCTGGGACACCCCGTACCAGTGCCCCTGCACCAGTGCCTCCCAGTTCAGCCCTGGGGAGGTGACACCTGGCAGGGACAGGGCCACATGGCTCCTGCAGAGACCAGCGACGTTCCCGGGTGGATTTGCTTTATAGGGTCAGGGAGGAAGGAACCAGCGCAGAGATATTTAAGTGGCGTTTCACCATCGGAAAAAATTAGAGTCACAATATTAATTAATCCTCAAAGCACTTTACGAACATTAACTAATTAAGCCTCCCAACCCCTCTGCGAGGTGGGAAAGGTATCACTGTCCTCGTTTCACAGCTGCGGAAAACCAAGCGCATGGAGGTGACGTGACTCACCCAAGGTCGCTGCGAGCCAGGCAAAAGTGGGAACAGGATCCCAAAATCTGCCCCTCGCTCCTCAGCAGGGCAGGACCCAGCAGTGCTGGGCACCCCGAAGCCCAGGAACGCTGGATTCCAGCATCCCGAGCCAGGTCCCAGCATCCTGATCCCCACCCAGGGCAGGGTGGAGAGGCACAAACCTGCACCCACAGAGGGATGTCCCGGGGGAAAACCCACCAGAGCCAGGGGTTTTCTGTTAAAACAGAAACCACCGAGGGGTTTTATGGAAAGCCCCACCGACCCTGTGCGGTTTAAAAGCGATTAGAGCCCTGCCTGGGTTATCAACCGGCGTCTCAATCCCGCGGCATCGATCCGGATAATAGCCGGCAATTGTTCAGATACAATATCATAAAGTCACTTTAACTACAGCCATAAAGCTTCCCCTGCCTGCAGCACCGCTGGGCTCCCCGTGCCGCGCCGGGGACAGCGCCGGGGCCCCGGCACCGCCGGCTCGTGCTCGGGGGCTGGATGGCGGGGGGACCCCTCTGGGACCCCCTGAACAGGGACAGGATCCTCAGGGATCGCCCCTCGCTTCCACTGCTGGGAGCGGAGGGAACGCGGAGCTCCCCGGGGCTCCCCTCGGCGCCGCTCCTGGGAATCGGCAGTGCTGGGGTTGGGAGGCTCCAAGGCAGCTGCTGAGAGCTGATGTTTTGAGTTTTAATCTGTGGGATTTATGGGAATTGGGAGAAATGGGGGGTGACCCCCACTGCCCCCATACAGTGGCCGGGATCCCCCTGCTCCCCTGGTTTGTCCTTGTCCCCAACACACGGAGCTCCCGGCTGTGCGGTGTCGGGATCTGGCTCCTCCATCTCCTTCCCACCACCAGCCCCCCATCTCGGGGTGCTCTCACTCCGTGCTCCCTGCCCTGGGTCACCGGGAGTGCCGCTGGAGAACATGGCTCCGGAGAACCCCGCCGGAGAACCCGGATTCCTCACCCGCCGATTCCTCACCCGCCGCTTCCCACTGCTTAATGAGCACAAAATATTTCCATGTTGCCAATTACTTGGTTCGTTTGTGCTGCTGCGGGCAGCGCTGGCGCAGGGAAAATCCCCCTGGAGCCGGCCTGGCTGCCAGGGAGCAGGGAGAGCCCCGGCTGGGTCTCCCCAGGGCTGAGCATCCCCACCCTCACCACGCACCCCAACACCCCCCGGCCCCCTCGCCCTGGAGTCGCCGTCATCAGCAGCCTCCTAACGACATTCCCGCATCCCCAGTGATATTCCCATGGCCCCAGCGCGACACTGATGGCTACAGTGGGAAAGCAAGCCCTTCCCAGGATTTAAACTGGCCTTTGAGGGACTTGGAAAAGGCTTTGGAAATCCATTTTTTGGTTGTCCCCCAGTAGACGATGGTTTGGGGTCCAACCTGTCGGTGTCACTTTCCAGCATGGAGAAAACCCCGAGCAGCATCACAGACGTGCTGACCTCAGGCCATCCCAGCCGGGTCCATCCCTGCTCCCATCACATCCCCAGGCAGGATTCCCAGCCCCAGCCCTCTCCCCTGGCTGGAATGGCTGCTGTGACCATCCCCACAAAACCATTCCAGCAGGTCGGTCCCAGGAGCCGCGCTCCTCCCACCTGCGCCCATAAATCCTCCCTCCACCAGGAGCAAGGAAGTGATTTATATGGTGGAACAAATATTACAACGTTTGAGGAAAAATGTAAAAAAAGTCACAAAAATCCATGCAGCTGGATTCCCCTCCCACAGGAACGGGGACTCGGTGACACCGGGATTTTGGGGAGAGACACTCCAGGAAGAAGCCAGAATGAATTGGGCTCCGGCGCTGCCGAACCAGCTGGATGCGGGATGCACGCTGGAATCAGCCATGGATCTGAGCCACCGTGTCCCCACACAGATCCCAAACCAGTGTGGAAGGAGCTGGGGGGCTTCAGTCCCTCCTCGTGGAGCCCTGGGCTCTGTGGACAGGCAGAAGGGGCTTCACTGCTCCCAGCCGAAATTCCCGCATCCGGCCCCGGAGCGGGCGGACGCGCTGTGCAGCGGGACATGGCGCTGTGAGAGCCACGTCCTTCTCCATCTCTCAATCACTCCACCAGCATTAATTCCCTAATTTAGCCCCTGGCAGCGATCCTCACCTTACCCACGGAGAAACTGAGGCTGGGGGAGGGAGAAGCCATTTGTCTCCGGGTAATGAGCTGGAAGCCGGATCCAGGATCAGCCCCAGCTCGCAGGATGAGAGTCCCTGCTCCTGATCCAAAGCTTTCTATCATAAGAGACAACATTATGATTTATGCTTATCATTAATCAGCTTTGAAATGGAGTCCAGAATTTCCCAGAGTCCAGATCCTGGCTGGGCCATGGACATCCCCCCACTGCCGGTGCTCCGCATCCCAGTGCCGGAGAGAGCGCCGGGGAGAGCCAAGGAACAATAAAAAAGTGCAGATGAGCTGGGAGAGGCAGCGGTTGGGTGGCTGGAACTGAGGGCCACTGACCCCAGGAACTACCACGGAGAGGGGAAAGCTGGGAATGCCAGGAAGAGCAGGCAGGGAAAGTCGGGAGCTGGCCCGAGGTGAAGGTCACTCGCAGCAGCGGGCGTTAGGAAGCGTTAGGTTGGGCTGGGTGCTGCCTCCGGAGCACAAATCCTGCAGCAGAAGGCAATCCCTGTTCCCAAACCTGCTCCCAACTCTCCCAGTTTAGCCTTAAATCCCACCTCAAAAGGTCAGGAGCAACGCCAGGGCCGTGGCGGGGCACACGATCCTGGTGTTCCACAGCACTCGGCACCTGCACGGCTCCGGCCAAACCAATCCCCGTGGCGATCCCACAGAGACATGGATGGAGCCTGGAGCCAGAAGCCATTCCTGTTCCCGACAGGCTTGGATTCTCTCTTGGAAACCACACAGGAGCACCATTTTGACCGGCATTTGCAGCCGGAGCCGGTGCCACAATTCCCGTGTGCCAGAGCCGTATCCGGCAGCAGTTCTGCAACAGCGGGACAGGCACTGGGACAGTCCCAGCCTGGCAGGGCCACGGCTCCATCCCGAGCCCCTCAGCCAGAGCCAGAGGGCAGCAGGTTCTCCCAACCACCCGGCACGAAGGATCTTGAAAAAGTCAAGGAGAGAGCCTGGAGCGTTCCCAAGATGGACACCAAGCCCTGGAGCACGAGGCTGCTCCCGAGGGAAGAACTTCACAGGGTTCAGGACAGCGGTAATTTCCCAAATAAAGGACTTCGGAGCCGACCCAGTCCTCACCCAAATCCCCCAGCAGCAACGTGGGGAGGGGACAGGGGAGAGCCCCCACCCTAAAACAGGGATCCCAGGGGCAGGAGAGCGGCCGGACACACAAAGAGAGGGAATTCCAGTTACGGGGTTTGTATAGGTGTTTTTTAAAATGCAGAAAAAATGGTGGAAAGGCAGGAAAAAACAGAGCAGAGCCACGGGAAAATTGAAACAACCAAACACCAGGAGGGAAGGAAACCCTCCGGGAGAGCATCTTTTCCCAGGGGCATCTGTCCCACCTCCCGCCCCACTCCCCTGGATGCCCTGCTCGATCGGTGCTGAGATTTGGGTGAAATTTGGGAAAAGCCCCTTTGGAAGGGTCGGCACATCGGCCCCAGCTCGGGCAGCGCCGTGTCGGGTGAAAATAAAACACAATTTGTGGGTACAATGTGAGAAGAAGGGCCGGTGAGCAAACCAGGCAGGTCTGTGGGATGGGAAGCAGGGAATTCCGGCGGAAAGGCCTGGATATGGAAAAATCTGATATTCCTGGAGCGAAGGGGGAGAAGGGCTGACAAAAGGTCCTTCAGATTCCAGGGAAAAGGGAAAATAACCACGGCTGCACCGTATAAAAGCACCGACCACTCCAAAATAACCTTGGAATAAAAACGCCCATCCCAGAGCGGGGCCGCTCTGCCAGCACAGGGTGGGGACGGAGGGATGGAAACGGACACATGGACACACGGACACGGCCCGGGCGGCTCCACCAACCCACCCCGGCAGCGCTGCGGCTGTGCCGGCATCTCCCGGCCCTTCGGAAGCCGGGTACCCCCGGCCCCCCCCCGCGCCGTCCCGGGGGGCTCTGCCCCGCGTTTTTCCACTCAATTTCCTTCCCGCGTCGGCAGGAGATAAATCCCTCTGCCGAGGCAGGCGGCCGGAACGGCAAAGCCAGCGGTGCCAAGTTTAATAAGCAACCCTGATCGAGAATCCAGATAATAATTGGGATTATCGAGCTGGCTGGGAAAGAGCTTCCTCAGCTCCTGACGGCACCAGCGCCCGGCACCGGGGTGACAATGACACCCGCGGGGTCCCCAGTGCGGCTGGGACATCGATGGGAGACTGGGATACAGCCGGGACGCTCCTGAGGAGCAGCAGGAGCTGATCCATCGTTTCATATTAAAATAAAATCGGAATCATAAACCCCTTTTGGGGTGCTCAAGGAGCCTGCACCCCCAAAATCCCACGGGAAGAGCCCGGGGGTTCCAGCTCCATCCCCACCTTCGCAGGAGCTTCCCTGCATCCCGATTTTGGGGGGGAGGGACACACGGAGCCGGCGCCGTCCCAGCGCCCGCGGAGAAGCTCAGCCGCCGAAATAATCCCGTCGCGGTTGGATTTTGTGCAGGGCACGAGGTCCAGGGGCTTTTTTTCCTCAGTGGAAACAGGATTGGAAAAGGAAAGAATTGGGATTTTTCGAGTTCTCTACAGGGTCAGGCTGATTTTATTTTACTGCAAATATAAATAGGGTTTTTGATAAATAATAAAAAAAAAAAAAATAAGGCAGTCTAAATAAAACCCCCCTGGAAGACACGGCACGGAATCTGGAATCCTGGCAGGAATAGCTGTAGCCGGGCTGAGTGCTCTGGAATATTTGTATTTGCTGTCTAAACACTTTATCTCTTTCCCAGCACATGGGTGAGTTTTGCTCCCGTGTAATGTTCAAGGAAAAATAAACCGAGACGGATAATTCCTCCTCTTCTGCGGAGTGGGGGGGAAATCCGACAAAACTTGGTTGCACTGAGGGGAAACAGCACAATATTTCCAGGGAAATTCGGCCAAACGCCAAGGAAATAGACGGAGGAGGCGATTGGGATGCGGCAGGAGGAGGAAGCAGGGGATGGAATGGGGTTTCCCCGTTCCCAGTCATTAAAAAAAACCCCATTGCCATTTATTCCCCTTTTTCCCCAAAGACGGCGGCGCTGGGAATCGAAGCCGGGAGAGCTTCGGGTTTGGCACAAAAGATCCGAAATCCAAAGTTGGATTCCTGAGGGATTTCAGGGCTGATGGGGAAGGAGTTGAAACAAAAAGTCCATTCCTGGAGTCAAACAAAAAAAAAAATATATTGAGCGATGGCGTAAAACTCTGCAGATCCTGGGAACGCCTCGGCAGCGCGGTGGGAATGCCGGTGGTGGGAATACTGGTGGTGAGAACACTGGTGGTGGGAATGCCAGTAGTGGGAACACCGGTGGTGGGAATACCGGTGCCAGCATCCACAGGGAGCGGCAGCTCCAGGTCCAGCACCAGGACGGTGTTTGGTGGGACCGACCTGGCACGGGCAGCTCCGGTGTTTGCACGGACACCCGTGTGTGCCTGGAGGTCACGGCTGCAGGTAAAACGGGAAAATCCCACAAAGCAAGGCCAGAGCAGCTGGAAATGTCAAGGAAAGCAGAAAACTGGGAGATCAGGAAGAGCTGATGTGCTGAGGGAGCGTAGGGATGCATCCCACAGGATCCCACCATGTCATAAGTTTATCCCATGGGATCCCGCCACAGCACAGGTGTATCCCGAAGGATCCCACCACGGCACAGGCATATCCCATGGGATCCCACCATGGCACAGCCCCACCAGGATGTGGCTCAGCCCCGTGGCCGTTCCTCTCCCAGCAGCAGCATCACTTGCTGCTCCTCTGCCCCGCCGGGGCCTTGGGAAGCAAACGCGGGAAGAGGGGAAAAATTTAAAAGGGAAGGAATTAAAAAACCAAAAGAGTCTAAATGCCTGTTTCCGCATCCCTCTCCCTTCATTGATGACCCAAAGGAAAACGTCGAATGGATCTGAGCAGGGCTCGGAATGGAAGCGCGGATCTCGCTGCCCCGGCACTGATCGGCTTCACCAGAGCCGAGCGCCATCGATCCCAGGCTTTGTGCCGCAGCTGGAGATGGATCCATGGGCAAGCTGGGCCGGATGGAGTGATCCCAAAACTGCCGGCACCTCCATCCCCTTGGAGAGGCTCACTCCGGACCCCTCAGTGCCCCGTCAAGGGCACAGGGAAGGGGAACTCATTACCCGGTCTTCATTGGTATTCCAGGGAGTAAATTTTCCTCCTTTGGAATGATTTCCCCCACTGTTGTTGCTTTGAGCGCCTCGTCCCCCTCTGAAGTTCGGGACCCCCCACCCCTGTGCGGGGGCACAAAGCGCGGCTTCAATCGGAGCGGGGCGGAGGTGGGGGCTTTCCCAATCCCTTTGGAGAAGGATCCTCTTCTCCCCCATCACGTCTGCGGCACATGGAGGAGCCACAGGAGCCGCCGCGACCCCGAGGGACACGCGGGATGTTCCAGGGGCAGAGCAGGATCCGGGATGCAGAGCCCAAAGTTCTGCTCCGCATCCAGCGGGGACAGGGACACTGCTGGGCACTGCCTGGCTCCCTCCAGCCAAAGTGGTGAATCCCATCAGGATTGGGGCTCATCCCAGTCTCTCGCTGAGAGATGGGATAAAAGGTCAGGATGGGATAAGGTCAAGAGGGAAGTGGCGAAGTGCAGCAGGATTTGTCCAGCACACGGACGGGATAAGCTCCAGGACCCCTGGTTTAAGCACCACTTCCAAAATTAAGGATGTGCCCTAAAGGTGACACCTGTCCCAGACGGGGCTGGCGGGGAGGTGTCGCACCAAGGGAGACACCGGGAACGCTCCCGGGCTCCGAGCACCAGCACAGCCCCGCCTTCCCAAAATCCACGGGGCTTTGATTTCTCCCCGGGTTTGGGGCTCAACAAGAAAATTTTGGCAAAACCACTTCCCAGCCGCCCTTTGGGATGAAGCTCCAGGCCGGCAGCTCCACGACCGTGGATCTCTCCACTGCCAACCCCAATTCACACCGTCGGGGCGGGCACGGCCGAAGCCATCAGCTGACCCCGGTGGTGACCCCGGTGGTGACCCCAGCCCTGCCCTCACCCCCCTCCCAGCACAGCCCCCTCACATCCCCCCACAGCCCCCGCTCCGCTCGGCTTTTGAGCCGGGAGCCTCATTAGGAGGTAATTAGCTCCGGAACAATGGGAAGCTCTTTAGCAGCCCAGGCACAGCGGCAGCAACAAGCCAAGGGGGAGCGAGGGAGGAGAAATAAATAAATAACAACACTGTGACCACCCGGGAACAAGCCAGGACGGAGCAGGGACACGGTCCTGGCTCCATCCCACTGCCCTGCTCTCAGCCTCGCCCCTTCCCGCTTTTCCTGCCGGGAACAAAGCAGCCCTGGGTGCATCCCACACCCAAACGGCCCCATGGGCGCCCTCCCCCTGACACGGCTCCCAGCCAGCCGGGGGGAACGGCCATGGGGTCCCCAAAAATGGAAGGGTTGAGCTGGTGGCAAAGAGTCTGGACCCACAGACAGCCCTAAACACAGCCCTGGATTTGGAGGGGGTTCAGAGACGCCTCCAGAATTCATCTGGCAAAGGCCAAAGTGGCCACCAGGTCACCCCGATACTTCTCCGACTCTGGAGAATCATGGAATCGTTTGGGTTGGGAAAGAGCTCCAAGATCATCGATTCCAGGCAATAACCCAGCCTGGACCCTTGGAGAATGGCGCTTCCCCCTGCGCTTGCAGAGGCCAAACAGGGCCTGGTCCTGTTTTTGGGATGGATCTCCAAGCAGAGGGAAGCAGCCGGACATTGGGATGAGCATCAGGTCATGGCAAAGGGGGAAAAGGAATTTAAACTCCTCTTAGGGGCTGAAGGTAACAGCGCTCCGAGCTTCTCGCCTTCCATAAATCCCATTAAATTCAACGAAGCAGGGCAGGATCTCTGCCCCGAGTGGGGAAAACCAGCTCAGATCAAAACGGAGCCTTGGAAATCATGATTAATATCTAACACAAAAGAACCGAAATTGTCACCATCAGGAACGAGGAGCTATTTAAGGAACAATTGCTGCAATTTTCCAGCCAACCCAGCAGCTGAACCTTGTCAGGCACAGGCAGGTACGGCTCCAGCCGGCTCCTGATGCGGCACCGGGATGGACACAGCCGGACAGATGGACAGACCTGTGCCTGGAGCCAGGTAAATCCACAGCCAGGGACATCCCGGAGCCCCCAGGTAGGAATTCCAGGGGAATGTCACACAGGGGTGGCACAGCATTACCACACAGGGAGGTTTTTTGGCATTGGGTTATTTGTGTGTGTAAAGTGTATTTATGTGTGTGTGGGGAGGGGCGAATAAACACCCACATAAATAAATATATAATTTATATAACAGCTATCAATATATTTGTATATAAATACCTACACATCTGTAGGTTTATAAATACGTGTCTTTCTTTACACAGCAGCACTTTCAAAGCTTTCCAAGGTACCTGAGGGCATCTCTCACCCCCCTGCACCGCTCCCACTGCCCACCCTCTGCGTGTCCCCACCCCAACCAGGACACCCCGGGATCCAGGGGGGGTCTGGGGGACCGTCTGACCCTCCGGCAGCTCCGCGTGCCCCCAGCCCATCCTCGCATTAGGATGCGGCGCATGGCCGGCATTTGGATACCAAATGTGCAACCAGCAGGGAATGTAATTGCGGTCCCTGGAAAGGGACAGGCGGAGACGGAGACGGGCACGGAGAGAGAATCCTGTCAGCGACGCCGGCCCGGTGGTGTCTGCTCTCCATTAACCACTCGCCGCAGCCCTGGGCTGGTGAGGAATTGCTAACACGGCTTAACGGGCTGGAAAAGAGGGGTGGGAAGGGCTGGGAGTGATCTCGGCACAAAGGGAGAACAGAAGGAGGAAAACTAAAAGAGCAGGGATTGCACAGGACGAGGCCGAGCGCTGGCACACCCAAACACCCGGCACCGCTCTGGCACCCCGAGAGGGGCCTCGGCCCGATGGTGACACAGGAACAACCCGAGTGCCAGGGCTAAAATTCACATTAAAATCACTCCAGAGGGAGAGCAGGGCATGATTCTTTCAGAGGCTCACGTGGGCCCCAGTGTGATACCCGTGGGAGCACAGAGGGCTGGGGACACACAGGGCTCGGGGTGACCCCAAATGTCCCAGCCAGAGCCAGGACACAGAGGGTTTGGGATCCAGCCCCACTCCAACATGGAGACATGGGTGGGATCCCCCGCAAGCCGAGCCCTCTCGCTCGGCCACCCCTCTGCAGCACCAAATTCCCCTGGAAAAACCAGAAGTGGCATCGTCTTGGCTCCCTTGATGGAGAGGTGGCACACGCAGCCGCCAGCAGCCTGGCCGCAGCCCCTCATGACACACAGGTGGGCAAGTTGGCCCTGGCTTGGGTGGTCAAGTGGGTCACGGCTCTCCTGGCCACGGCCACCGTGCTCTGGGCTCTCGGACAAAGCACCAGCGACCAGCAGGCGCCAGGGCTGCAGCTCCAGGAGATGGGAATGCAGGAAAAAAGGGGCACAAAATCCAACAGGATTTGGAACACGATCCAAATCCCCTCCAAGACATGCCCCCTTCACCCCAACCTCACCACCCCTGTGGTACGGGCATCTTGCCCCTCAAAAGACCCCCCAAAGTCCTGCTCTGCCGTCACTGCCGGCCCTGAGCATCACCTGGCTCCGCAAATCCCCCTGCCAGAAACCATTTCTCCGGTTCTCGATCCCAGGATTGGGGAGTGCAGAGGAGCAGAACAGAAATCCCAGCTGTGCTCACAAACCACACCGAAAAATAATACAGAAATCAGCAAAAGAAGCGTCCAGAGGCAGCGCCGTGACCTCGGCGTTAAACCAGGCCACGGGCACGATCCCGCCCGGTCCCGGGGATCTGTGCCGTGAGTGGAGGGAGGAAAACCCCTGGCACTTTGCACATTCCCGCTGTGGATCCAGCACACGGCAGTGACGGCGGGATTGCTGCAGGAACGCCGACCAGCATTTGGGAATGACGATTCCCTGCCCGTCACCCGGCTGTCGGCAGAGCGGGGGACGGGAACAAATCCCAAACCCTCCGCCCTTCCTCCGCCTTCCAGGGGTTTCCAGCACGGTCACGAGGCCATGGGTCAGGAACACAGGACTGGGGACCTTCTGAGGACAGGTCACCCCTTCCCACAGAGCTTTTCCCCCCTGGCACGGAGGTTTTCCCAGATCCCTGATTTTTTTGCCGCGCGTTGCGGTGCCGCGCGCCGAGACATCCACCCTAAACCCGCTGTGGTGTGGGGGGCAATGGGGGCCAAAACTGGACACCCCAACCTGCTGGTGATGCTGGACACTCCAGGACACCAGGATCGACCCGCTTGGCTCCCAAGGCAAATCCACCCCGGAATCCTGCGGGCGAGCGGCTCCCGCACCGCCAGCCGGAAAACACGGAGCGACGGCAGGAAGAGCCCTGCGTGTGGTGCCGGACCCCTGCCCACCGTGCCAGACCCCTGCCCGCGGTGCCAGACCCGGGAAGAGCCCCAGGATCCCATCCATGGATGGGATCCACGACCAATGGATCCACCCGCGCCCGGCCCGGCCACGGCCAACGGATCCACACCCGGAGAGTGACCATCGGCAGCGCCTGTACGTGCCACGGAGCAAAAACCCACACTTCCACACGGTACCGAAACTGCCCGTTATTATATAATTCCACGTTCATCATCCTCTGTTTTTTTCCCGGATAACCCAGGAGTTCCATCCAGCCAAACGTTTTCCCAGCGCATCCTCACGAAACCATTTAAAAATAAAAATAAACCTTGTAAATCCACAGCGAGTGGTTAAATCTCTCCCCAGAACAGGGAAATTGCAGCATCCCGAGGTACCACTTATTTTTAATTTAGCCCCAATTATGAAATATAGAATTATTCTAATCTGGGCAAATCATATCGACCATGAGATTTATTCCTGTCTTTTATAAAATACAGATTGCTGTATAAACCTGAGGAAAAATATTTAGCGGCAGAGAAGGTCTGTGGGTTCAAACAGGGCATTTTAACCATGGGTCTTTTCCCCCTCTTTTTGTTAACCCCTTTTTATTTCCCCCTCGCTAAATGAGGTGTTGGCGAGGGGGTAAAAAAAAGAATGAAAACGAGGGACCAGAAAAAGCATAAATACGTTTTTTTCCTTCATTTTTAAGAATGAGACGGTCTTGTAGTAACTCCAGAGACAAAATAAACCCACCGCTGGGTTCAAAAAGGGAATAAGCAGGAAACTCAATGGCAATTTCAATCTTTGCAACCCCTAATAAATTGCCGCGAATTCCGAGAGCCGAAGGCGCAGGCGGGGAGCGCTGGCAACACGGGGCGCTCCCACATTGGGGAAATTTGGGTCACATCCCGGAGCCAGGCGCTGCGGACGTGCCTGCTGAACCCACCAGCCATTGTCTGCTCTTCCCTCCCAGCCCCTCGCGCTTCCCTCCGCTCCATTTTATTTCCCCCTCCCTCCCCGCCCCGCTCCTCGAAAATATTTTCCCTGCCAACAGCAGATTTAGAAATATATAAATATATAAATGTATATGGAATAACGATCCACCGTGGATTTTTCGAGGAGAAATTCTCGGCGGCGTCTACATGGGGGCGAAGGGGATGGAGCCGACGCCATCACCGGTGCCGGGTCCCGGGACGCCCGTCACCAACAGCCAAGGGGCTACTTTTGGCTGTTGGCACCACCATTGGAACCCTTGGGTGCCAAATCCC
>VZRS01013033.1:0-23004 GCA_013398055.1 Ifrita kowaldi | reverse complement strand
TCCCCCAGCACTGCCAAGGCCCCACTGACCTGTGTCCCCAAGTACCACATCCACAGGGTTTTTCAATCCCTCCAGGGATGGGGACTCCACCATGGCCCTGGACAATGTTCCCAGGGAGGTGTCATGGGATGCCCAGGAGAGCTCAGCACGTGGACACAGCGTTTCTTTTCTTCTTCCTGGGAAGGGGGTGAGCAGTGTTCCCTGCCCATGGACCTGCAGGAGACACCTCTGCAAGGACCCAGAGATCCCCTCCGATGCTCAGGTGAAGCCGCTGTCACTGCAACTCAATTTCTTAATCCATAATTAAGAGCCTCGAAGGTTCCAACCCCCCCTCCCACCATCCTGGTGCCTGGTGATGTATCAGAGGTGTCAGAGCAGGACAAAACTCTCAGGAGCCTCCTGAGCCTGTAATGCAGGCTCCTTGTCACCCTGGTCCCATTTTTGCATGATGCTGTGATATGTAAATCAAACAAAAGCCGCCCTGCTTTTCAGGTGCTCTTTAAATTTAGTATCTCAGGAGCATTCCATTTAGGCTTAATAAAAGTTATGATACGTTGATTAAACACCAGCTGAGGGCTGAAAGAGCACTTCCTGAGCTTTAGAGGGCTGCAGGCAATAAATTGAGTTGCCACCTAATTACTCTGGCTGACTGGGATCTCCGCAATGGATCACAAGGCATATTTGTCACAATGCTGGGGAAGGAGGGCGCCGGCCCTTTTAAACTTTAAATTTTTGGGATCTGGGCTCAATCCTACTTCTGCCCAGGCCATAAAGCACAGAGACCTGCCTGCTCTGCCAGGTTCCCAGCATATGCACTGCAGAACCACCACATCTTGCACGAGTTCCCAGGGAGATTTATGCAGCCCATGAATTTCCCGCCCTGAGCCAAAAACAGGACAAATTTTGCCCGTAACAGGACAAATTTGAGCCCTGTGCGTGACAGAGACCAGCGAGATGTGTGTATCATCCACCAGCTTCCTGAGAGGAGACAATAAACCTTCTCCACTGCAGAGAGCAGGTGGAGCAAACCTCTCCCAAAGCCCGAACACAGGGGTGGGCAAGGATGAGCATCCCCACATACTGACATCACTCCCTGAACACAACCAGGAGCTCTCTTGGGAACAGGCAAGTTCTGCAGAAGGAAAAGCCCCTAATGAACCTGGCTTATCAAAACAGCTTTCTGTGATCACTCACAATCCAAATCCATCTGCCTCAGACCCCGAGGAGAACATTTCTTTATGGGAAGGACCATGTTCAGCAGGGATAGGAAAGCATCTTGGAATAAAACTTTAAGACACTGGAAAGAGGTCCCAGGCACAACTCAGACTCACTCTTGCTCTTGGTAAGTCATTTATTCTTCTGAGTCCAAACTTTCACCAATAAACCTGTTTCTATTCCTTAATATATTCATGGGATAGAATTCCTTAATATATTCAATGTCAGAGTTGGAGCTTTTCTGCATGTGAAGCCCCTGGGACAACACAGACCCAACCTGTTACCCCTGTCATCAGGGAAACAATTTATCCTGGGCTTGCAAGATGATAGAAAGAGCTCTTTAAACAGGGGTGCAAAGGGTTGATTCATCCTGAATGAACCAATCCTTTCTTTATTTGGATACATCTGTAATCCCCTCGTTCCATGTAAGAAATCTGCTGCACACCGGTGAGTGCCAGCATCAGCTCTCAAAGTACTCCACACTTTTTGCCTCTCCATGGGGAATGTGCCTCCAGGCACATGGATCCAGCCTCTTTTCCACACAGAGCAACCCATTTATGCCCAGCAAGAGAGAGGACTCAGCATCCTGCTTAGGAAGCTTTTGGGATCAGCCCATGGCCAGTGAGCCAACAGTTACGATGGATCTTCTTCCCATCTCATTTATTCAGGGCTGGGAGCGGCCAGAGGGAAGAAGGGAATCAGTTTGGGTTTTTAACACCCTGCAATAACTTCCACGTTCCATGTGTCATTTCCAGGTTCAGGTAAGCGGGAGTCCTTATCCATCGACTGCCAAATCATTCAATCCCTGAAATGCTGAATTAAAACAATGCCTCAAAATACCATCCTGGAATCACACATAACATTATCCTGGATTTTCAAGTGCACTCCAGCAAGGGTGAAAAGTGTAAGGTGATCCAGAGCTGGGTGTCAAGCTCTGCCACAATAGAATTCAAAATAATTGTGCTGTTGTTTGACAGGCAGTAAAATTCATGGTGGTCTATTAAATCAATGGCAATGTAATGTGGAACACTGCAGATTAAAAAGAAAAAAAAGGCAGAGTTCACAAAGGGAGGCCATTGGAAAGAATCCCTTTGGAGCTTCTAATAGGGTTGATTTGTGGCAGGAAAGGCTGATACATGCAAGACAGAGTAGAGAGAAGGGAAAACAAGACTGGGAGAGAGAAACAGGAAGAGAAAAAGCAAAATAAATGTAAAAGAGGAGATGAGAGAGGGCAAAATGGGAATGAAATAATGGTAAAGAAAGTACTAACAAGTTGTTATCATATATAGACACCTTGTTCTTAGCACCTTTCACACCTTGTACCTGTTTTGTTCTGCCAGCTCCTGGATACAGCCTGCTCCAGCTGCCANCATGTAAGAAATCTGCTGCACACCGGTGAGTGCCAGCATCAGCTCTCAAAGTACTCCACACTTTTTGCCTCTCCATGGGGAATGTGCCTCCAGGCACATGGATCCAGCCTCTTTTCCACACAGAGCAACCCATTTATGCCCAGCAAGAGAGAGGACTCAGCATCCTGCTTAGGAAGCTTTTGGGATCAGCCCATGGCCAGTGAGCCAACAGTTACGATGGATCTTCTTCCCATCTCATTTATTCAGGGCTGGGAGCGGCCAGAGGGAAGAAGGGAATCAGTTTGGGTTTTTAACACCCTGCAATAACTTCCACGTTCCATGTGTCATTTCCAGGTTCAGGTAAGCGGGAGTCCTTATCCATCGACTGCCAAATCATTCAATCCCTGAAATGCTGAATTAAAACAATGCCTCAAAATACCATCCTGGAATCACACATAACATTATCCTGGATTTTCAAGTGCACTCCAGCAAGGGTGAAAAGTGTAAGGTGATCCAGAGCTGGGTGTCAAGCTCTGCCACAATAGAATTCAAAATAATTGTGCTGTTGTTTGACAGGCAGTAAAATTCATGGTGGTCTATTAAATCAATGGCAATGTAATGTGGAACACTGCAGATTAAAAAGAAAAAAAAGGCAGAGTTCACAAAGGGAGGCCATTGGAAAGAATCCCTTTGGAGCTTCTAATAGGGTTGATTTGTGGCAGGAAAGGCTGATACATGCAAGACAGAGTAGAGAGAAGGGAAAACAAGACTGGGAGAGAGAAACAGGAAGAGAAAAAGCAAAATAAATGTAAAAGAGGAGATGAGAGAGGGCAAAATGGGAATGAAATAATGGTAAAGAAAGTACTAACAAGTTGTTATCATATATAGACACCTTGTTCTTAGCACCTTTCACACCTTGTACCTGTTTTGTTCTGCCAGCTCCTGGATACAGCCTGCTCCAGCTGCCAGGAAGAGACCGATGGATTAAGGTCAGAAAGCGAAATCTGCTTTTATTATCTTCAGCAGAATTCATCCCAAAGGCAGGAAACCCCTCCAGTTTTAGAAAAGGAACTTAAAACACTTGTCTCAAAGCCAGGCTGAGGCACAGTGAGTGTAGAAGTGGTGTTGGAAGAGTCTGACTTCCCATGGCTGGATGTATCTTCTCCTGGCTGGAGACAAGTTTCCAGTCCCAACAAGGAACCCAGGGTGTTCACACTCCCAGGGCCAGTCAGGCATTACAGCCCACTTGTGTCATAACCTACTCTAAAATGCAACAGGGGCATCTAGTACCCGGGAATTCTGGTGGGTCTAGGACCTGGGAAATCCTTCTGCATTAAATCACAGTGGCTTCATGAGGTTTTCCTTCCCGGTTCCAGGGAAGCAGCTGTGCCAAAGGCGTTTGTGAAGAGGAGTGGGGCTTTGTGCCTGAATGCCTTACCTGGAGTGAGTGGGAGCCAAGCCTGGAGGAGGCAGTGCTGACCATGAGGAGTTTCAACTCCCAAGTGCAGCAGTAGAAGGATTTCCACTTCCTCCAGACACTCGGAGCCTGTTCCATAGAAGTGGCTGAATGGGAGGGAAGCTTTAAGAGAGCCCTTTCGTTGTGAATTAAGAGGCAAACTGTCCTGAGGGATTCAGGAGAGGCTGCTCCAGCAGTTAATTGCTCTCACTGTCAGCATCTTATTTTCCTTGGGAATTTATCACACTTCAGCCCAATCAAGTGCTCCTGTTAGGAGCTCTCTGTTCTAAGAGTTCAGTGGGAAGTGCTGGGTCTATTAGAGCAAAGATCCCTCTAGTACCTGGTGCAGGTGTTGACATTGAGATACCACAGTCAAATTACCCTCTGGAGCTTCCTTTTGGTCCCCTGCCTCCATCTCGTTTGCAGGTGTTTGCCGAACCCACAGTTTTGATGCACTTGTGCCCCCTCACAGTGTGTGAAGACCACATCTGAGTCCTGCCTCCCAACAAGGATCATCCCAGCCCCATTAGTGGAGATAATATCCCTTATTTGCTCCAGGTGTCACAAAATCCTCCGTGCCTGGGGACAGCTAAAGGAAGGACACAAAAAATCCCATCAAATTCAAAAATCCCTTCAAATTCACTGGCTCCTTTCTATCCTTAGACAGATATATCTAAATTAAAACCTCCTGGAGTCCATCAGTGCTTCCTAATCTTTCTTGGTATTTGATCTTGCATTTGATGGCATTGAAAAGTGCATTGTTTGATTTTGGCTGAATCAATACATTTTACCAGTTCATACAGCCTAGATGAATGCTATAAACCCATTTTTTCTCCCCAACCAGAAAGGCCCACAGCGGTAATGCAGCAGGTCCCAGCCTTCCCATTCAAATATTTTCTCTTTCTCTAAATTACAAACGGGTTTTAGGGGAGACCTTTTTTCCCCATAGCAATGTTTCCTTTTTGCTAAAAATTCTGTGCAGGAATACAAAAAGCTTCTGAGATATAATTTAGATTAGTCTCACTGGCCCCTACCAGCCCATACATTGCCAGTATAAGAGCACTGTAAATGTTTTCCATCTGTATTGATATTGTCTTGTCAAACAGAACTTAGATCCTTTTAGCCTTCATTAAGCTCTGCTGAAAGCCGGAACACTTGGTTTAGTGAAGTTTTCAACAGTTCAAAATTTCTTCTAATTCTGCTTCAGAACAAGCTCCATCCTTGTTGAGGTAAATCCCCAACAAAAAACAACTTCTCAAAATGTATTCAAAATAATTGGTGTTTCATTTTGTCCTTAACACCTGAAATTCCACTCTCTGTTTTCTTGTGATTTAATTGAACAGCACAAACACAGTCACTGGTTTTCCCTCTCAATTCACCAAGTAGATCCAGAACATCCCACTCCATCATTCCTGCTTAGAACATCCCACTCCATCATTCCCAATGAAGACTCTTCATCTCAAGGGTCATCTCAAGGGTGTTTTAATCTCAGAGTTCATCCACTTGACACAAACTGTGCCAGCTCTCACATTTCTCTTGCTGAGAGAGAATCCAGAACCTGAAGTCATAAAAGAGCCATTTTCCCAAAGGAATAAACCTCACCGCGTGGTAATTATGGCATCATTTAGGAATTACTGAATTCCACCACGGTTCCTGATGGGACACAGTACCATTGCTGGGAGCACTGGGAGACACGAGGGAGAAGAGACGGAGAGAAACATCCCACTCCTGACATAGCAGAGCCAAGACCAACCAAGGCTTTGGGTCGTGTCCCCAGTGTAAAAATTGAGCAATAATTATAAATCCCACTCTGTTTTAATAATCCCGGCAAAATGCAAATCCTTCCCCTCTCACCACAGGATTACTGAGGTTGGAAAAGACCTCCAAGATCATCGAGTCCAACCTGTGCCCGATCCCCACCTTGCCACCAGCCCAGAGCACTGACTGCCACATGCAGGCGTTCCTTGGACACTTCCAGGACTGGGGACTCCCTGGGCAGCCCCTTTCCAATGCCTGACAAGCTTCTCCTTGCAGAAATTTCTTCTGATGTGAGGGCCTAACCCAGAAGTCTGGGACAACCAAGGTTTGTCCCCTTTTCTGGGACAAACAGTCAAGGCAACAAAGATGAGGAGATTTCTACAGCCTCTCTCAAAGAGTTAAAACCCTGAAAGACAAAGGCACCAGCTGGAGCTGCACAGTGGTGTGAGCAAACCCTTCTTTGAACAGGCCCCAGTGTGCTCTCGTCTCCGGTCTGGAAATAAAACCAGGTGAAAGGCTGGGAGAGTTGGGATTGTTCCACCGGGAGAAGAGAAGCTTCAGGATGACCTAATTGTGGCCTTCCAGTGCCTGAAGGAGCCAACAAGAAACATGGAGAGAGACTCTTTCCAAGGGCCTGGAGTGGCAGGACAAGGGGGAATGGCTTCCCACTGCCAGAGGGCAGAGTTAGATGGGATATTGGGAAGGAATTGTTCCCTGTGAGGGTGGAGAGGCCCTGGCACAGGGTGCCCAGAGAAGCTGTGGCTGCTCCATCCCTGGAAGTGTCCAAGGCCAGGTTGGACGGGGTTTGGAGCAACCTGGGATAGTGGCAGGTGTCCCTGCCCATGGCAGGGGGGGGAATGGGATGGTCTTAAGAGCCCTTCCAACCCAAACCCATAATTCTATGACTCATTAGTCTTTCAGCACAGGACCTCCAAAGAAACACAGTTTAATTTTGATTGTTCCATCCCATGATTTCTAAGAAAATTTGTTTTGCAAGACTTTCTTTTAGACTTCCGTTTAGACTTCTGCTGAAAGTAACCACCATGCTTCAAATCTGTATGGCCCTTCTACTGAATTCCCTACAGATGAACCTTAAATCCTTCTGAAATTATAATTAACTTACCTGTGGGGACACATCCAAGGAGGTCTCAACACCGAAGATGCTTTGTCCTTCCACAAACCTCCTACTCATAGGTTCAAAAAAAATCAGGATTCCTATCAAATCCACACTCTGCTTCTGCCTAAAGGCTCTCAGGGTTTGATGGTTCATTCAACTATGAAATCACTTCTCCACCTCTTATTTCTTCTCACTCTGAAGGACAAAGCTCAAAGTTGTTCAGGTGAGTTTCCTTGTTTTTACAGATATGCAAGGCTTGTTATATAAAAATTTATATAAGACTCGACATTACTCCCAAATAGACATATTTGGAATAAATACACTTGAAATACATTATCTGACTGCTATTTCCTTTGACCACCAACGAAAATGGAAATCTGGAGCTTCCAACTTGTCCAAAAAAAAATTTAGGAGCAGTTCAAGGAAGGAGTTTTTTCTTCCACTATTGTTCAGTCAGGACATCATGGACAAGGAAATACAGCTGGGTAGAAAAAAAGAAATATGTCAAATACTTTTAGGATTAATAAATAGATGTAGAATGAGGATTTGCCTATTGTGTAGTCTTGAAAAATCAGAGGAATAACCCACCTGGCAAAGCTTACAGGATATGTATGGATCAAGGTATTAAAGATAACCAGATAGGAACCAAACAGCTCTGGTAACTGCGTGAGTCACTGTGTGAAGAGTCACTTGGGATTATGTATTAGGACTGTGCTGTGTCACCCCCGACTAAAGCAGCAGTGTAACTATCCAAGGAATGCTGAAGAGACTTAACACCGTGGATTATAAAGTACTTCTACTTTTGTCTCTCTGTTTTTTCCTAAATGCATTTTCAGGCGTGCTTAATTATATCATGTTTAAAAGTCAGCCAAGTCTTGAAGTTACATTCCACAACAACAAAAAAAAAAACTAGGAGTTTAGCAAATGAATGTGCTGTCCTTTGGATCCCACTGCAAAGAATTCTTTGGTTTGAACAGCGCTGTTGTCAGCTGAGAATCTGTCACTCGCTGGCGGTGTCCTTTCACCACCTATAAAACACAATTCATACAATAAACCCAGGTATTGCAGTGGTAATTAAAATCCAAAAGCAATTAGCCTTTTGTTTATTTCACTTGGGAATCTGACTAAAACCTAAATGAGAAAACCAAAATAAAAAATCTCCAGCTTAGGCATAGTCCCAGATGCCTGAGTGATGTCCTAATTAAGCTGTATTACAGAATCACAACATAAGCCTGCCCACGTATGAATGTATAGATGTACGTGTGTGCACTTCATTATGTGCTGCACAGCCCTGACAGCCTCAACAACTCATTCCCGCCATCCCAGCAAGTGGCAATTGAGGATTGAAGCACCAGAGGGAAAAAAAATCAACCAAATAACCTGCCTAAGGCTTTCCTAGAAGGATTTGGGAATGTGCACGTTCATCTGTGAGGATGCAGAGGCTCTGGAAGCTCCTCTTGAGGGAGATTCCTGTAGGATTGCAGATGTTGAGGTTAGAGGCACCCAGGTTGTGCAGAATGAAGGGATGATGTGTCCAAGCTTGAGCGGGGAATTGCCCACACAACCTTCATCAATTGATAAGGGTCTCTCGTTACCTGAGATTTGTCCCTCCTGACTCACAAAGGGAGGCGGAAAATCCTTTCTTCAGACCCTCAGAGGTGACCCCATCAATGCAATTTCCTTCCTAGAATGGTTTGGGTTGGAAGGGACCTTAAAGTTCATCTCATCCCACCCCCTGCCATGGGCAGGGACACCTTCCACTGTCCCAGGTTGGTCCAAGCCCCGTCCAGCCCAACCTTGGACACTTCCAGGGATCCAGGGGCAGCCACAGCTTCTCTGGGCACCCTGTGCCAGGGCCTCCCCACCCTCGCCGGGAAGTGGGTTCAAAAGTCCTTGGACATCTTCATATGAATGAACTCCAGTATTTTAGAGTCTACTCCCACAGAGTGTTGGTTTCACCCTTCCAGAGGCTTTTAAAGTTGGAGCAGACCAGGCTCTCGGCAGGAGCTGGAGACATCCAGGATTATGTTCTGGCCATGGGTGCAATGCCTAAATGGAAATGAGACAGGAGAAGGGCTGTTTTCCAACTGCAGCTGTGCAGAAGTACAGGCCTGGGAGCAGAAAAAAGGGAAATTAATTATTTCTGAAGGACACCAGGCCCAAAAACCCCTCTGGAAATGCAGTACCCAGCCTCAGACTAAATAATACATCGATGACATCAACTGCTTGACTGTGGAATTCAAAGTCACACACACAGGAATATTCCTATGCATAAAAATAACACCCAACCTCTTCCTTGTGCATTATTAATATCAACCCCCTTGATTTGCATCACTGCATCATCCACATGTGTGCATCCACAAATTCACCTGCAAATCTCTCCAGGAAAAATGGCAGGATTGGTGTTTGCTGTCAGTCAGGAGTAAGGAGTAGCACCCAACTCCAGCAGTCAAAGGAGGGATAAAACTCAGGATTGTTAAACCCTAACGGAAGCATTCAGGGTTTGTATTTGCTTTTACAATGCTATTTAATTAGTTAAACTGCAGTTAATAAGGCACAAGAAAAGGGAACACCTTCAACTTGACATCATTCTTTCAGGACTTTCACTGATGCCATGCAAGGAAGGCACCAGTGATAAACCATGGGAGAGGTGGGAAGTTCTCAGTCCTTCCTGTTATGGGTGGCAAAAAAAGGGAGAGGGATGAAGTGTTGGATGTGGGCAGTTGGGAAGAGTTGGACTCGCCTGATTAACCCCCCAAATTGCCACTGAGGACCCTTTTTAAGGAGCTGCCTCCCCACACAGCAGATTTTTTGTGTGCTGGATCTACCCAACCCCACAGGAGAACACTCCCAGCCCAGTGCCCCGTGTGCCACACTGGTGGCACCTCCAACTCTCCATTTGGGTGCCACTTTGCAGAGCAGACACTGCTGGCAAAAGCACATTGTGTTATCAGCTCAAAGCCACTCTCAGACCCCCCAGCCAGGAGTTTGGCCCTCGTGCTCCAGCCCTTTCCGTTCCCCACCACCCTCTGCCTGTGGAAGGCATCCAAAACTGGCAGCAGCATTCCGGACGGGGAGCGTCCGCCTGGCTTTTCTGAGAGGGGTTTAATCAGTTCTGATGCTTTCCAAGAAGTCTTTAGCAGCCCAAACAAGCTGGACTCCCTGATTTTTCTAGATGTGCCCCAGCTACAATTCCCACTTCCAGCCATTTTTCCCTCTCTGAGGGTACTGAAGGAGCCTTCTTCAAAACTCGATTCTCATACGATTACGTTGATGCTCAGAATTTGTGTTGAAACCAATCAATTCTTTGTCCTATTTGTAATAATCGCTCCTGACACATCCTTCCACCTCTTTCCCTGTCTTCTTCCTGAGTTGCCCTTGAGCAGAGAGGTTTGGGATGCAGAACGCTGCCCAGCTCTGGGCAGGACACCCATGGACAGCCCCACAGAAGTCCCTTGCACCCTGAATTATTTTATGATGGGCATTAAATAAGTCTCAATCTCCGTGTAGCACCATCCCCTCGAGAAAAAATAAAGTCATTTTCCCTGCAAGGCCAGAGACTCTGTGTTTTCCCTGCCTCTTCTCGATGACCAATCCCACTTTTTTAATGCTGGGAGCATTTCAAGGCACAGGAGAAGCCACCAGCTATAAGGAGAACATGCCTGGTGAAGCCTCCCCACCTCCCAGCCACCCATGCAGCAGCTAAGCCCTATCCAGGGGTTTATGTGGAGCCTTTGTGCTCCATTTAGCTCACAGTGAACCTCCCAAAGGACATTTTCAGGGAGTAAATGCACCGAGAGGTTCATGTTTGCAATTCCATGAAGCCCAGGCTCAGGGATCTCGCAGCACTACCTGGTACTCCCCACCCAGAGCTTTATTTTCACGCCGTCTAAAATGTCCAAAAATTAGCATGAGCTTCCACCGCCCATGAAGGAGTTAATCCAAATCACCTGGATGTGAGCAAAAAAAATCCACCAAACTCCAAAAAGATCCCAGACATTACTGCAGCTTTTCCCTTTTCTGTTTCCTCCATCTTCTTCCACCTCCAAAACATTCATTTTGCTCTTCTCTTTGATGGAAGAACGAGCTCAAGCTGAGAAAGGGATAAAATAAACCCAAATAAAAAAAAATAAAGAAAATAAAAATAAATCCATAACAAACCCCTCTCAAATACTCACCCTTCAAAAGGATAAAATGGTTTCAATTTTGGGCTGTCTCGTTCACTTCTCTCCCCCCTCCCTCCCTAGGTGTATATCCGTATCTGTAGATTTAGAGAGGGGGTTTTTTTTAGTATTATTATTTAGTTAATATGAATTACAGGCCTCAAGCTGCCTCCCCTCTAAACCCAAAATGAAGCAGCTCTCTTTTTTCTCTCTTTTTTTTTTCCCCCTCTTCTTTCCCCCTCACCAACACGATTTACATTCTCAATGTAATGTATTAAAAAGTTGACAGGGCCGAAAGGATTCACATGATGTCGGCTAAGAAACCCAATTTCCATGATGAATTGCCCGGAGCCCCTGAATCACAAACCATTTTTTCCGCTGCTCAGAAGTTGATTTTTTTTTTTTTTAAATCTTCTTAAAGCTTCTCTCCTAATCTTCGGCTAGAAGAGATGGGTGAAAGGATTTTTTTTTCTAAACTAAGGAAAGTATTAGCATCTTGGTTGTTGTGCATCAAATTTGAAAATGCAAGGTTAGTAATATTTCAAATCGGCTACGGTCCAAGCCACTTGATAAGTGTGCTTGCTGTCTCTGCCTGGCTCTCCCCCCTTCCCAAGTTTCTCTTGGCAGGAGCACAGCGCTACGGCAGCGGCCGCGTGTGCGAGCGTGCGCTGGGCGTGGGGTGGGCTGCTGGGAAAGGACGCTCACCCCCCACTCCACCTCTCCCCTCCTCTTGCTTTCCACGATTTCCAGCACAGGAGACCCATCCCCACGATTTGAGACATGGCAAATGGAGCGGCGCCCAAAAAAAAGCCAAATGCGCCTAATGAGGTTTTCCTTTCAGAAACGAGCGCTGAGCTCTTCCCTGGGTGCTGGGATTGAATCCCGTGCTGGAGCAGCATGTCCTGCAGGCACGCTGCTGTGAATATTTGTTTTTAAATGAACTCCTTCCCTCCACGGAGTTCCTGGGATAAAAAACCTGCAGAGAGGAAACGAGTCATTTTGCCCACTCTAATGAGCTATCCAGCCATTCCCAACAGCAAGGTCTTTAATAAGGTTTGCCTCCCTGCTCCCTGCCTTCCCCAGCATGTGAAAAACAGGAGGTGATCAAGGATCGACTTTGTGGATGAAGGGAAGGACAGTTTCTTCCCTCAGTGCTGCCTCTTCCAAACTGCAGCATTCCCGTCTCCGTCATTTCTGGAGTGCTCCTGCTGCTTCCCCAGGCAGGAGGAAAACCTTGGCAGCCAGAGGATGGAAATGCTGCCCAAATGCTTGAGGCTCTCAGGAAATGGCTCACGCCCCTCATGCCAGATCCAAATCCCGGGACGATGAAGCAGCACAAACATTAAGGACTCCCAGCAGCAAGTTCTGCATACAAAGAGCGGGGTCAGGGACAGGGCTGGCACAGCAAGGCTTTCCCAGGGAATGCCTTTTTCCCCTTATGGTCCAAGACAGAAGGGATTTGAGGGACACTCAGAATACTGTTGGGATCTAGTAGAGGCCATCCCCTCACGCCTGGCTTAGCAGAACAGCAGCTCACAAAGGCAGCCCAGGAATTTATCCAGAAATCCCAGCACAGACCTGGGCTGACCATCCGGGGCCCTCAGAGCCAGCACCTTAAATACACACAAAGGAACATGTCCTGCTCTCCATCGTGAATCTGCTCCCTTCCTAGAGTCTCCTTGCATCAGAAGAGATCCCAAATTCCCCTACCTTTGGGGTACAAAGGTGGTGTAAACCTGCTCCTGCAGTGCTGTCACTTTGGCCACAGCTCTCCACACCTTCCTCCCGCTGCATTCTCAACCTCTTTTAGCTCTTCCCCTACATGCCTAAAGGCAAGGAGTCAATTGTAATCCATCATTTTGCATATAAATTTCTCCCCCTGTGGAATAAAAAACACCTCTGCTCTGCCAGAAAAGAAGCTGCCTCAAATGCCAGGTTTTTCTTACTGGGAGTGGTTCTGTTATGGTGTTATTGGCAGGGAGGTGCTGGAATGGGGTGAGTCTCATGACCTTGGTAGGGCTGCCACGCGAGCCTCCCCTACCTCTGGGTCACAATTAGTCTTTCTCAGAACTGATTGCACTAGCCTATTCCAGTATTACTCATAAAATCCCTCCCTAGTCACCTCCAAGTCGGGATCAGCTCTGGGAGCAAAACCAGAATCTCAGGCGGTCGCCATCAGTGCACAGAGACCTCAGGGCATCATAGATTTGCTGCAAGTATTGGAAACAAGTCTGAGGACATGAGAGAGGCCACGGTGGCCTCTGGGATCCATCCACAGTTGAGCAGGAGGGACTGGAACTGATGACCTTGGAGACCTCTGCTCATCACATGGGACCTGCGAGCTGAGGAGCTGGAGAAGGAATGTGCAGCCGTTCCTGTGTGCCAAGAGCATGGCCTCAGACCCTGCAGCTCCTTAGCAGCTGTTCTCCCACTTGCCCTGTGGATTTACTGCCCAAGGTGCTCCTCTCCCTTCAAATACCAGCCTTCCTCATGAGGAAAAACATCTCCTTTTCTCCCAAATCCAGCCTCCGTATTTCAGCACCCATTTCCACCCTTTGGCACCCAATTGCCTGAGTTTTGGAGGTTGATTCCTAGAGTGTGTTGACAAGACTCTGGACTGAGGCACCCTGGAGCTTCAAGCAAGCCCGGTTTTCTTTGCCAGGGCCAATGGTTGGACTCAACGATCTTAGAGGGGGTTTCCAGTCTCTGTGGGTCTCACTCTGTTGGTCTCATGCAGAGCTGTAGGATCTGTGCCCAGCAATTGACTCAACCTCCTTCCCTGGCGCCAACATTACAGGGAGGGGATCCTGAGGATTAGGTCCCAAAGATAACCCTGATATTCCTTTCTTCCAGGGACAGAAGCTGATTTTAATGCACAGCTGCCCAGGTGTTGGGCAGGTCTTCAGCTCAGGAGCGTCATGAGCAATTCCAGCCCTTACAGGTTTAGGAAAACACAGGAATTCAGCAACCAGGCTTAGGAACTGATCAAGCTGAGCTCCACTCCTGCAATCATGACACTTCCCTGGATTTAGCACCAGGAACATGTTTATGAAGCAGCAGCAGGAGAGCAATGACCCCCTAAGCATCTCCAGGAGCTAATCCAGTCTCCTCGGGCTGATGAAGGCTCCCTCCTGTGCCCTGAGCTCTCAATCCTACACGGTTCTGCCTCACAGAGGGTTTGGGAGAGACTCCATATCCCACTGCCCCCTTCTGCTCCCAGCACAGAGCTCACAGCCGTCCCCACACCCAGACAAGGGCATGAAAGAGCTGATGCACATCACACCAAGACGATGCAGAGGCTGAGCTTGAAAGGACTGTCAGGACACCTAGAGAAGGTGAGAAACATCACCTGTGATTGCTGGAGCACGGCAGACCCCGCACACTGAAAGCATTTTGTTGGGAGTCATGAGACCTGTGTAACTTAAGGAGTTTTCCTATGTATTCCAAGTGCTTGAGCAAATTATAACAGGCAAAAAAAAGCCCAGAGAACTGATTCAAATGAAGTCACCAGGAGTCCAGTTAGAGCAGGGAGAAGTATGGAAGCGTTTTTCTTAAAGGTAGTGTGTACTGCCATCTTTCAGGGAAACTGTGCCTCCCGCTACCCCAGGAGCCAAGCAGGTAAATGCACATTCCCAGTGCCCTGACAAGCTACAGAATATTTTCAGGACATTTTTTTCCTCTGTAGCTGAAACACGTTCTGGGATTTTTATTATTTGCCTGCCCTGCACTCACCAAATCCATGGAAGCTCTTAAAAAACAGCACATCGTTCCCTTTGTCCTTCTCCAGACGAGGCCACGGAACTCCAATGGCCTCTGCTCCCCGTGGGATGCCACCAGAAGCATCACATTTTGCATGATGCATTCACAAAAAGCAGCCAGATCATGAAAGCACGAGTGAAGCCACATCCATGGGACAAGTCAGGTCTCTCCATGTTTTAAACTAAATAAGAGATATTTGGATTAGATATTAGGAAGGAATTCCTCCCTGTGAGGGTGGGGAGGCCCTGGCACAGGGTGCCCAGAGAAGCTGTGGCTGCCCCTGGATCCCTGGCAGTGTCCAAGGCCAGGCTGGACAGGGCTTGGAGCAACCTGGGCTAGTGGAAGGTGTCCCTGCCCATGGTCGGGGGTGGAATGGGATGATTTTTAAGGTCCCTTTCAACCCAAACCATTCCATGATTTTATGGCTGGATGTCCAGCTCGGAATTTGCTTCACACCCAAGCTTTAAATGTAGTTGCTTTCAGAGCATGTCCCATCTGGATTATGCTTTTCATCCATGAACTTCAAAGTAGTAGAAAGGTTGACAACCAGCAAGTCACACACAGCAGGGTCATTCCAGTGAGGTTGCATCTATACCACACAGCAGGAAGCTCCACTGCTGTCCAAGGCAGGATGAGCTGAGAGCCAAGGACGATCCCAGCACAAGCAGTGCCCTCACCAACCAGGGCACAGCCCCTCAGCACCACAGAGCCCACCCAGTTCCACCAGCAGCCCCTGGCATGAGGGACTGGACCAGTCCGAGGCCCATCCCAAGAGACCCCTCGAAAGATGGGGCAAAGAAAAGCTAAACACAACAGAGGTTCCAGGCCTAACCAGGCAAAAGGCAAGACTGGAGACAAACACAGTTACAGCAGGGCCTACACCAGGAGCAAACACCCAGGTCTGGGCTTAAATGGAGTTCCTGAGCCCATGGGCAGCTGGGGGTGTGTGGGGCAGGTTCCCAGGTGAACCTGCTCAGGGCAGTCGAGAGGCATCAGCACACTCAGGGCTCTGGCTTTATGCCAGGGCTGTCCACAATACTAGGGCTGGCTCCCTTTTAAACAGCTTCTAAACCTATCAAAATGCACTTAGAGCACTGAAAAGTCTGTATTTCTTATAAAAAACACACCTGGGCACTGAGAAGCTGGAAGATCATCCTGCTTCAAAGTGTGGCACAGAAATGCCTCTTCCTTCCCAGGAGCCCAGGATCCCTCCCCAGCTTCTTGCCCTCCTTCCTATGAAGGACAGAAAGACAAGGCAGGAAGATGTTTCCCAGCTCAGCCTCGGGCTGCTGGGGGAGAACCAGGAGCCTCATCCTCCTGTCCAGCCGTGCTGGCCAGGCAGAGCTCCCTGGGTGCTCCGGGACCGCAGGCAGCTGCCGGTGACTACAAAGACAGCAGCAGCCTCCAGTGGCCAGCTGGCAAACGACACCAGCGTGGCCAGTGTTCCACACAAATGCCAGCGTGGCCTCATGGCCAATGTCCCATGACCAACACCACTGTGGCCTTGTGTCCAGTGTCCCACAGCCAGCATCAGTGTGGCCTTATGGCCAGCGTGGTTTCGTCGTCAACGCCCCACAGCCGACACCAATGTGGACTTGTGTCCAGTTGGCCTCACACCCAACACTCGTGTCCGAGGTTCCACGGCCAACACCAATGTGGCATTGTGTCCAGTGTCCTGTGGCCAGCACCAGCATGGTTCCATCCTCAATGTCCCACTGCCAGCACCACTGTGGCTTCATGTCCAGTGTCCCACTGCCAACATCAACGTGGCCTCGTGTCCAATGTCCTGTGGCCAGCACCAGCGTGATTTCATCCTCAGTGTCCCACTGCCAGCACCAATGTGGCCTCATGCCCGATGTCCCACGGCCATCGCCAGCCTGGTCTCATGTCCAGCATCCCATGAAAATGCCAGCGTGGCCTCGTGTCTGATCACCCACAGCTAACATCAGTGTGGCCCCACACATGGCATCACACGGCAAACACCAGCATGGTTTCACCCCCCGTGTCCCACGGTGAATTCCAGTTTGGCCTCACATCCAGTGCCCCAAAGCCACTATCAGTGTTGCCTCGTGCCCAACATTCCCTGGTGAACACCAGCGTGGCCCCATTCCTGACATCCCACGGCAAACACCAACACGGCCTCGCACCCCAAGTCCCACGGCAAACACAAATGTGGCTGTGCACCCTGTGTCCTCCATGTGGCACGTCCCCACCATCCCCTCCTTCAGATCCAAGCCCACAGGGGCTCACAGCTGGCCCAAAGCCAGAAAGACATCAGTCGTTGAATCATGGAATCACTCAAGCTGGAAAAGCCCTCTGAGATCATCGTGTCCAGCTGCTCCTTCAGCACTGCCAAAGCCACCGCTGACCCATACCCCAAGTGCCACATCCACACGGCTTTTAAATCCCTTCAGGATTGGTGGGAACTCCACCACTGCCCTGGGCTAATATGCCAGGGCTGGACAGCCCTTCTGGTGACAAATTTTTCCCAGCTAACCAGTCCAAACCTCCCCTGGTGCAACCTGAGGCCTTTGCCTCTTGTCCTGTCACTTTTTTCTGGGAGAAGAGCCCAACACCCCAATGAAATCCTTTTTACCAAAAAGGCAGCTTTTTATGATAAAAGATGACTCCCAGTCCTCAGTGCCACCGTGTCACCGAGGCCCTCAGTGATCTCACGGCATTGCTGTCCCTGCTCCAGGTCCCCAGGTCCTCACCCTGGTTTTCCTTCTCTGCTGCACAGGGAACATCTTGCAGAGGAGGAGCCCACCCAGGTGCCTGGACAAGCTGCAAAAGAGGAGTGGATGAGCTGTTTTCTTGTTGTCTGCTTTCCCTGAGTCCTTTGAAATAATCACAAACACAGCAATTATTGCAAAGATAAAATGCCAAGGATTACAGAATCCTCACAGGCAAAGCTCCCCATCAATTAACTAAACCAAGACTTGCTGTAAAATATAATCCACTACAAGAAGCCACAGCAAGAGACAATTAAATTTTTTTTTAAAAGGCACAACAAATAAATATTTGAGGAAGAAACAGATGGGAAGGAGAGAGGAGAGATAGTTTTCAGAGATCAGTATCATTTTGGGTGGTTGTATGTCACGGACAAGCACCAAAAATATCTCAGCATGGAGCAAGCCAAGGCACAGTGTGAGCTTTCAGATGTAATTGAGGGACTTGGGGGTGTCATGAGCTTTGGGGTAGCACACACACAAAAAAGATGGGTCAGGGTTTTTAAAAGCAGTGGATAGAATTGGGGTACTCAGTCCAGTTCAGGGACTCATCCTGGTGCTTTATCCTCTCCTCAGTCCCCATGGCAGTGCAAACCACGCTCCTCTCTGGGGAGGGCTGACTCTGGTGGAGGGGCTCCTCCCCAGCCCCTCTGCTCTGCCATCAGGAACTGATTACCGTAGCCAGCTGAAATTTCTCCCAGTTCAGCCCCATTTCTCCCAGTATCATCATCCCTTTGGAACCAAATGAGCTGCCAACCTCCCCAGTGCACTGTGTCTGGGAGCAGAGGAAGCAGCACCCAAACCTCCTGCAGCAACCACAGGTTGAGTGATTAATTACTATTTTAATTGAAGTTTTGCCTTGTGACTCTAGTCAGGAGTCAAACATCAATATCATGGAATCAGAGAATCATGGAATGGTTTGGGGTGGAAGGGACATCAAAGCCCACCTCATCCCACCCCCTGCCATGGGCAGGGACACCTTCCACTATCCCAGGTTGCTCCAAGCCCCGTCCAACCTGGCCTGGAACACTTCCAGGGGGAGATGCCGACATGAAGTGAACACGGGTCCTTCTGGGGAGCCCAAAACCAACACACCTGGCAGTGGTGGCCACTGGTGAACACCACGAGGCTTTGGAGACACGTCCACCAAAAGCTGTAGGCTCCCGTGACGCTTGGGATTGCACCTGTATGGAGGCCAGCTGGGGTGGATGTGCCACACAGCCTCAGCACCAGGCTGGCACCTGGAATAAGGATAACTGGCCCATGTGTGACCAGATTTGGGGTTATGGCTCAGATGAGGCTCTCGTTTCTCTTTCTCCTCCATTTCTCTCTCCTCTGCCAGGTGTTGCACCACGTGTGCTTTCTTCCTACACCCACACACAGCGCCGAGCACAAAAACCCTCAGTGCTGGGAGAACCAGGAGAGCCCTGGGCTCTCCAGCCAGTTACAGCCACATCCCAAACCTCCTCCTCTGCTCTGCCTTCCTTTGGAAACCCCAAGCTCTGCTGCTGCAGCAGAGACAAACCATAAGGGACAATCAAAGAGGTGAATAAAAAGTTGGAAATGCTTTTAAATGACAGCTCGGGCTGGGAATGTGAGTCTTCTGTTTGTTTTTCTTTGTAGCCGGCCCTGAATATCCCTGCTAATTTTCTGACTATTGCTGGAGTGTACAGAAGAATTGCTGATGACACATTTTCCTAACACCCACATTACACAAAAGGAGATTATATTTTAGCCTCTTTTAGAGACTATAAAATCAGATTCATCCTAACGAAACAGCAAATAAAAAGGGGTTTCCCTTTTCTTCCTCAATCTCTTGGCATTTTTCCTCCTGTGGTTTTATTCCTCTCCTGCCCCCCTCCTCTTTCTCCCCGTTATCTGTGTTTCCTGCTCATTCCAACTTGATGACATGTTGCTGGGACAACTAAGTCTCGTAACCTTCTTAACTTTGCCATTGTTCCTGCCTGGAGTGTATTTAGGAGGAGTGTTTTAATTTCTTTTCCAATGCGCAGCGCCTGCCCCGTCGGAAGATATTAGAAATGGGAAAGGGGGCGGGGAGGGGGGGAAGCTTTTCTTCTCTAAATGTCTGCTATTCAAATCACCTCTTTTTTTATTTCCTTTAAACCCATCATTTGTATGCTGTAGGTCGCTACTTTAAAACCTGGCTCGCTGTTGCTGAAAGGATCACCAGTATAATGATGTCATCCATATTCAGCTGGAATCTTGGCGCCGCTGGAGCCCAGCGCTTCCCTCCTCTCCCGCTGCAAGCTCAGCCGTGGGCTCCCCGCTGCTCCACGCTCACCCAAAATTTCCCAGTGGGAATAAACAGGCTCGGAGGGGGTCGGGGAGGAAGAGGGTTCTGGTGGGAGGGGCACCAGGCACATGGAAAGATGCCGTGATGGACAGATTATAGAGCAGGAAGCAGCAAAAACACCTAATTTGGAGACTGTTCTGGTGGAAGGTCCTTCCTTGGGGTCCTGGAAGGTCCATCCCACGCTGTCACTGACACTGCAGGAGAGAGAGCTGGGGGTGCTCACCTGGAGAAGAGAAGGCTCCAGGGAGACCTCAGAGCCCCTTCCAGGGCCTAAAGGGGCTCCAGGAGAGCTGGAGACGGATATTGGACAAGGGCCTGGAGTGCCAGGACACAGGGAATGGCTTCCCAGTGCCAGAGGGCAGGGTTAGATGGGATATTGGGGAGGAATTCCTGGCTGTTAGGGTGGAGAGGCCCTGGAAAAGGTTACCCAGAGCAGCTGTGGCTGCTCCATCCCTGGAAGTGTCCAAGGCCAGGTTGGACAGGGCTGGGAGCAACCTGGGCCAGTGCAAGGTGTCCCTGCCCATGGCAGGGGGTGGGATGGGATCAGTTTTAAGGTCCCAACCCAAACCATTCTGGGATTCTACGACTGGGTCTGTCCCAGCCCTGCCAGCCTGGGAAGAGCCAGCTTTCACACATGGAGCAATATCCCAAGCCCACCTGGATGCCCCCTGCCCACTCCAGCTTGTCTTTATTAAAGTCCTAATTGTACACATGTCATGCACGAAATCCCCCAGCCCCTTCCATGTCAGCCCTGATGTTTCCCTGACACACTCATTGTACCTGGATCAATGCTCTGTTAGCAACTAATTGATCTTTTATTAACATATAATAACTTACTTATTAAATAGAAATTAAAGACTTAATTGCGACACTTAATCTAGAGTGGCTCAGTATATCACCCTCATAAGCATAATGTATAATTTAATTAATTGGCAGAGCTGATAATAGCATGTCATCTGTCACCAGTTCTCCTGACCTGGGAGCTCGTTGCAGCCCGAGGTGTTTGCTACAGATGCAAATACGGGGCTCTCCCAGGAATGGTACCGTGGGATTTGGGATATTCTGGCTCAGTACACCCAGCACAGACACCTGCAGGTGATCCCCATCCTACCAAAATGCACTCAGAGAATGTGGCCATTGGCCAGGATCGATCATAAATCCACTCTGGAGTTTATCTGTGGAGAAGGAGGAGGCTGATGGGATGGACCAGCTCATCCCAGTGCTCCCCAGTGCTGCCGGAGGAGGATGCAAGGACGTGGCTCTGCTGCCTCTCTCCTCCCTCCAAGCAGAGATTTCTCTCCAAAAACAGGGTTCTGACAGCATCCCCCAGGTGGGGAGGTGGCCCCACATTCCTTGGACCTACCAAACAGGGGTTTATTTTCCCACTGGTCGCTGTTCCTTCTGTGCCAGCTAAAATTTGGGTCCGTGCACCATTTTTCACAGCCAGGCACTTACACCCTGCTCCCCCTTCCCCATCACCATCTCCCAGCAATAAAGAATTTCATTTTAAAAACTGAAAGATTTAATTTAAAAATACAAAATGGCAAAGGGAGGGTTTTTTAAATAAAAAAATAAAGGTAAAGAGATGATGGTTGGAACAAAATGTTCTAGAAGAAAGCTGTTCCCTTGGGGTTTCTTTTCTTTAAGCTTTGCATATTACAATTTGAAATTTTTGTAAAGAGATCCCCATTTTATATTCACACTGGTAGCCTGAATTTAAATATCTCTCTCACCTGAGATTAATACAGGCTTCACCCTGAATTACTTCCCAGCTCTGAAGTACAGCTCTGGAGAGCTCAACTCTCCACAAATTCACTTCTCTTTTAGAAGCATAAAAGCTTATGAAATATATGAAATATTAAAATAGCATGTGTGCCAGGGCAGAGAGGGGGAAGGGAAGGCTGGGTCAGTGCAGGGGGGCTCCTTTGATATGAAAACACACTTTTCCCTCAAATGAAACCATGGATCTGTGAGCGCAGGACAAGAGCCCCATGAAACACTGGAGGCAAAGATTTCAGCCCACAGGATGATGCTTTTCTTTATTTTATTCAATTATTAAGCCCTGCAATCCACATTGTGTGGGGCAGAAATCATCATTCCCCTCTGCAATAGAAAAACCCAAGTTTCTCTGGAGCCAAACAAAGTATTCCCTGCAAACCAGGTTATAAACAAAGTTGTAAATGCTGGCTCCTTGTCAGGCTGACTGGAAAATAACCAAATCCACCTGATGGGGGGAAAATACCTTGTTTAGATGCTGAGCACCCATTAGCTGATTGCCACAGAAATCCAGCAGTTTACAGAAGGATTTAACCCCTGAGGAGCTGTCAGGCTGGTGGGAGAGGCTGGCTGGCACAGCAGCAGGGTGGGCAGGGCAGGGGGCATCCCGGTGCCCCCACACGGATCCCCTCTCCCCCTGGGCTGCGGCATTCCCTGTGTGCTGTCCTGGTTTTACTGACTGGAGGATGTTGGTGCTGTGGAAATCAGCACCCGGCTCACCCCGGGTGTGCTTTCATCCTCTGCATTGACAAAGAAATCAGCTCCATCAAATTTGAAGTGAGATGATCTCTAAAGTCCTTTCTAACCCAAACCATTGCATGAAAATGAAGCTGTTTTCTTCTCAAACACCTGCTGGTCCCTGGTAGCCCCTTGCGCTGTCCCCATGTCTCTTTTTCCCCTCCTTGGTGCTTTTCCATGTCCTTTCCTCCCTGGCTGCCACCACCAGCCTGCACAGCCCAAAGCAGGAGCCCTGTCCCCAGCTGGCAGGGAGAACAGGAGCTGAGACAGGTGAGGTGATGCAAGGTGGGGCCTCCTGGAGACCCAACACTGCCCAAACAAATTCCCAGGAGCTGGAAGTCCTGCAAATGCTTGTTTGCTCATGAGCCACGAGTGGGAGATTGTGGAATCACAGTCATGGAATGGTTTGGGTTGGGAGGGATTTAAATTTCATCCAGTGCCCAACACTGCTCAAACAAATTCCCAGGAGCTGGAAGTCCTGCAAATGCTTGTTTGCTCATGAGCCACGAGTGGGAGATTGTGGAATCACAGTCATGGAATGGTTTGGGTTGGGAGGGATTTAAATTTCATCCAGTACCACTCCTGCCATGGGCACTGACACCTTCCCCTGTCCCACGCTGCTCCAAGCCC